>JAKIJQ010000132.1:0-437500 GCA_023373905.1 Rhizoglyphus robini | reverse complement strand
ATGATGTCTTTCATGCAAACATCCGTCAATTAACGGTTCTGGTGGTAACTCGCACCATAACGGAAAACATCATTAACACTTTTGATGTAACATTAGCGTAATAGTGAAAATCATTTTCCGTTTCAAATTAGTCCTGAACGCGTGTGTGTAACACAATCAGAGGCAAACTTACGTTCAATTTTGTTCGGAGAAGTTGTTGTCCTTTCTGTTGCGTATGATTTGGTATTGGGTGTCGAAATTGGCTTCTGGCAACCAAGCGAAAATGTGAATCCTAAAGAATAATTTAAAATTCAAATGTTAGTCATTTGTTTGCTGAAATATAAATAAATAATATTTTTATATTATTTAAATTTATAATAAAAATATTATTTTTAATATTATTTTTTAAATACTAAAATTTTAGTATTAATTAGAGGTAAGTAGATTGTGAATTATTTTTTTAAAATAAAATTTAAATATAAATTATAAATATTTTTATACAATATGCAATATTTATTTAATTTAATTTAATTAAAAACATGTTTTAAAATGCAAATAGTGTCCAGTTAGCGGGACAGGTGCCGCCACACATGAACAGTTTTGTTATATTAAAATTAATTTGAATTTTTAAATAAATACACAAAAATTGTTAAAATTGAACTTTCTTTGAATAGAAAATAAAAAAAGTTGGATTGCCGATTTGAATTAGTCAAAGGAAAATTAAACACGAAAGCGACAGAGGAACAAAAATGCTCCTTCTTCTAGTTATGGTTTTGTATCCAAATGTCACACCAATTAAACACCTCGACCCTTGTTTGCTCGCATTTTTCTCACGTTTGATTGTTCTATTCGGCCGTTGGTTGGCACTGTGCAGTGTTGTTTTTGACTATGTAAGAGTGTGAGATCTAAGTGACAGTGACATGACAAAACACAACCAGAGCCCGTGGGGTTATGTGTTTTGTGTACTTTTTAGTACAATTTTTCGTGGGGTTAGGGCCAAAAGGGCCCCATTTTCGGCAAAATAAGGGTCTAAAGGGTCCCATTTTGAGTGAAATTAGCCTCTTTAACAAAGGCCCCAAAACCCATCCCGCGGGCTCTGAACACAACTGAGGGGACCAGTTGCGAACTGTCTATGTACACAATCGCTCATTCAATCAAACATGTCTAAACATTTTGATTTGCCATGTTAATGCACGCGCTTTCGAATGGGACAGACCACTTTGCAGTTTGAGGCAAACCACAGAACATAAATGGAGTGACAAAGTGCAATGTCATTGGCAACTTTTGACCTGGCTGTCAAAAAATCAAACACAATGAACAAGGAAGTTTGAGTCAAAAAGCTTTTAGTGAGCAACCAAGAGCACCATACTCAATCGTGCGTAGATCAAAGCTAATATAATCAAAATGGCACACACGCTTATACAATCTTTAATTAAGAAGTTAATCAATTTTGTGCTTAATTAACTTTTATTTCATTATCATGAAGCTAGTCTATTATCAAAATGCGAAATAGTGAGCACCCAGCGAACATAAAAGGCTCAATGGCATTGTGTCATATATTCAGTCATTAACATCACTACTGTTCTACTTCCTTTATCTCACTCACTCTTTGTTTTATAAACGACTATGAAAATGGTAACAGATTTTGGAACATAAATGGACGCGCGCGGCCATGGAGTAAAACATACCCAAATATTGCAATGAACCCAGATAAATTGAGGATGTGACAGACCACCAGGCAAAACACATCATGCACAACTGTCACATCATCACTAACATCCGTTTAAGTCGAATCAATTAAATACAAAACATAATTTGTGTGTGCTACAAATTAAAATAAACGGACAAATAAATCTTTGTGCATTGTTGATTACGTTTGGACTTGTTAACCTCACTGTAATCGTAATCACTGGTTGAATTGAGGTTTTACTACTTCAACTGAACAATTTTAGATATAACACAAACAATCAAACTCCTAAACCAAACATATTGAAAGAAAGAAAATCCATCTGCAATTGCACTATTCTAATTTATGAAGATTTGTTCTCGTTTTTTTACCTTGAATAGGGAGATTGCTATAAAAATAGTCACAAATAGTCACTTGAGGTTCTGTGAGAACAAAACATTATGTGGAAATGCACTCATTTTTACTTACTCTACCTCTCTATTTATTTATTGATGTTAGACTACTAAAAGGTCCTTGTGAATGTTTTACAAAGTGGTAACACAAATTGTCTAATAAAGTCAAACTAACCACCCTGTAGAGACAAGTCCTTTCTTGAAAACAATAAACATAAAAACACTCAATGTTCGATGTCGGACACGTCTTTGATCACAACATTCACTGTCGGTCTTTTGCATTAGTACGAATAATCATAAATTAACACGCATACTATTTAGTTTCTGTTCGACAAAAAACACAAAACACTCTCAAATGCGTGTTGCATATTGAAAAAGAAATAGAACACGAAGAAGTAGACTCGATCATATACACAATCGAGCAATGTAAATTGTTCTGAGAGACGATTTTACTGCCGCAAAATCACAGGAGGCAAAGTGATAAAAATCAGTGAGGCGCCGTTTCCAGACTCTCTATTGTGATCTCATAACTCAGGCATACACACCGATACACTACATGATATACAAGAGGGAGAAATATCATTGGACAGATCACTTTACACAACCGTCACTCAACTGTCACGATTTCTCAAATAGACACTATGGTTCGGAGACACAGCAATGCCCAATCATCCAACATCATATATGTCTCATGTTCAATTGAGACCCTACATAGCCTCCGTCCATTCAGTAGCATCACTGTTCTCCCTCTCTTTCCCTGTCCCTCTCCGTCACCCTGACCACTTAACGGGCCTAATGCAAATTGATGTTTTCTACTCAGATTGAGTGCAAGCAATCTCGACTAGGCATAAGAAGTGGTGCGCTAAAGGGCGATCCACAAATAAGCAAACAGCTGGCTTCTCCGCACTGAAGTGCTTATTTGTGGATCACCCTTTAGCGCACAACTTCTTAAGGCTAATCTCGACTACCTACCACCAACTGTGTGTGCGTGCACAATTCAATTTGCGCAATTCAAATCAATGCATCCTGTACGAAGGAAATTTGAATAAACGAAATCAATCGAAACATACGAACATAAGGACACGTCATAATTTCATTAATCTTTCCTATTGCTCTCTCCGAGCACGTTGCTAATTGAATCTACACCTCTGTACGAGCATGTCTAATGGTTATAAGTCAATTAACAAATTATTAGTGACAACTTGTGCTAATGACACAACGACAACGGTAAAGACTTGTTTATTAACGGGCGGACGGCAACTAACTGCCTAACGGAAAACATCATTAATACTTGTGATGTAATATTAGGTTAGTCATACAGAAAAACAACTTTCATGTTCGCATAGTTCTAACGTGTGTGTATCCCTAGTAATGTTAGGTCGGAGAAGGAGGGTGAGAGAGAGAGAGAGAGAGAGAGAGAGAGAGAGAGAGAGAGAGAGAGAGAGAGAGAGAGAGAGAGAGAGAGAGAGAGAGAGAGAGAGAGAGAGAGAGAGAGAGAGACAGAGAGAGAGAGAGAGAGAGAGAGAGATAAGTGTTCAGGTCGAACTTTGGGATAATGTTTTTTGTCTGTATGCATGTTTTTGACACAAAAGAACACTTACTACTGTTTGGCCATTCAACTCATGTCCTCTCGAACGCAAAACATAATTGAGTCCTCATATTCCCAAACCCACCCAGACAATTCAATTTACGAACAAACCAACAAATGATCGACCACGAACAAGTCTGTAAGTGACCAATTGAGTTCAATTGCGCATTTGTTTTGTTTGTAATGTTTATCTCGATCATCGATGGTTTTCTTTTATTTTTTTTTCATTATCGAAATGTTCTCTTGTCTAACTTAATCGGAGTTTGGAATACGTTTAAGATTTACATACAAATTGATATAGAGAAAATGAACAAACAAACATCGGTTTCTTTTCCTAATATCAAAACGTGCTCATTGCACAAAGATCGTTTTATTTAAAAGTTCGAACTCGATAGGCTAGACGGACATATCGTCATTTGTGTATCTTAAATGTTTATTGTTAACTCTTATTATTAAGTAAAGCAAGTTTGTAATTCAGAAGCGTAAGCTAAGATTGTTCATCTCCCACACATTAAGTTTTCCCTCAAAAAAAAGATAAAAAATAACTCCTCCTCATTGAAAGATGAGACATAAAATTAACTTGGACACAAAAATTTCATTTAAGTTATCAATTCCGGTACATATTTGATTGAGTTTGAGCTCATATTGCACTTTAAATTTGATATTTTGCGCGCCGAGCCTGACAAAACGCGCACAACCAACTCATCACTTTAATTATCTTCTCAAAAAATCAAATTCAATG
This sequence comes from Rhizoglyphus robini, assembly GCA_023373905.1. Classification (NCBI taxonomy): domain Eukaryota; kingdom Metazoa; phylum Arthropoda; class Arachnida; order Sarcoptiformes; family Acaridae; genus Rhizoglyphus; species Rhizoglyphus robini. The sequence continues at coordinate 433,112 of JAKIJQ010000132.1, read as the reverse complement.
AATCTTGTGAGTAATCGTCCATACATTACATATATATTGCATTTGTTGATATTTTTTCAAATTTAAATTAAATTACATTTTCAAGAACAGCAGCCAGATGCCGCCACATAACCAAATTGCCCAACAAATTTAAATTTTTATATAAATTAATTAAAATCTCCAAAAATTTAAAACCTGACTTTTTGTAAAAAAAATAAATATTTTTGATTTTTGCCTTTGAATTAGTGAAAGAGCGCCTTCATCGTGATTCTGTATTATGTCCGAATGTCACAGCAATCAAACACCACGATCCTTGTTTGCCTGTTTCGAAACAAAATTTACATATGATTGTAACAAATTGACATTGACATGTCAAAACACAACTAGTTGGGGATTGAAAACACAATTACACATCGTTCAAAGTCATTTCATTCAATCAAACACGTCTAAACATTTTGATTGCTCGTCTCGCGCTTTCAAATGTGACACACTACTTTGCAGTTTGAGGCAAACCACACAGAACCATGAATGAACTTTGAGTGACATGTCAATGGAACCGTCGAAACGGATACAGAGGGCCGGACTGTCTAAACTCAAAACAAAGGACAAGGATGTTTGAGTCATGTGGGTTCTAACAAAGCCTCAAGAGTAGCTTGATTCTTGATTGGGGATTGATCAGAGATTGTGTCACTGGCACCATTTGACACAGAGAGACAAAGAGCTCGGCGGTCAAAATTCAACACACAAAAAGAGGGTTTGAGTCAATCGGACACTAGCGGGCCCCTAAATGTAACATAAAACTCGTTTGTTCATCGATCAGAGCAGTTATATTCTTTTCTTGTAATTAAAACGGCGCATAATAGTTAAGAAATTAATTTATTACATAAAGGATACATAAAGGCGATCTCATATAAATGAGTGAAGCTTACCCAAATTAAGTGAAAATCGGTGGCTGAACTTATAAAGCACACAAACGAAATACATCCGCACATCTTCACGATTGGAAGTAAACTGAATAAGTGAAAGCGCGCGCGTTTGCAATAAAAAACAAAATCTATCACGAGGTGTGCGAGAAGCTTCTCATTAAGGGATTTATGTTCGAGTTCGAAATGAACATTTTGTTACTTGTGCCTATGGAGTGAAATGATTCTCCTCGTATATTCGCCATCTCATAGAAGTCATAAAATATAAGTAATATATGTTTGATGTGACCGACCACCGACAAAACTTAAAATACACAGCTGTCACACATTTTTTTTTCATCTCGGCTCAACGTGACATATTACAATTTACACTATTGGACTGAGAGACTGTTTTCTTTGCTTGTCAGTTTAAACCGAGTCGTCAATTTATAAGAATTCATAGAACAATTTTGGTGTGCATAAAATGTAAACGGATGCTTTGTTTGAGTGTTGGTGATTACGTTCGAAGGCGAATCACTGTTTAATAGTCTTGAGCTTTTACAACTTCAACGGAACAGCTAAAACAGTAATCTATACCATCGAACTACGACCGAACACATTGAAAGAAAGTAAATCTATCTGTAATTGCCCTATTCTAATTTATGAAGATTTGTTCTCGCTTTTTCCTTGGATCGAGGGAGTTGGCTATAAAAATTATCTCCGTAAACTTTGTGGCTCTGTGAGTACAAAACATGTTATGCGACCATGGAAATGCTTAATGCACTCATTCTCCGTTTCCCCCTCTATTAATTTATGGTTGCAAGACTACAAAAAATGCTCGCGTGTGCGCTTGTACGTGGTACTAAATATTACACAAGCGTCTATTATCTAATAAAGTCCAAATTACAATCCTGTGGAGTCAAATCTTTTCTTGAAAACAATAAAACGAAAACACTAAATGTTCAGTGTCGGACATGTCTTTGATTACACCAGTCACTGTCGGACAGCTCTGTTTGGCTATTTGACTCACACTAACACGAGCACTATTTAGTTTTTGTTCGAAAAAAAAACATAAAACACTGTCAAATGCTTGGTGCATATTGAAAAAGAAGAAAAAGCAATAGAAGTCCCCACAATCGAATCATGTAAAAAATAGTGTGTTCTAAAGGTAATTTTATGACCACAAAATCACAGGAGGCAAAGGTGATATTAAACAACGTGAGGCACCGTTCTCTCTTTTTCAAACACATAACTCACAGTCAAACAAACCGATGCACTGCATTACATACAAGAGGGAGCGGAATCATGACATTGGTCACATCAAAGCTGTCACTTAATTGTCACAACTGCTCAAAAAGACACTACTGAGAATCAGCAAGGCCCTAAATCTTTTATATTTAATACAGGATATACATAATAGACAACAAAAAAGCACATCCCTTTTGTCATTTGTCCGAGAGACCATCTGTCTCACTACACAAGTTCATCTCAGTTGAATAATTCAATTTTTATTACCTTTAAGACAGAAACTGATTTAGTGTAGAGAGGTTCTTTGTACAATGACATTTTGTGCATAATTTACAGTACGCAATGTAGATTTCAACGCAATTAATAAATAACGATTAGTGTCTCACTTTGTGTTGCTCATAAGAGGCCATACTTTAATTACGTGATAAAAAAACGATGTTTTGACCCCCTAGTACCATGCGTGATCAATCCGTGATCAGGGCGTGACCCCCTACTTCTACCCCTAAATTTGATAACGTGATCACAAAAACAATAATTTATTTAATAATCAGTATCTCTATCAAAAAGTGGTGTGATATAGTGAAATGCACATGCGTGATATTTGGACTTGCACAGTTAGCATTGTATGCTAACAAACTATTTACATATATTTCGATTATTTTGATAACATAAAATCCGAGAATTCGGGATTCTTCGTTTTGTATGAACTTTAGACCCCCTCCAAAATTCCGTGATCAAAGCGTGATCACACCATCGACACCTCCCATCCAGACAATTGATCACGTAATTAAAGTATGGCCCCTAAAAGGGTGCCTCACACACACACACACACATACAAACACACACACACACACACTCAAACTATCCTCGACAAATTGTTTGACACATAACTGCTTCAATGGATAGTTAACGGCTCTAAAAAAATAAAACAATCTACACAAACTAAAGACAAAAAAAGATTCATAATTATGAAAATTCTATGAAATCTCTCTCTCTCTCTCTCTCCCTCCCTCCCCCTCCCTCTCGATTTAAAGAGCCTAATTCAAATTTATGTTTTTCAATTCCAACTACATACAACCAACTGTGTGTGTGTGCTTATGTGCGTGCACAATTCAATTTGCGCAATTCAAATCAATGCATCCTGTACAAAGGAAATTTGAATAAGAGAAATCAATCGAAACATTCGAAACATGCGAACATACGGACACGTCCTCACATCATTAATCTTTCTTCTAGCTCTCTCCGGGCACGTTACTAATTGAGTCTTTACCTCTGCACGAGCTTGTCTAATTATGGCCAATTATAAAATCATTAGTGCCAACTTGTGCTAATGACACAACAACAACAACAGTAAAAACTCGTTAATTAACGGATGGTAACTTAACCTAACGGAAAACATCATTAACACGTGTGATGTAATATTAGGGTAGTCATACAGAGAATAACTTTCTTGTTTCCATTATCGTTCGACCGTGCGAGTAACCCAAGTGGCAAGTTGTCGGGGAGGTATGGAAATAAGAGTCGGGCCGATCTTTGGGCATGATGTGTGTCTGAATATTTTTGCACAAAAGAACACTTACAACTGTTTGACCATTCAATTCGTGTCCTCTCTATCGCAAAACGTAATTGAGTCCTCAATTTCCCCAACCCACCCAGACAATTCAAATTACAAACAAAGCCATAATAACCGACTACGATAGATCCGGCCACCAAATTTACGGAGAGAGGAAAAGTGGCCAATTGATTTCAATCGGGCATTTGTTTTGAATGCAATGTTATGTCGATCATTGATAGTTTTCCTCAATTTTGTCAATTTATCTATTATTTACTTGTTTTCCCTGTTTTACAAGTTCATTTCAATTTGAATGCGTTATAAATTTACGTGCAAATTGATATAGAGAACATAACAAACAAGCATCCGTTTGCTATCCCAATTGCAATACGTGCACACTGCACAACGATAATTTTATTTCTATGTTCGAACTCGATACGTTCAAATTCTCATTTGTGTTTGTCTAAAATGTTTATTGTTAAACTGGATTGAGGGTTGCGATAAGAAGATGACTAAACGTTGAGAAATCGATCTTATCCACTAGACTGCACGTAAACATGACGAACACAGACAAATGCATCCTGTCCACTTAATATTGGGACATTAAAGTGATGTTCAATTAAAGTAATATTCCATAAGTATAATAAAATACACGAGAACTCTACTTAAGACTTAAAATTTAACATACAATCGAACATATCGAAATGAAACAGCTGCACAGATTTACACTCAAAATTCAACAAAACAATTAATGGCTTATCCTTTGAGAGAGTGTTATGATTTCCACTTAAATGTTGCTTAATCAGTAGAACAAAACTAATGTCTCCATTAAACAGGCAAAATAAGCAAACAAAACAGTGACCACTTTGTCCATCTGAAAACAAATTTGAGCATTTTGGATCCACAGAAAAGTGTTATTTTGTAAGATTTGACTATGACCGTTCAAGTCTAACTGTTATAATTTTAAAGAGAAACAGAGTGAGAACGGTCGCTCGACGAACACGATCGAGACAGACGCGCACTCTATCACTGACATTGTATGCATGCTTTGAACAAATCATATTATCTCTCTCTCTCTCTTCAAAGTGATATTTTGGTATTTTGTATTCAATACACAAAGAACCAAAAAATGGCACGTAGTCGGGTAAAAATCAAATCAAATCAAAAGACAAAATTTTCAATTTTTATTAATTTTTTTGTAACAAAATGTTAATTGAGTTGATAATTACAATGACAAGCTAATTGAGCTTCTGTTCATAATTTGTCATCTGCATTTCACTTATGTTCACTGTCCATGTGTAACTTTAAAATTTGGGATGTTGCAAAACCAATGGAACAGTGTTCGCACATGTTCGCGCCCGAACCGTGGATACTTTTCTCGTGGTCACTCAGACTTTTCTCATCGGGAAATGCTTCACCACATTCGCGACACTTCAACGAGAATTGTATCTTATTCTTCGAGAGTGATGTTCCTCCGTGTTCTTGAGCAGCGGCACTTTGTGTATTTCTCTCATTTGATGAAACTTTCGAACTACTCGGAACACGATTTCCAGACGACATTTTTGACTTTTTGGTAGTAGGGAAAAAATCAAACATACAAAGTTTAAATCGAAATGGAGAATTTAAAGTGAAGCGCAGGACTAAAACAAGCTGTTGCCTAGTCAAGGGCAAAGGGCACTCAAATACGCACTCTTTATTTGCGTCTCGTTTTATAACCAAACGAGGTAAGGGCCTTCTGCTAAGGATTTTGTCTCTTGTGATTTCATTTAAAAAGTCATAAATTGCATTCAGCCACACTACAACCAACACTAAAAGTGTCAGAAGGAGAGAAAAAAGCATAATATTGTGCTCGCTGTCTTTGCCTTTGAGAAAACAATAAAATCTGTCCTTCGTCAGAGTGTCAGATTTGGCACATAAGTCACCACAAGTCTTTTTATAATGGTTTACGAGTGTCAGTGACAACACAATTGCGACCACTTGCCCGGACTTGCATGCAAGCACAAATCGCGTCCACATAAAAAGATAGATCCCTTACCTTGCCACCTGAACAAACAGAAAATGTCATTGAGAAAAGCAATTGGGACCACTTTGGGACATTTGACATTGACACATTTGCACCGCACCTTTGGACAACATTGAGACAGTGAACAGACAATGAGAGTGAGAGAGAGAGAGAGAGAGAGAGAGAGAGAGAGGAAAATTATGACTTGGCTTTAATGACTCACTTTCGGTTGGTTAGAACGAAAATAAACGCAGTCTGTGCCATTCTAGTTGAGACTTATGCAACCACCGAAGTGTTCAATAAGTTTGTACAATCGTTTGCATATGAGATCGAGACAGTCTGCGCATCTAGATCACGTAATTAAATCTAACCAATCTCCCCTTAAAAGAACAATAAAACGCACATGTGTTCGAGAATTTCTTTGTTCCATAATATTAATTAAAGATTAAAATAATGGCATTATTGTGCATAACCAGGGGATTAGCAATTCAGAAAGTGCAACTTTTTTCATATTTGGATAAAAATAGCTTTTCTATTGTGGTGTACCGAAAACGGAAATTAGTTCGCTATTTTTAGAGGGTAGGCAATTGTCTGTCTGCCAAAATTGTCTCAAAAAGTAAATTTCAGTTCTAATCTCTGTCTCAATAATTCAAAAGCTTTGATATTCATCTTTGGTGATACTTTTGAGTTTGTCCCTTTCCACACATTTAATATGCAACATCAATGACATTGACATGTTGAAAACCGAAGAATGGCCCACACAAAGGCATATACAGACATAGACATAGACACAAACATAGACACTGATAAATGAAAAAACTTATTTATTTACCTAATTGCATTAGCGCAAATTAGTGAAAACTAAGTGATTCTTTCAAAATGTTTCACATGCAAAAAGTATAACATATAACATCAACCTAGTCTGGTGGACTTTTCCATTTACATTGACATTTTCCATTTTAACACAGAGTTTTGTGAACTTTGTTATGAGTTTTGGTTTGAGTTTTGTTGGATTTGCGATGACAAATTAAAATGAAAGAGAGGTCATACACAAAAAAATGTGTTTTGTAGCATAAGCACTCACACAACTCAACTTCAAATTTTGAGTGTGAACAACCGTCGCGTGAAATTTGTTGAGTTAAATGTGTTCTAATGACAGGGGATCGATAAAAAATTTAAGCGGCTTGCTAGTTTAATATATCAATAATTCGCCTTTTTTATTGCAACACGCTAATTTTTTTATTATAATTATTAATAAAGATTACAAATCAATTTTTAATCATAAATTAATATTAACCTAAAATTATCATCATTTTATTAACAAAATATAATAATAAAATAAATAATTTGAATTACAACAAAAAAAATTCAAAACATTATGATAATTAATGACTTTTAATGCAAAATAAATTCATTACCATTTCGATTTCAAAACATGGTATTATTGTTCGCATATCGAACGCTAAAAACGACATTTCCAGTTTCGCTAATTCCGCGCACCAATTCATATCGCGGTTCAGGTCTCGGTGACAGTGGCCGGCCTTCACGTGCACCGAGAATAACTTCGCGATAATAACCCACACGAGCCTCGTAATCAGCCTGAGCTCTCTGCTCTGGAGTCAAGTTGATCAAGTCGGGAATCAGTTCATCGACCGGAGATCCTAAAGAATCTTCTTCAGACAAACTCGAGTCATCCGCCAGCGCATCGTTGTCGGACAATGGCTCACTGTCGGACAAAGTCTCAATGTCCGACAAGCCCCAGGCCTCGTAATTCACCAAATCAATAGCTCCTTCCTCCGCCAACTCAAAATCATCTTCGACCACTTGTGCAGGATTGGGTTCATCGCGATCCGATTCGTCCATAATAATGAGCCGTGAAGGAGACAAACGAGACTGAGCGTTGGTCATAGTGTTTGTGTCTGTGTCCGTTGAGAATTGAAGTTTGATGTTCTCGTCACGGTGGTCGCAACTTGAATGGCACACACTTGGCGCCCTTGAATTCACAAATGGTGCAAAGAGACACACTCCAGACACACACAAACACACACCCGAATCCTCACACTCACCACTAGTTAGCCTGCGCGATTATCTAACATGACGAAAAAGCCCAAACTCACCAACACTCATAATAATAACTCACAAAAGGCAAAAAGTTAAAGTTCTACCATAGAGCGCACAAAGTGGACTCAAAGAGAAAATGAAAGAGTTTGTGTTGTGCACCCTCATTATACTTTTCTATGGAAATTAATTCTAAAAATAAAACGTACATGACCATGAAAACGTAATAATTGTTTTGACGTTCAAAATTATGCATTAAATAATAAATTATAATTAAATATTTAAATATTGTTATTGATTTACCGCTGCACTCAGTACACACGATTTTACGATTAGCGAGCCCACAAAAATGTTTTAGCGAGCCCCTTGCCTTCTAAAATACGAACAGAACATCCCGTGACGGTTGCACGAGGCGCGTACTTTGACCGAGTTGTGTTGTGTTTGCGTGCGATTGAGACATTAGACTAACAATAAGTGAAAGGAGACAGCTGTCTGGCACTAACTCACTCACGGTTTTTGTTACACAACACTCATTACCTTGTGTAAAAAAAGAATTCAATTTCAATTTTTTTCTTCTGTTAAACTCTCTCTCTCCTCTCTCTCTCTCTCTCTCTCTCTCTCTCTCTCTCTCTCTCTCTCTCTCTCTCTCTCTCTCTCTCTCTCTCTCTCTCTCTCTCTCTCTCTCTCTCTCTCTCTCTCTCTCTCTCTCTCTCTCTCTCTCTCTCTCTCTCTATCTATCTATCTATCTATCTATCTATCTATCTATCTCTCTTAAGTAAACATACAAAATACAAGTGGTCTAAACTCGAGTTGTAGAATCGCATACGGTTGCAATCGAAAGCGAAAACAGCCGACTTAAGTCGATCGTGTCTCAAGTATCGAAACATAAACAAAATCGAATAACCTCAATCCCTGGCCTTTTACGACCGTTTCTCACACAGAGTCGAGTAAGACTAATTCAATTTGACAATAACAAACTATATGACCCATGAGAACATTAATACCACCAATGCGACCTAACCACCCTGCCACTTCGTTAATTACCTTCGTCCCTATGCTCGCACGCACACACAAAGTACAACACGTGATTTACGTGCGCATTATGTGTCACAGACAATAATAGTGTGCCAGTCAAATAATTAAACCACACGGGGTCCCCTGCGCGCAATCAAACTGACACTAATCGACTTATGCATGCACATTGCAACTCAAATTGCATCTCATAAATTGTCTCCACCTTGGCTCGATCACACAGAGCACACACACACACAAATGGTCTCAAGTACACGGTGACAGAGACTTTGTGTGTGCATATGATTACAATTGAAATCGTATATTTCAAATGATCTATCCCGACCTTAATTGTTTGGCTGAATACAAACACAATTGCATGCATTTGTGTCTCATGCGAAAGTATGCACATGTTATGAGTTTAGAATATAATTTAGCATTTAGACGACATCGTCCAGATTTACGATTTTAATTGAAACTCGAATTGGTCGCGGATTACACTTAAGACACGCTAAGTCCATCTGTCTGAGTGTGCACTTTCACATTAAGCGACTCAATTGACGAGTGCCTTTTGTGTAGTTTGCTTTTCCTTGTATCTCACCGCTCACCACTCTCACCTCAGATTAGCATTGCAGGACGACTTTACATGCTAGCTCCCGCTGCCGCGCTAAAGTAGAACACGTAAGCGTAACTTTTTATTGTCTTGACCCTCCGCTGCTGCTGGCCGTAGGGTCTTTTTCTCCTTCATTCGTTGCGGACTATTCGTCTCACTTTACGTCAAATTATAACTTTTTGTGTTGCTGTTGTTCTTTTTTACTAGTTGGGTCGGATCTAAGTTCGCAATTTCGCATACAGTGCTAATTACCGAATCATTAAGACATTCTACCTGCTAATGACACTAAGTTGACTAATGAGAGTATAAGTGAGTGAATCAGTGCGAAAATTCATTAGTCAAACTGATAATTACGTACGTGTGTGTGTTTGTGCTTGTCAGCGTGCGTGTGTTCGATCACTAATGGTGTTTAGTAATAATAAGACGGATCAACTGTACCTTATTTCGCTTGTTATTGTTGATTCAACTGAGGAGAGAGAGAGAGAGAGAGAGAGAGAGAGAGAGAGAGAGAGAGAGAGAGAGAGAGAGAGGGTGAGGGGAGAGGAAAGGTAGGTCATGTTAGAGGAGAGAGTGACCGCGCTCTTGTCGTAAAATGAACAAGTCGACCGCTAAATCAATTGTCCCTCTGACCCCACTCTCCTTCTCCTCTCTCAATCTGTTGTGCTCGATGGAATGTGCAGCTGCGGTCACCGCTGCCACCGCTGCAGCTTGACACTCTATTGTGTCATTATACTCCCCACAGCATACTAAATGATCTCATTGAAAGTGATATAATAAAAAACAAAAAATTCTCACACAATTTAACGCGACAGTGGTCTACCGGGAGTGATTTGACACAGATTGACAGACACGCCGACACACAATTAAACTATGAATTGCGGTCCTTCATAAAATACGACTCAATTTCCCCGTCTATTTACTCAAAACACTATTTGACTTGCGATTGAGAGATCTATAGAATGATATCAACTTTGTTCTGTCCGTGTACAATGTTATCTAGGTCTTTATGCTCAAAATTAGTTTGTCACATGTTCTAGCTAGTCACAAATTGTCTAAACAGTTAATCAATCAAAAGTAACAACGAAGGTAAAAGGATTTGTGCAATCTCGTCTATGCTTTAACCTCTCTCCGACAAGCATATTTATTCATATAAATATTAACAACAACTTTCCGACAACCTAACTCTCCGATTATCTAACTGTCCAACTATCAAACTTCCCGAAAACCTAACTATATGAGTATCTATCAGCCCGACTGATAGCTGAAAATGTCTATTCCAAAGTGGATTAAAACACTGCTTATTATTAGTGAAGTTCTTTCTATAATCGATTTAAATCTGTTGATTGTTGAGTGTGAAATAGAGGTAAGATGACGACAAATACGTTGCATCAATCATAACAAATTTCAGTTCTTATTCTCAGTCGGATAACGCCATTCTCCAAGTAGTATTTTTTGTCATAATACTATTTCTAATCCTCTGTACATTCATTCAACTCAATGTTATTGCAGCTCCAAGTAGACCTGGTTTGAAGACTTTGATGGCACTCTATTGCATAAGGATACTTGTCTGCAAGTTTATCCTTATTTGTTTGCACTATCTCAAGTCGCCTCTTCCATTTTGGCCAACTGTTTGGCCAATTTGCGTTGAGTTGTTTTACAACAATTTTTGTGTTTGTTTTTACTATTTTTGGGATTTGAACTTGGAGAGCGAAGTTATGATCAGTCGAATTTAATGACATACTTCTTTGTTTGCGTTTACTACGTATTTGTTTGTCTCGTAAGCGCGGTAAAAGTAATCGTTGTATTGTATAATCGTGCATGATAATGTTATAATAAAATAATGAAGAAAAAGAGTTGAAAATTGAGTTGACATTCATTTAGAGTTTGAGTTCTGCATTTTTCTAATCATGAATCAAGAAGAAGTAAATGCTAATACCGGATTCAAAAGTACTGAGCACACACACTCGAAGGCACTTTACCTTTAGACCTTGTCACGGATCGCAATGCAAACGGGTCTGGCACAACAAGTGAGTTTGTCTCTGTTCGCGTTTTGGCTCGTTAACAAAAGAAAAAGTCAAAAAGAGAGTACGAAAACCAAAATAAGAAAAGGGACAAACGACTACAACTTCTACTACGACTTAAAGCAATTTTACCGTGATTGTGTGCTATCTGAGAGAAATTGTGATCTTTTATCTCGCACTCGTCATGTTGAATTAATAAAGATAAAAAGTAAACAGTTATTTTATTTGTTTTTAAACAGTGAACATAAATTACGCCATCATATTGGAGGGATAATAATAATATTAACAGTCGGAAGATTATTTTTTATCATTTATCATACAACATAGCATGTAGATCAGGGATGTCAATACTTTTTTGAATAACTGAACAATGAAGGTCATTTAATGCAAATAGACTCAATTTTGTTAAATTCACAGAGAAACTCTGGTTCATTCTCGAAAACTTGTTTTGCTTCTGACAAAAAACGACCATACAAAATTCGCCTTGTGCTTAGCTTCTGGAGAAGTGATATAAAGCTCTCACCCATCCTCCCTTCTGCACCCCACTTGCAAAGTACTTTTTCCAAAAAATCTTCAGCCTCTGATTTAATCTTAATTTTATTGTATAACTTTATATTATATTCGATCATATTAGCCAGTGCTTCTCGATAAGAATCATGCGGCAGAACCAGTCGAATATGTTCGATAATTAAATTTCGATTGTTATTCAATAAATTCGTAACACTTTGCACAAATTCGAGTGGTGTACACGTTCGTAGTGGTTCACAAATTAGAGCTTTCAATTGAGCGAATTTCACTTCGTCATAAGACATAGCTTTGAATGTGCGTCGCGACAGGTTGATCACTTTGGCTATTTGAATTGCGAGAAATATCATATTTTTTCACGTTCAAAAGTGAGATCACAATTACAACAAACCAACCTGTTAAGCACAATGGAACACAATCCAGTGGTCATACGCTCAAGCAACAGTCTGAGTTCACTAAACTGAACTATTCAATCTGCTCAATCAAATCAAATTTCAATTAAAATCAAAATTATTAGCAAAAACAAAATGAACTTTTTGTATTGTTTCTAATGATGCACATGGATTGAAACAATGTTACAATGCGACACAGGTTTATCTTTTAGGTGTGTTTCAATACAACAAACACTACTAATTAACACTTGAATACAATTAATGTTTGTTCGTCTGTTCGGTTATACTTATGTGAGAGAGTTGAAGAGAGAGAGAGAGAGAGAGAGAGAGAGAGAGAGAGAGAGAGAGAGAGAGAGAGAGAGAGAGAGAGAGAGAGAGAGAGAGAGAGAGAGAGAGAGAGAGAGAGAGAGAGAGAGAGAGAGAGAGAGAGAGAGAGAGAGATTTAAGCTAATGAATGGGAAAAGTGTGGTTTAGTAGATACACATAAAAGACAAAATAAGCAGGCCGAGAATAGATTGTCTGACAACTAACTTTTTGACTATTTATCTGTCGGGCAACCGTTAAAATAGGCGAAAATGTGTATACCATTTTGGATCACAATTCTGCGTATTATAAATGAATATCTTTGTATGATCAAACTCACCCGGTGGATTGTTTTGTGTGAAATGAAGGTGCAAAACGAAACAAAAATGATTGTACCAATCTTAACACATTTCTATTTATTTATTTATTTTCAGTCGGATCACCTCAATCTCCAAATTGTGTCGTTTGTCCTAATATTATTTTTAGTGTTCTGCACAGTCTTTCAACTTACCACCAGATGGCATTTATGCGAACTCACAGATCTACATGAAAATTTTACAGGTTGTTTATGACCACGGGTAGAGTATTGAATTAAATTTTTATGAAAGAATGACCATAGGTTCTTGAGTTATAAAATTCAAAAGTTCAAACTTAGTCTGCCTTTGACATCACTGTACTCACGTGTAAGTGACTTACTTTGTGTCTTTGTTAAAGTTTAATAAAGTACATTGCTCACGCTGGTTCTAACATTGCGCAGCGAATTGTTTTAAGGGTCCGAATCGACTATTCATTTTTTCGAATGAATTTGAAAACAATTTCCGATGGAATGGGTTCGGCTTTGAGCTTCTTTTGCGGACAAATGTTTATAAGAACATTTGATGTTTTGGTTTTTAGAATAGAAAGAACACCAAACGGAACATCTGCTAGCATTTGTAAAAATCATACGAATATTATCTAAATTCATTATTTGATAACAAAAGTTTCAACGAAACATGCAAATCAAGACAAAAGTTTTCAAACCTTAACAAAGAAGAAGAGTAAGTTACAGTGGGTTCCCTTGGGAGACTCTCAGTGTGAGTCATTATACTACATTGTATTGTCAAAAAGTGGACTAAGTTTGAACTTTTGAATTTTATTGCTCGAGAACCTATGGCCATTCTTTCATAAAAATTTAATTCAATACTCTACACGTGGTCATAAACATCCTGTTAAATTTTCAGATTGATCTGGGAGTTCGCATAAATGCCATCTGGTTGTTAATACTATTTGTGTGTTTACCTTTAACTACTATTTGTATATCATGATAATCTGGAAAGCGCGCAAAAATATGCTTTTATTTGTATGATCTTGCATGATCATATTGTAATAAAATAAATAATGGTAAACTTACATTATGTTGAGGTTGAGATTGAAGTGTTGGAAGTTTGACTAATGAAGATGATTTGAACGGTGAGTGGAGATCCACATCGATTTCAGGTTCGGCTGTTCATCTGAGCCAAATATGTCTAATCTTGAATCAAGTTCAATTAGAAGAAGCCAATGCTGAGTTCGAGATTACCTAGCGCGCACACACACACACACACACACACAAACACGCGGGCGCGTCGCACATTACATTTAGACCTCTTCACGGATCGTAATGCAAACGGGTCCGACACAACAAGTGAGTTTGTCTCTGTTCGCGTTGTGGCACGTTCACAAAAGAAATAGTCAAAAAAGGAGTACAAAAGTGACCGGTCATAAGGCACAGAGAAAATGTGTTAGTTGTCGGTGGTCGATGGCAACAGACGGGATTTCATGTCTTCGAGTTGCATGATGACACCTCAGACGATGTAAGTGAATTGAGCGTACTGAGGTGTCAATTGATTATCGATTGATTAGTTAATGATTGATAGATCTGTGGTCAAACGCACCACCAATCAAAGCGGACAAACTACCGCGACGCGTAATATACAAAATAGCGCGGCAACGGACGCACAGACGAGCGCGCGTTAGCGGACATAGTCGCACGGCCGAATGCAAAAGCAAAAATAATCAAAGTCCACACGTCTTCTCAGCTCCCAACTGTTCAGCTCGGAGTCCATCAATCGAATGAGAGAAAAGAAAGAAAAAACTAGCTCAAATTGGCATGCGCACATAATGGCTCGTGAATAGTCGGATGCAATATTTTGACCGTCTTTTACTTCAATGCAAATGGGAGTGTCTGTGTCTGTGTATGAGAGTTGTGTATGTGTGTGACCTGTGACGTCTGTCCGTTCAAACACACTTTGACTGTTGTATGTGCTCTCGCTCACTCTGTGTGCGTGTTGACCCCTCACTGGGGGGTCGAGATGAACGACGATCGTGCAGAGGCTTAATCGCAAATCAAATTAAACAAACGATAAAATTAAAATCAAATTTTTCGCATCACTACGCACAATACAATATGTGTCATATAATAAGTAAAAATATTTTAATTAATAATTTCAATTAATATTTTTAATTAATTTTTATTTAATAATTATTGCACAAGTATTGCCAGTTTTACATTAATTTTTAATAGAATTGAAAATTATGAAACACAATGCTCTGTGCGACAGTCGGCTAGATTTGGCACCGAATTCGTAGTGCAAATTGATCGTTTTTGTGGGTTTCTTCTTCACCTTCTTCTTCTTCACCTTCTTCTTCTTTTCCTTCTTCTTTTCATTCATATTTTCCTTCTTCTTTTTCTCCTTCATTTCGCTTCCGAACCGATGAGCTCTTGTTGACTTGATCACGTTCATTTGGATCGCCATTTCCTAGGTCCACGGGTATGATCGCATAACCATTTGGCAGCATACGATTGAATGCCTCAATCAGATCGTCCGTAGCGGGATCGGCAGTGACAAACAGTTCGGCCACCTTCTGCATTACAGCCAAAATGGAGTAGACTGGAGGCTTAATGCGATGGAAATCTGCTAGAATTTCGAGATATTTTTGATATTTCTCCGGTTCTTTCGCCAAGCGGCCTTTTATCTGTTTCAAGAAAGTGGTGGCCTCGTTGAAACCGATCTGCTTCTGATGAGGTTTCACCTCGTAGAGGACTCTACTTCGCATCGCACCAGGTTTGCCAGAGGACTGGCTTTTCCGTTTCACGATAACATCCTCAGGATAGGCTTGAATCAGAATTGACAATTTTTAGCGTTGCATTTTGGTAAAATTTTAAAATTGCGCAAAACTGTCACAGGAATTCCGTCTCGTGCAATGTCAACCGAACGAATGAGCGAAACGATCCACCAGAAGAGTTACTCTCATCTCATACCCTTTCCCCACACAAATGGTGCATTGTTTGTGTTTGTGTGTGTTGGGATCGATCATCACGTACACTAAACTTTAAACGAAAGCAGTTGCGCAAACCAATTTTGGGGTGTCTAATTGCACACTAACCCTTCAAATTAGTTCCATTCCCACACACACACAGCACCATACATACAGCCATATACTAACTTGAAAGGAAAGCTATTGTTATTCATGAGGAGACACTTTTGGACGGGACAGAATGCAGACGTGAAAATGCGAACCAAATAGAACCTTCATTAATCTCGAAAACAAATTGGTAGTTTCCATACTGTGGACATGCCTATTTCTCGGGGTCATTTACTACCAGATATTATTTATGCAGACTCACAGAACTACATGAAAATTTTACAGGCTGTTTATGACCAGTTGTAGAGTATTGATTTCAATTTTCATGAAAAAATAGCCATAGGTTCTCGAGTTATAAAATTCTAAAGTTCAAAATTAGTCTGCCTTTGACAGTACAGTGCTAACTTGTAAGTAACATACTCTGCGCCTTGGTTAGAGTTTGTTAAAGCTCAGAACACACGCGGGTTCCAACATTGGGTAGCACATTGTACTGTCAATAGCGGACTAAGTTTGAACTTTTTAATTTTATAACTCGAAAACCTAAGACCATTCTGTCAAGAAAATTAAAATCAATACTCTACGCGTGTTCATAAACATCATGTAAAATTTCCATACAGATCTGTTAGTCCGCTTAAATGCCATCTGGTTGTTAGTTAAATTTTTATGAAAATTCAAAACATTGAGAAAAAAAAAGATTGAGGCTTTCAAGTGCAAACGATGTCCCATTGGTTGTCTTGATGTTTGATTTGTATTTTTTCTTTTCTTTTCGGATATAATGCATGATCTTACTGAGGGAGTTTGTCTGTCATTCTCTCTCTCTCTCTCTCTCTCTCTCTCTCTCTCTCTCTCTCTCTCTCTCTCTCTCTCTCTCTCTCTCTCTCTCTCTCTCTCTCTCTCTCTCTCTCTCTCTCTCTCTCTCTCATACAACTGCGTGGTTGAACCGTACTGTTCAGATGGTGATGGTGCGAACAGGTTCGTCGACATACTTGCGTTCCAACAAGACTCCGACAAAGTCTACATAATCGATCCGACTGTCCGGTGGGAAACAAAGGATGATGTTGGAGCTATTGTGCAAGCAGAGAAGGATTACATCTATCGGAGCTGCTACGATGACCTGGCAGAGAAATACCCCCTGATCAAGAACCGCGAGTGTGAGGTAATTGGTCTCTGGATGGGGGCGAGAGGAACAGTGAGCACCCAGTTGGTTGACTTTTTCGACCGTTTCCAGCTGGATAAGAAGAAACTTTGCGAAATTGCCGAATCTGTGTTGATTGCATCTGTACATATGATACACTATCACATTTATGGTTAGATTCTTATATATTCATACACACACACACTTTTATATTTTCTGATGTTCAATCTCGCTTTTTGTAGTCTACACTATTCTAAACTTGTACCACAATATTGTCTTAACAGATTAATCAGTATGCTGTGTCCAATGGCAACTCACTGTTTAGTGAGCAGCTCTATCTGTATTATATATGTAAGATACCTCTCCTGTAGGGTATCTTTTATTTTGTCATTTATTGTACTGTGGTATTTTATTGTAGTGTACGGTGAGCGGTTGTTTCTTGGGTCAGTCGGTCCGGGCAACTGTTTTTTTGTTATTATTTTAACCCTCCGTGCTGTGCTGCCTCATCATCGTGCCTTTCCTCCCTCCGCCGCCTTGCCGTCATCTTTCATCATCGTTTGACGCGCTCTCACTTCCTCCACTGTCCTGCTGATGCCTTCTACTACGAGCGCACTGTGAAGAAAAGGCGCGCAACCAAGTCTCGCGCGCGCGGGAAAAGAACGCGCTCTGGCCCTGCTCGCTTCAGCTCTAGAAAGACAACTGTCGAAGACGAAGCAACCAATCAAATCGCAGCGTTGGCCGCGCTGGGCGGAGTTTCGTGTTTGTGATTTGGTGGTGTCGTATAAAAAGCAGCAGCACTGAGAGGCCTCTTGTCTTTTGTTTTGTCCTTGCGCAGCGAAAGGCCACGGATCGCTGTGTGTTGTCGGTCTCACCAAGAAGCCTTTTGACTGCGACTTGGGATAGAACTGCTCACCAGTACATTCTCGTTTTTTTTTTGAATAAAGTTACCGTTTCACCCGTATCCTGGTCTATTCCCATTATTCATTGCGTTTGGGCTCGTTCTGGAATCAACCCGATTAGAACCAGCACCTTTCAAGACGGCAGGATTCTCTCATCGTTGACGAAATCCGACGAAGCCACCACTCCACCACAAGTCTGCAACCTTCTCTCATCTCCCCTCTTGAAGATCGCTCTTTGTGAATCTTCATCTTTCTTCCCCCGGATGTCCAAAGTAGTAAGTGCAATTACCATTTTTGCCTTGTTCGGTATCCGCTAGTGATCGTTTCCTATGCGTGTTCTGTTCCTTTACGGACTGAGCACAATCTCATTGCCTGTTTTGTTCAGAGGTCTCACTTTGTGCCTTCGTGCCAAAGTTCACTCATGATCTCCTTGTCATCGTTATTTTGAATTATTTGTCACTTTTCGGACGATGCTTTCTGGAAATGTCGACATTCGCTCAGGAGTATTCGTTGAGGGTTAGCGAGTTTCATACTGCGCTAGCCCAGTTTCTTCTCGGTAATTGTGATTTTTCGGCGGTAGGAGATCGTTATTTAGGAATCTCCGATTTTATCGAGCAGTCATTTGAGGATGACTCGATCAAGAACGAGTACAACAAGAAGCAGCGCGAACTGCGGTCTTTGTTGTACGAAGCTCGATCCAAGGTTTACAGCAATGTCCAGTCTGCTGTTCAACCACCTGTATTTCAACCTCCTCCAAGTCCACCGAACCTATCGTTTAACGGTGACTTTTCTAACTTCCGCGGATTTCTAGTAGACTTCGAGTCACTAGTTCATTCCAATCCTCTTTATAGTCCTGATTATAAAAAGGGCTTGTTATTATCGTTCCTCAAAGGTAGTTTCAAAGAACTATTCTTTGGCACTACCCAACTTCGTAACCTCCATTCGTATGATCAGGTTTTTGATTGCTTCAAGAAATGGTTCGTTGATAGCGATTTCCATTGTTACAATCTCCTGGATCAAATCAAACAACTTCCAATAGTCAGTTCAGAGTACTCGTGTACTGAACTCCAATCCTACCTTGATAGTTTCAATACTCTTTGGCCCACTTGTAGCCAATGCAGTCCCGAGTTTGTCGTTCGTTTCAAATCTGCGTTCATGTCTCTACTTCCGGTTGATATCCTTGAAAAGGTCCAGGATAAAGGTGATTTCATTTCGATGGTTGCCCCCACCCTGACCAGGATCATCAAGCAGAAGTTGGAGCGTGACGAGTGTTATTGTTTGAATGGTGTTGCCTCTGTGACCGAGAGCGTAGTTCAGGTCAATCAAGCACACCTAGTGATCTCGAATTCTGGTTCCACGCCCATTCCCGTTCGAACCTCAGTGACTCCACCAATTTCGGAACAAGTTGTTCGTAACTTCGTTCCCACTTCACCTCCTCTTCCGTCGCCCATACGAAATCCCAACGATGGCTACCAATGGCGACGTAAGAATCCATCTTGTTCACCTAATAAATCAAGTAGTCCATCTAGTTTAGTGGATACTCCCACTCCCCCTTGTTTGTCTCCATCCCGAAATCTCCAAGATGGTTATGAATGGCGTCGTAAGCCCCCATCTTGTGTGTCCAATAATTCGATTCGTCTTTCTGCTGTGGCTGAGAATCCCTCTCCACCAGTAATGTCCGCCAATGTTGAAACAGTTCCACCTTGCATTCTGCAAGGGTGTGACGAAGATGCAACAGTTGAACCTTGCAGTCCGCAAGGGTGTGATGAGGAAGTTCAGAGTGATTTGCCTGAATCTTCACATGAATCCGTTTCCGTTCCTGATCCTGTGAGTGTCACCTCCGAGATCAGTCCTGATGTTTCTATAGTGGTGGATGACCAGGTTCTTCCCACTTCCAATTTGTATGTCGATAAAGAGTTGGCTGAACCACCACCGGTCCCAGCTCATTCCCTTGATTCCACTGTGGTTGTTTGTAACCAAATTCCCCAACAAACACCTGTTCCTTCACTTCCTCTCGATTATGAGTCAGTGGTTAGTCACGAGTTGACTGAACCAGTTCCGATTCTCCCCACTGTACCCGAGGATGAGTCGTCCACTCCCTCCGGTGTAATCCAACCGTGTTCTTCACCCTCGCTTGATGTGAGTCCAGTTACTCCTCAAGTTGATTTTCTTTCACAGTTTCGAATTCGTTCAATGGTTGAGCCGTTGTGCCCCATGGTGAAATGTAATGACTTCAAGACTGTTGTTTTTGCCCAGCAGTCATTGATTGATGTTTTCGTGGTTCGTGAAGCAATCCGTCGCATTGTGCACGGGTTTGCCTTTTCACTCCTTGCATTCTGCAAGGGTGTGACGATGATTTATGACCGTGGGAAATCGTTTCCACGGAGGAATAGTATTGTTCGAGAGTGTTCAGATGTCTGAATGGCGGCTGACACTGGAGTTTCTAAGAGTGCGCAGCACACCCTTGATGTGTCGCTGTGTACTTCATTGTACAGTTTAGACTGGGACAAGGGCGATGAACTTTGTCTCAACATTAATCCTAGTTGATCCGAACATTGCGAATTTGGAAATTGCCGCGCTACTAACCCCCTTTTTCCAGTTTGCTCTTTTCCCCAAATATCAACTCCGGTTGATCACACAACATAATACACACTTGTTGATCACCATTCCACACATACAGACTTTCTTTCCTATCCTTGTTTGTCATTTCATTTCACACAAACAACTACACAATTTACTTTTGTATTTTACATTATCCTTTTCAGCGCTCCATTGTACCAAATGTCGCTTGAAAAGGATGTAAAAAGGGTGTGATGTAAGATACCTCTCCTGTAGGGTATCTTTTATTTTGTCATTTATTGTACTGTGGTATTTTATTGTAGTGTACGGTGAGCGGTTGTTTCTTGGGTCAGTCGGTCCGGGCAACTGTTTTTTTTGTTATTATTGTAACCCTCCGTGCTGTGCTGCCTCATCATCGTGCCTTTCCTCCCTCCGCCGCCTTGCCGTCATCTTTCATCATCGTTTGACGCGCTCTTACTTCCTCCACTGTCCTGCTGATGCCTTCTACTACGAGCGCAATGTGAAGAAAAGGCGCGCAACCAAGTCTCGCGCGCGCGGGAAAAGAACGCGCTCTGGCCCTGCTCGCTTCAGCTCTAGAAAGACAACTGTCGAAGACGAAGCAACCAATCAAATCGCAGCGTTGGCCGCGCTGGGCGGAGTTTCGTGTTTGTGATTTGGTGGTGTCGTATAAAAAGCAGCAGCACTGAGAGGCCTCTTGTCTTTTGTTTTGTCCTTGCGCAGCGAAAGTCCACGTATCGCTGTGTGTTATCGGTCTCACCAAGAAGCCTTTGATTGCGACTTGGGATAGAACTGCTCACCAGTACATTATCGTTTTTTTTAATCGGAATAAAGTTTGCCGTTTCACCCGTATTCTGGTCTTATTCCCCTCATTTCATCGCGTTTGGGCTCGTTTTGGTATCCCCTCGAAACCAGCACCTTTCATATATTTTGTATAATAAAGATTGTTTTTCTCTCTCTCTCTCTCTCTCTCTCTCTCTCTCTCTCTCTAGATTCATATATATTCATACACACACTTTTATATTTTCTGATGTTCCGTCTCACATTTTGAAGTCTACACTATTATAAACTTTTATTGCAATATTGTCTTAACAGATTAATTAGTATGCTGTGTCTAAAGGCAACTCACGGTTTAGTGAGCAGTTCTGTTTGTATTATATTTTTTGTATAATAAAGATTGTTTCTCTCTCAAAAGACAAAGACTCAAAGATATTATTTTTTGGCATTTCGCTTTTATTTAAGTAAATATTTACATATAATTGTAAGTTTAACATTAATCAACTAAAGTTAACTAAATTAAGAGAACGATCCACCAACAGCTCGCTTAGTCTTTTTCTGGTGTAGCATTTTCTTTTTTGCCTCAGACTTTTCTTGACCTTTTCGAGCCACTTCTGCCCAGGTTTTAGTTGATAATGCAGATCTGAATGGTTGTTGTTGGGAGACATTGCCTCTACCATCGATAGTCTGCATCATTAGTTCACTTTTAGCCTGCTTCATTGCTTTCTCGTAGTCATCAAGCTTCTTCTTGTGGTATGCAGGCCGGGCGCGTTCGATGCGTTCTCGGCTCAAACCGCTTATTTTCTCATCACTGGTGGATGGTAATGCACGACTTTCAATGGGAGACGTAGAAGAAGATGCGAACATTACTGCGATCGGATTGAGTGTGTGTTTGCGTGTGTTTGTGTGTGTGCACATAGTCAGAGGGCGACATGCAAATGGTGCAAATGCGGCAATTGGCACCCTGGGTCGGTCAGTTTGGTGTCAATCCGGCAAATAAAAATCTGGGTGAAGAGATTCAGGACAAAAAATCCCTTGTAGTAGCAATGAAATGCGTACCGAGAAAAAATAACAATAAAATAACAAATCTGCAAAGCAGTGGTTCTGTCCATTAAATCGAAATAGGCGTCAAACTGCGTGCCAAAACACTCCCGAGAGTGTGTGAGTAATTCTAATCTCATAAAGTGACTAACACTTAACACTAAGTGAACTCGTGAGTTAGGAACGCTAATCGATCGCTAATGGACACTTGTGAACATCTTGTGAGCATATTAGAACACAAAAAATGAAATGAAAAAGTTTTGAATTTATATTATTTTTGATCAAAAATTCAAAATTCAAGTATTTTACCACTTCTGTGCGGAACGGGCCAATCGGATTATGATGAGAAATGTTCTTTCAAGTGTCTCAAAAGTGGAGGATCCTATTGGAAGTGAACATATGTAGATTTGTGTTTGGCAAAATCTACTTGAAAAGATCTAGCAAGAGTCTCGTTTTGAGTGGATCACAAGACAAAAAAAGAAGAAACCTACTTCCTATTAGTATATCGATTGCATTTCATTGTATTACATTACCGAATTCCATTAATGTACCCAATGGGAGTTGTCGAAACGATTAAACATGTCCTACTTAAGGTGCAGGACAGCAAGTGAGGAAAACATTGTATTACTTTTGGTTTCGATATTTCCCAGAATCTCTGGAACTTTCCTGTTCAGGAAGGTTAATGACACTTATTAGTAGTGGCATGTACAACCTAATAATAGCATACATTGTCGCAGAACTAAACTGGTAGTAGCAAAAAGAAATAAAACTAAAATTTGCGACTTGAACACCAGAGAAGTAGTAGGTTGAGATGATAGGTTGAACTCTGTGTGTGTCTTTACGGGGGCATGGCCAGGTCGTGTCGTGTCTTTTTGCCTTTTTGGTAATATGTAGTGTCGCTTTGAGAGACTCAATTTTAGTTTTATTTCTGTCCCAATTGTTCAATACACTTTGACTTTGTCTTATTTTGTTTTATAAGTGACTTCAGACACCGACACGATGCATTATCATACGGAAGGGGTCTGTCTGTCTTTATGTCTGTCTGTCACCTACCAACGAACTAACAAACCAACCAACAAACCAACCAACCAAACTTCACCAAAACGACCCCTCGACCATCATAAATTGTCGTCTCACTCTTTTTGATAAGCAAATCTCATGAAATATGATGCCTTCTCTCGCTCGCATCCATTTTCATTGTTCTCTCGGACCCCAACCAATAAAACTGACACTCACCTCCTAACCCTACTTTTAATAAAGAGAGAGAGGGAAAGTCTCATTAAAATTTACGATGTTAAATCCTCTACGGCAACTGGCTAATGTAAGCTTCTTAATTTTGTACTTTAAATTCTCTACTGCGTTGTCGTTTTGCGACTTCTATTCAGCCGTCCACCCGTACTGCCAATTAATTTCACTAATTTATTACGGTAATAATTATAACTGTCTTTTTTGCACCATTTGAATAATCTGTTCAGTGAATCACGGTGTGTGAAAGAGCCGTAATCTTTGTTCAATGAGCGTTTGGCATCTTGATTTATGTGTATACTTTTGTATATTATTCAAGATTGAATGTAGTGTCAACTTTTATGATCATGCAAAATGATTGTCATATGCATTTGCCTATTTTGTCCATAAAAGGGAGAAAGGAAAAAAATGTTAAAATTCGAATAGACAATAAAGGTAAAGTGTATTTGTGTTTTTTGTTTGTATTTTCGTGTTTGTGTGTGTGTGCCTGTGCAATTGTGTTAGTGTGTGAAATTTTATTTCATTATTTGATTTTTTGTTTCCCAAGCGCCCAAAAATTTATCGACAACTAAACAACGTCATAATCAACTCCACCAAGACAGACTTGAATATACACTTTATCTAGTATTTAGTACATTTGGCTATAATGGCGTCCCCTATCGTTTGCGATTATAATTATTGTTTATGTAATGCATTATTACGATGTCTATGTGATCAGCCTGTGAGTTCTCTCTCTCTCTCTCTCTCTCTCTCTCTCTCTCTCTCTCTTGTGGTTCTCATTTCTGGTTTTCTCATTTTTTTTGTCAACGGTGAGCCTCATAACTCAAAGTTCATTCATCTTTTTTTGCATCGTTCCATCTGTGCACCATTATTCTTCTGTTGTTTTTACATTTTTTACGCAATTTCACCTCAACTCAACTCAACGCAGCGCAACTCAATTTTTCATTTCAATTTATCCGGACTTATCGGTAAGTGAAATTCTTTTTCTTCTTTATTTTTTTATTTCATAATGGATGCATAGTCTTGCTTGCGTTTAGAATAGAATGCAAAATACAAAAACAAAACACTCAAGCACACACACACACACTCACTCGTCCTTTCAATTCAATTCATATTTTTGAGAGCCTAAACAATAAAAACATAAACAGCAATTATTATGCCAAGAGGCATTCTAATGTCTTAGAGAATTGAGGGGGATTTTAGTGTGCAATGTGTGTTCAAGTGGGCACTTGGGTTTCATTCGATCAAGTAAGCGATCAATCATAGACCCTCAGTTGGGTTCTTTTACTCATCGAGCGCACACGAAACATCTGTGAATTCTGTTTGGCTTTTTTCGGTGTAAAACGAAACCCAAAAATGCTCACAATTCTTCGACCTGCAGTGGTAATTCTGAGCGAAATTGCTCACGTAAAGGAAGGGATAATTTCGAACATCAGTGCGGAGCAGCGCTGCTCAGCGTGTGATGAGATTCGGCGCCAACAGTCGATCCGGATCAAAACAACCCAACGGAAACAATTCGATTTTATCGCCAAATTTGTGCAAAAATTGTCTCGCCGAAATGGAAGCTACCGTGCGTCCGGAGAAGTATGTCATGTTTGTGCAACTGATTGGTCTGTACGAGGATCGTCTGCTCAAGAATTGTCAAATGCTCGACTGTGTGAATGATCTTCTGGAGGGACATGATCGACTGATTGATGGATTTGGAGATTTTTGGAATTACGACTTTGGTGAAGGTGAACTGGTGGCTTTCAAGTGCACACGATGTCCCGATGGTTGTCTCGATGTTTGATTTGTATTTTTCTTTTCTTTTCTGATATAATGCATGATCTTACGGAAGGCGTCTTTCTCTTTCTCTCTCTCTCTCTCTCTCTCTCTCTCTCTCTCTCTCTCTCTCTCTCTCTCTCTCTCTCTCTCTCTCTCTCTCTCTCTCTCTCTCTCTCTCTCTCTCTCTCTCTCTATTTCTCATGTTCACAATCACTCAAACACATTTCATGACCACAGTTAGGGTCTTCTCTTTTAACAAATTGGATATTCTACTTTAAATCAATTTTTATTTAAAATTTGCAATTAAAAATAAAAAACAATAAAAAAAACTTTTTCAAACATTTTAGTTATACAATTTGACTTTTGCGCCCGTCTTATTTAATTAAGACAAACACACTTTCCTATGATACATTTTGGACATGCGAAAGCCAAGACCATCTCTTCTTCCTCAGCTCGATTTACGAAAATTAAATCGTTAATGCCCGCAAAGAGGTCACGATGGCTCTTGAAGTTTGCATCAATCAAACAAATTGCCTCAAAAGTAGACATTTCGTTGTCCGTGAAATGTTCGAGTATCTCCAAGAAACGTGTGTAATTCATCTGGTCATCGGCAAATCGGGTCTGCACCATCTCGATATATTCCTGGCATCGGTTCACCAAACCTGTGATCAGGGAGAATTGGTTAAATTGGGCAACAGGGATTGGGACGTTCGCGGAGGAGCGAACCGAGGGAGCCAATTCTCCTGGTAGTTCTCTGTTGATTGCGGCGCGACGTGCCATAATGTCACGAATGTGGTTTACCACCATTAGCATTAGCTTAACCCGACGTATGTCCAGATTTTTAGCTGGTTCATCGTATGGTATCATGTTTGGGCAGCGGGCAATTGAATACGAATGCGAGAGACAAAGTGAGAACTCGTGACAAACCAACACGAACCGTTCGAGTGCACCCACTCGAATGAATGCTCACTCGTGTCTGTGCGGATTTGTTTGAACTGGTTAGCCGCGTGCCTAAAAATCAATCTCAGTTTATCCCTGCGTATGTGTGTGTTTGTCCCTCATATTACACAATACCCCCTCCAAAATTCTATCCACAGAGATGACAGAAAGAAAAGGGTCGAGCACAACAAAGGATTGTGTGTGTGTGTGTGTAGTCCACAACTTTGCACACTGGTTGTTTTGTAGTATGCGAGACAGAATAATAAAGATAATGTTTAATCTTCCTTTATTCTATATAATCCAGTTAAGATAGCCAAGGCGAAGCCGATGGGGGAGGAAGTGGTGACTCATGAATATTAAATTAATTGCGAAACGGAAGGCACCAATTTTAAAGTTTTGTGCTTGGTGACGCTCTGAGGATGGACAGACCTGTCCGATGTCCGACCAATTCTGTGTTGAATACGATCAAACGTCTCGACCAAATGTATTCAATGTGGCTGGCCACTCGTAATTGCCCTGACATTAAGTGTCTCGGAACTTGGCATTGCATTGGAGATGCATGGCATTTTATTTTTACTATTGGTATGGTGAAGCAGCTTGGTCAGAGAGTCTGTTTGTGTGTGTGTACGTGCGTGAAACTGCAGGCCAGGGCATTCGCTGCTTGGATACTGTATTTCTCTAATAGGAGATTCTCTAATTACACAAAACGGACCGCAATTAACGCATAGCTACCATTTTAAAGTGGAAAAGATGTTTATAGTCAGACACCCTGCATACTATTTATCACTGTACAGATGAGATGGATGCAAATGTTAACGAATGTGTGTGAGTGTGTATGTGTGTGTGTGTGTGTGTGTGTGTGTGTGTGTGTGTGTGTGTGTGTAGGTAGTTTATTGGGAGGGGGGTTTGATGAGTCTGCTTGTCTGTGGTGTCAGTGTGAGACGAACGTTTTACACGATTCGTGCATTACCGAATTGAACGTTTGCCTCACTTCGCAATCAGTCGCACTGCGGTCTTTGTCGGGCTTGGCATCTTCCTTGAGTTTTGCTTTCGTTAGCCACTGACAATTAAAAAATGTCAGCTAACGAACCTACTGGTGCTGCGGCTGCTGCCAACCAAGACGTGTTTGGCCAACTGACACCTCAGACATCTGCAGCGGTAACTCCTCAGGCGTCGACTGACTCGAGCGATTCAGTTTCGGTGCTGCCTCTTGAAAACATTCAATGGGTTCCAAGTCGAATCCGTACGCGTTTTGGACTATCGCGAAAAATCTATGATTACGTTGGCAGAGAACGGTAATATCACACGGATCCTACTAATTCGGGGTTAACCAAAATGTGTTTGACTATCTTTACAGGCACATTGCCGAACCCGTGGATCACTTTCCACCTGCATATGAGATTGCACATGGAATGGAGTCGACTCAGGGTTTATCGCCTCCACCCGCATACGATGAACTCTTCCCTGGTTGGTTGGAAGAAGACGAATATCATAACGAGGAAGAAGAAGAAGATGACGAACATGATGGACGCACAGCAGAAGAAGCGCATTTGGTCTCGCTTCTGGAACATCTTCCATTCTTCCGAGAGGAAAGTCCATTCTTTGAAGGTGTACCAATCGTGCTCAATCCACGAGATCCGCGTACATTCATGCGACGTGTTGGTGATAGGCGAGTCAGTCCAAAGGGCGATATGCTTCTCTACGATTAGTACAAATGCGCGCAATTGCGATTGAGTCAGCGCACGTCTGCTAAGTTACGCGAGATCTAACCCCATTAGTTCTCCCCTACTAGTGCAATTGCACCAACTATTGTTATGCAAACTAATACATAAAGTAGTATCCTATCATCAATACCCTCAAAACTTTAATTCAATTATCCAATTCAAGCACTCTGCGTTGTTAGTAATTGAAGATGAGCCACTGGCGTTCTCTTGTTTTGTTTTGCATAATTCAAATTCAAATTGTGTTTCGTACTTTTATTGTTGTTATATTCATGCACACACAAATCAACATTCTATTAAACGCACATTTTATTGTTGTTAAATAAATAAAATATTAAATGTTGTGGTTGCCTTTTGTATCTGTAATAGTGCGAGAAAAAAGAAAAAACTACCTAAACACAAACTCTCACACACACACATACGTTTACATTTGCATCCATCTCATCTTACCGTTTGTTCCATGTCCACATTGTCCAGTCCTGCCCATTAAAACTGGTCTCAATTGCGTCATTAAAACATTACGTTAGATGTAGTGAAAATGATGAGCTGCAATCGTATATTTGTTTATTAGTGAGGATATGAGTGCGAGCGAGAGTGTATGCTCAATAGCTAACAAATTTTCAATAACGGGTGGATATGTAGGTCTGTTGGTGCGTTATTAGGCCAGGAACTTTGCAGGGGGGTCCTTTAACGTGATTGTGCATAGAATTTCGGGACTCGGTTTGGGCTGCTTGGATGATGCGCAACTACATTTACGTAAATCGGGCATCAATCACTGCCACTGATTTAGAGTGAAATGAAACTTTCTGGTCAGGGGGGACAGTTTGTACATTTGAATGACATTTCCATGTCGGCTACCTCTCTCTCTCTCTTCTCTCTCTCTCTCTCTCTCTCTCTCTCTCTCTCTCTCAATCTAACCCTTCCTCAATCGCACATCTACATTTCATGCTCATCATTTGCACTGCATCTAGCTATGTCTTAATGACGCAATTAAGCTAGAGGTAATTGGGTTAGACTGGTCATTTCTAATTGACAGATGAGACGGATGCAAATGTGCACGTACATTTATGTTTGTGTGTACAGTTTTGTGGTTCGATTCGTTTCCGCATGCAAAGTGATAGTGCGAGATGCACGGGTAACACGATTTGCTCATTAACGACTGACCGCTTCATTAGTTCGCACTCTCATTCGATTTTGGTACTTTCAGTGTTGTACTTTGCATAATTTTTCAGTATTTTCGATACCTTCATTCGAGAATGTCTCAAAATCAAGATTTTGCAAGCACTTCTGTTGCTAGTACTTCTGTTGCTAGTACTTCTCCTCTTGGATCTCCCAGTCAAGAAGATTTAGATCAACCGTCGACATCGTTCCAGACATCGGAACTGGATTCTGAACCTATTGATGATGTATCCGACTCAGGCGAAGTGGAAATTACTTCAAAAGAAACTGTTGTATGGAGGAACCGAGCACCTGTACTGGCAAAACTGGCCCAAAAAGCGCGCGGCGTCAGATTATACGGGCTGTCCGGTTTACAAGCGAACTGGTTGAAAGCGAAGAGTAATTTACATGCTAACTAAAAATCTAACTCAGATTTACCCAAAATATTTGACTATCTTTACAGGAACATTGCTGAGGACGCGGTCAACTTGCCACTAGAATCCGATCTTCCACCTGCATACGACCATCTCTTTCCTGGTTGGGAGGAACGAGAAAATCGGAATGAAGAAGGTGGACAAGAAGGTAGAAACGCATCAGAAGAGAACGATTTGGCAGCACGTCTAGAAAAGCTTCCATTTAACGATGAAGGAGACGAAGAAGAAGACGCCAATCGTCGTCACTAACGACATCCGAGAGAGCGTTCGATAACGCTTGAACGCAGAATTTTTTTTAATTGCCCATTGCTCGATACTCGCTATGATCCGCAATGACTACCAGCTCGCAGTATCCATTTAATTCATTCGCTTTGAAATTCTTTTGTCTTACATTTTGACGTTTTTTTGCGAATATTATTTGTTAAAGCAAAACAAAACATGTTCAAATTATGTAATCGTACAAATAATATTTTTTGTTGTTAAATAAAGTTAATTAAATTGTACAATGTTTGATTAATTTATGATGAGGGATGGGGAAGAAGGAGAGAGAGAGAGAGAGAGAGAGAGAGAGAGAGAGAGAGAGAGAGAGAGAGAGAGAGAAGGAGAAGTAGAGAGAGAAGGAGAAGGAGAGAGAGAGAGAGAGAATTGTGAGGGAGGGAGGGAGAGGGGGGAAGGGGGAGAGGAAGAGAGAGGGAGAGAGAGAGGAGAGAGAGAGAAGGAGAAGTAGAGAGAGAAGGAGAAGGAGAGAGAGAGAGAGAGAGAGAGAGAGAGAGAGAGAGAGAGAAAGTCCTTTAGATCAAATCTCTAATAGATTTTGGGTTTGGTTTAAGATCTTTATGGTAGTTTAGTATTCCAATCGAAGTTTTGTTTCGGCAAAAATTGTCGGAACAATTTCTCCAGTTCAAGATAATCTTCAAGAATTAACTCGATTGTGCAAATTGCTTCGCACAAATCATCGTGACTGTCGATCTCTTCATTAAAGTTGTGAATGCGTTGTATTGCATCTCGAAACATCTCATACAGCTGATCGTCGTCGAGTGTCACCTTGACCAATTGCACAAACGCGTTTGCTTCTGCGATTGTTGGTTCACGAAAGTCCCGGAATAGAAGATGGTTTTTAATTGAGCTCTGTTGAAAGTCGTCGTTTTTCATATTTGCGTTTTGTGGTGTTACTAGGTTAAAGTCTAGCCACACAGTGTTCCACTCGAATGAATGAACCAAACTTTTAAGGCAACTTCCAAACCGTTAGACTCACGTATGAATGAATGTGTGTCATGTAATGAGAGAGAAAAGAGAGAAAGTAAGAAGGTGCAAGTGCTTTTAGTGTATGAACCAGAAAAAAACATAACAAGTGCAAAATCGATAACCGTTGCGAAACACAAAGAGAGTCAATACATAGGCAGACGGTTGTCGTTGTAAACAATTCTTCTAAGGCCTCTCAATGACAAAACTGCAGTTTAAGTTGTGTAAATTGCTTGGCTTTAAACAATGAGTGCTTTTAATTGCAATATGGAATTGTCTAGAAAAGCATTGGGGTAATTTAACTTTTGCTGCGGTGATGGCGAATGAACGAACAAAGGATGCGACCAGACATGTCCAATTGCACGTCGGGGACTTTCTGTGTGCTGTTGGTTGAATGACCGAGCCACGAATGTCCACCCGTCTGGTTGGTAATATGAGAGACGAGAGATAGACAAAGTCTATATGTCTGTGTCTAGTGAGTAAGAGAGGGAATTTTTAATTGCAATTCTAATTTTTGTTGGTAATCCAATCTATTTTGAAACTGTATTCGGGGTTTTTTTAATGGCTTAAAAAGGCTTGTATTAGTTTCGGCTGACATCATACCCTAATTTGTTGACTGTCTACTAATTGGTTCAGTAGGTCTCTTGTTGAAGATTGAGACAAATGTTTGAATTCTATTTAGAGAAATTTGTTACAGGTCAGGTTGGAAGAATCATAGTAGGTCTAAGGTTTTTGTTTGGGGGACGAGACTATCAATCATTTTCTTGCTCTTTATATGTTTCCGGTTGAGTATCTCATCTGTGAAGAACCTAACGCTATACGTCGTCTGTGTACAGTGCCCAGTTTGGACTACTTAAGTACTTGCCGCACCACACCACTTTGTCTTTCCTGTTGTGTTGTAGACCTGAACTGTTGTGTGCTACTAGTTCGCGGCGTTTAAGCCTTGTGTTTGTCTATCTAACTTTATCTATCTAGTAAATAAAATCTAACATGACCAAACCACGACTGTACAACAGTATGGAGAGTAAGGAAAAAGAGAGAAGTAAACTTTTAATGCCCGTTCTGCTTCTGCATATAACCTCTTTTGGATCTATTTTAGTTTTGTCTGTCCTCTCCAAAGCAAAAATGAGACCACTCGGGTATTAGTTTCGTTTCATATGTCAATCGATAGAGGCCTATCGGTCAATAAGTCGGTGGCGGCGACCTGGAACAGTAATATTATTTAGAACATTCGAGTATCAGGCCATGTTGGGAAGAATCAGACTAATGTTTTTGTCCTCACGGATCATGTCACTCTTCTTCTCTTCCTCCTTCATTATTTGTGTCATCGTTTCTGTGCTAATCGTGCACCGATTGGCCAATGACCAATGGTCATTCATAGAAGAAGAAGAACTAAACTTTTAATTGTCTTTCGACTTCTGTAGGTAACCTAACCTATTTTAAGTCTATTTTTATTCAAACTTCCTTGAGTTCGAAAAAGGCCACTGTAGGTATTAGTTTCGGTCCATGAGCTACCGAATTGCTGACCGAACGGTCAAAAGGTCAGTTCAGCGCGACCTGGAACGAGACGACGAGGAAATGCATTCTATTTAAAGTTGCATTCGATGTCAGGCCAGTTAGGGATGAATGAGAATAAAACTAATCCCTCATATGCCACGGGACGGGACTTGACCCATTTTTATTCCCCTTCTATCTATAAGTATCTGTTTCTGGGTTTATAAACGGACCAACGAACTGCCAGGTACGGTCAGGTTACTAAAAAAAACTCTAAACTTTTAATTACGGGTCATTATATCAGTTGGTCAGTTCAGACTGTCCAGACAATCTATCGAGAACAATCGAACAGGAGCATCGAAGTCAAACTATAATAACTTAATTAATGGAAAATTTCCATTCTGTACATCTTCGGTTGATTGAACGCGCGCGCTTCTTCGCTGACCAATCAACTAAGCCACCGTGTGAAAGTCCAACTCAGTTCAACTTTTGTTTTACTTGTTGGTCAATTTTGGGCTTGGTGTAACTTGCACTGACTGGTGCACATGTTTCTATTTCGACCACTGGTCAGTTAGACGTACTCTCTTGATTCAATTCTTGTTTCTCTCTTTTTGTTTGCTTTGTCTCCAACTGTCTTTTTTCGTGTTTTCGGTATATAACTGACTGCCCGAGGCATTGGTTCGCTCAGTCGCTTCTTGACCACCAACTCACTTTTCTCTTGCTCACTTGACTCGTTGCCTTCTTCACGTACAGACTTTCTTTGTACAATGGTTGACATCAAAGAACTATCTTCTTCGAACCTCGAACATGAGTTTGTCAGTGTCAACATCGAGACTTCTGACCCTGGCCCATCTTCACCCGAGACAGTCGTCGATGTTGGCCCCATCGAAAAAGACAACAAGAACACGCAAACTTCTCCACTTACTTTTTCTACCTTCGATACTTGTGCCTTCTACTCTAACCTGCTCTGCATCGTCGTTTTCGTCTTGGCTTCCATTGGTGCTGCTCTACTCGGCTACTTTCTGTTCATTGAAGCTTGTCGGCTGGGCTTCGATGTTGGTACTCTCGCCCCGTACGTTGCACTCGGCTTCCAGTTCGTGATGCGTTACAGCATTATTTTTCTGTTCGCGCTCATTACCCTGATTTTGATCGACCAGGCTTACGCCTTTTATGTTTGCCGGCCAGAACTGAAGAAAATAATGGAGCTGGAGAGAGCAGCCGAGGAAAAGAAAATCGAAATTCTTGTTTTGGAGAAGAGAGTCGAAATTTTTGTGGTGGAGAAGAGAGCTCCTCTTGCGGAGGAAGAGATTTTTGATGATGATGAAGAGGAGATTATACAAGAAATCGTCGTTGAGGAGTTGAAAGAAGAAATTCCTCTACAGAAGGAGGAGGAGATAGAAGAGCAGAAGGAGACAACTGAATTCCCAGCTGAAGAAGAGGAAGAAGAAGAGGAGAAAGAGGAGAAAGATGAAAAGGAGAAGAAAGAAGAAATTCCTCAAGAGAAGAAAAAAGAAAAAAGCTTCCAGGAGAAGAAGAAGGTCTCTTTTGCCGTGGAGGAAATTTTCGAGATGGAAGAGGAGAAGACAGAGAAAAATGAGAACGCTAAAATCCCCGTACAGCAGAAGAAAGACGAAAATCTCGACGAAGAGATATTCGAAACTTCTTTGTAGGTACATACGTGATCACTGAAGTTGAACAACTCCTGCTTTTAGCCTATTTCTAATTTTTGCCTTTTGCCTTTTGCCTTTATGCTTTTATTATTCAAAATTAGTAGTATTATTCAATAAAATGTATTTTCCCCAAACCCAAATCGTTTTATTTAATTTCTAGTTGAAAAGTGCTTGAAAGTGACTGAATGCGAGAGTCTTAATGTGAGGTTAAGTATATTTAATGAGTGTGACGGAGAGTCAGCAAGTCTAACGTGTGCGCATTCAAATTTTGTGATGCTCACTTTAATAATGACGGGTTGTGCCTCAACCTAAGAGAGATGTGGCTGTACATTGTGGTCTTCCAGTCCAGTATGAGTTATTTTTGGAAGAAGAGTCATAATGTTAGTCGTGTAAGTGTTTGTACTACAGTGCGCAAGAAAAGAGTTCGCCGTTAGTCCCTGTTTTGATGTTGACTTCTACTTTCGGGTGCTTGTGCCAAATACGTAAAACACACACACACACACTTTATACATTCTACATAGAACGAAAAAGTCTTTAGATAACTATTAAATTTCCATTATTCTCTTTCATTCTCCTGATCCCATTTGACTATTTCCACTATTTCTACCTATCTGTGTTGTTAAACTGAAATCTGCATTAGGGGTTCACTCAAGTTTGTGTTGCAACAACGCGCGACAACATGCAATGCTGTGCAAATTTGACTAAACGTAACTAACTCAACATGAATGAACCGCTTACTGCAACGACATCTTTTGTCGTTAAATGAAATTCAATAAAAAATTTGTTTAAATCTTGAACACTAGATGGCAGCCTATTCGTCAATTAGTTAAATTTCATAAATTTTCCGCCACGTTGGAGACACTCAAATGTTCAGCAAAGCATACGAAAGTGGCGTTGACTAGTTCTTGTGTGTGAGTTGATTGAGATTGACCAGTTGACCATTGATCCTCTCCAGTTGCTGTCTCTTTCTCCTTAGCATGTCAATCAGCCAGATCTGTCAGCCAAGTCATATTGCTGAGGCTCATTCTTTTATGGTGCACAATTATCATTGAGACTACACACAAATGCAAACAACCCCCGAACAGCATTCAGTGTTTGACCATTCGCAAAGCAAGTCGCTTCACTTCAAGATGGCAAATCAGCAACAATCCCAAGTAACCATCGAAATGGATGAAATCGCCAGCGTCCCGTTAACTATCCAAGTGCTACCCGTTGAGTGTCGAATTGCTGGAAACCGTAGACGTTTACCAAATAAGGAGCGTTTCTGTGTAGAGCGACCGATTTTAAGTGTCGTTCTTGTCCTGGTGTTTATCACTACTTTTCCCGGTGTATGCGATTTTTACATAAATGGCCCTCGAACTCTAACCTACATCAAGATCGTTTTTGTGCAAACTTGGGATGTCGCACATGGTTGGTGCCCATCTAGAAGAAGTTCTTGTTATGGGCTACTTTTTCTTTATTGGCACAATGGCCGGTTTTTTCTTAATGTTCCAGGTTGATAATGAAGAGAGAAGCAACATGGATTGAAGCGAGATGAAAAGACTGGCGATCAAAACGGACATCAGAATTCACCGTAATCTGAACATAAAAACACAAATTTTTGACAACCAAAAGAAATTTCTTTGTTCAATTATACACATACTTACATACATTGACAAATATTAATTAATTATTATTTATTACACTTTCAATAAAAAATATTTTCATGTTTAATTCAATTTAAAATTAAATTAAATTCATTCAAATCAACGAGCAAACTGCAAGCAAAGTTTAGTATGATTTTTGCTCATATGGCTCTCAAGCGGTTTACTCAAGTGTGTTAGCGTTATCGAACCGAATCGATGAGAAAATCAGACTGCTCTAATTGTTCAAGTTTAAGAGAGTTGAGTTGTGTATTCTTCGCTTATAATTAGAACCACACTGTCCTGTCCGAAAGAGTGGTCATTTACATAATGGTCAGGAGTATTAGTTACAGACAGTGGTCACTAACTAATTGAACTCTTCTCAGGCGGATGGTTTAGGATACTGTCGCCGACTGGCACACTGTACCAGGTACGCATAATTGGTCACTACCTCTTTTTACCTTAGCTGACTGACTTCTAGTTCAACACGAGTATTTTATTCTATGACGATTCATACCCGGAAAAAATGCGACATCGGTCATTTTTGTGCGCATTGAATCTCCGAAACTACTGCATGGATCGGTCTGAAATTTTAACTCAGTGTTCTGATGGTGTTGAAGGTGTGCAGTGCGCAAATAGCTCGCTGTAGGTCAAAGGGCACCGGAGATATGATTTTTTGAAAATTCGATATTTTGTATAGAAATGTGTTGGGATCGAGAGTCAACATTGTGTGTGTTCCTGTGTGACACATCCAAGCACACTCTTTCCCCCGTGCGCCCGCTGTGCGTAAAGAAGATGCGCAGTAGCAAGCACACTCAAAGGAGTTGGATTCGGGCCATTTGACTCGAGTGCAGTTGTGTGTGAATGTTTGTTTGCGTTTTCCAATTAAACCTTAAACAACTTTATTTAAAATAATACGTTTATTATCACCTAACCAATGGCGTATTTAGTATAATAATAAATAGTAAAAGTTGAAACTTCCCTTATTCCCTGGAAATTCCCTTGCAGAAATGCATTGAGAAATTGCAATGAAAAACAACCTTTGACGTTGTATTGGATCATTGAAAGGTGTTTTCTACTAAGAAACTAGAACTAACAATGAGACTTAACACAATGATATACTCAAGACAAATAAAATTGCACAAAATGTGGATTTTTAAATCATTGTATCTATCTTCTGACCTTGAAGTCCCGTCCTGAAGATGCTTGAATTCATATGGATTTGGGAAAGATTGCGAAATTTCGATTTGTTTTGGTTCACATTTATTTCATTCGACTTTTTGGAATATGTTTTATTGGAGAGTTTCCTAACAAATGTTAGAGAAAGTTTTGTTGGGATATAATTTGTATCTGTATTATGTTCAAGCCAAAGATTTTGTGCATGAATACATGGGAGCTCAATAATATTTGGAATCAACCGAAATAGGAATAAGAGTTGCATGCAATGAAAATATTTGAATAAGGTGGTGTTCACGATCCACAGTCAAAGATGAGTGATGTAAATCGAGAATTATTATGTGTATGAATTGGTTGTAACTGATTGCAATGATCTGCGTATTCAGGTAATCGTTTGAATGTGTGATGATAATAATTATTGAAGATTTTGAGCAAAAACACGGCCTAAAACGGTCAAAATTTATTATTTTTAATCTATTTTTAAAGATGACACTTTACAAGTAAAATGGCAAAAATGAGGTTTAAGTAGATCTGGTAAATGTTTTTGTTGTCCGAACAATGTCCAAATATATACCATTTTACCTGTAAAGTGTCATCTTTAAAAATCGATTAAAATACTAAATGTTGGTCGTTTTAGGCCGTATTTAGCTCAAAATTTTCAGAAAAAACGCGTAAATTTTGAATCTGAGCATTAAATTGGTATTTCGACTACGAAAAATGGCGTTAATGTCGAAAAATTGTCAAAAGCCTCAAAAATATCAAATATCTCGAAAACTTGAATAAATTTCTGAATTCTGAGTAAACCAGTTGAAAGATCGTTAAAAATGCTATGAGATTGGATCTTAACATTTTGAGTGCCTCCAACTTATTTTTCGGTGTATAACAGTGTAATGAATTAGATTGATACGTGAACGTTTAACTGCCAGTCAAAAGTTAGAGTGTCTCATTCATTAACCGAGAATGGACTTTCTGTCCCAAATGCATTAAATGTTACTAAATGATTTGTGACGTTTCACACGCTCTCGCTCCGACTTTCATGCCAATGGCATTATCTATTGTTATTGATGATATCTAAAATGTTTTAAAAATGCCATCTGCTGGTTCAAATACTAGTAATCACTTACTTGAGACTGGAAATGTCGAAAGATTTGCAGGATAACGAAACAAGAAATCAAATAATTGATTGTGATTGTAGAATGACGTGCGAGCAATGTCTTCAGGACGTATGCACAAATAAACAAACACACACAGTACTGTCACAAAAAAATAATTATAAAAGATGTTTTGCGTGCAATTGGCTTTGTTACATCACACAGAAGAAGTGCATCAGTCCGCAAATTTCACGTTTACTCGACATTGACTCTTGTCATTGTCTAGCACAGGCAGTCCCATCCAATTCAGATCACAAAAAGAGCGCGTACATCTTGCACGTTCGGTCTCTTGACAGACACGACTCACTCGTCGGGTCTTCGTTGCTCAGCTCCATTTACTTTTTCTTCGTCTATCAAGAAGATATAATTCGCTTTGCTCCCCTCGTTGGATGAGCAAAAATCTGGTTTAACCGTTTATCAGACAGTCTTGGAATCTACCCATTGGGAGGCACCAACATTACTGTAATACCAGAGATTGCTCAGTTTTTCCGAGATTTTAAAATCAAGATTTGTTTATTGAGGTAATAAACAACATTAGATGAATGTCTTAGTAGTACCATTTAAAAGATGTCACTATTTAAATGGATTTACTTTAATCAAATAAATGGAAACAAACTTGTACATCTACATGTTTTGTTAACATGTACTGTTAATTTAATCTTTTTCATTGTTTTGTTCAGATTTTTTTCTGTGAAATTCAAATGGTTCGATTTGATCAGCAATCTAATGTGCACCTGCATTCTCTGGTTCGATTTGATCAGCAATCTGATGTGCACCTACATTCTCTGGTTCGATTTGATCAGCAATCTGATGTGCACCTGCATTCTCTGGTTCGATTTGATCAGCAATCTGATGTGCACCTGCATTCTCTGGTTCGATTTGATCAGCAATCTGATGTGCACCTACATTCTCTGGTTCGATTTGATCAGCAATCTGATGTGCACCTGCATTCTCTGGTTCGATTTGATCAGCAATCTGATGTGCATTTGCATTGCATGTGCAATTTGGATTTGGATTCGTCGCCCTTTATTTACGGCATTTGCATTATTGTTCCCAAAATTCTGGTTCTGGTTCACTACTTGTATCATATAGTCAACGTTCGGCATGGTCTTCAGCATTTTCATTTGCATTGTCCCTATTGTATCGGATTCGGAATCGTCGCCTGTGAGCTAAGGCATTTGCAATGTTATTCCTAACATTCTGGTTCTGGTTCATTACTTGTGCCATGCGATCGGTAGTGCAACTGCATCCCCTGGTTCGACATCAAAATCTATCTGTGCAGCATTTCCTTGCTCGATATCATCATCATCGCTATATTGGGCAAGGAGATTTCGTCTATGAATTCGTCGCCATCGGACAATTTCCCTTGCATCACGTTTCCTCTCTTGCGCACTCACAGGTGCAATCAGTCCCTGACAAGTATTGGTCACAACATATGCCCGCAAACTGAACGCCTCACCATTTCGAATTGGGACTTGTATCAAAGCAAACTCTTCATTTCCAAAGTCCAATATTTCTTCATAGCCAACTTTGAGCAAGGGCAGAGGAAATTTAATCATTCGACTTGCCCAGCACAGCAGAACAAACTCCTCACAGATTAAAAGTCTGATATTTTCAAAACTTTTTGCATTGCGCAAAATTGGATGTTTTAGTGCATGTGATTTGAACTTGACATCTTTGCACTGTGGGTCCTTACAGCGCCAATTCTGACCACCACACGACGAGGCGCATCATATCTTCCATAGTAGGCAAAAGCGGCTCGATCATATTCATAGCCAATGGTAACCGTGTCCCCCGCTCGGTGTGCTACATAGGCCATGACATCAATATGGTTTGATTCCATAGGATGTATGTCCAGAGCCTTCAAGTTTCGAGGATCCATATAAAAAGAATGTTCAGAAAATTGTCGGTCCACAAATTTCACAAGTTCAACTGAGGGGAAAAGCCAATCAAAGTTGATCTTAGCCAGATCGTCCACACCGTATGTTGTCACCTCCAGAGTGAGATGTGTAATTTGAGTCAGTGGAAGTACATCTTCAATTGGGACGCCTTCCTCCCAAGGTGTGTATTGGGGATCGCGGAAATTGATCACCAACTCAAGATGAGTCAACTGCTGCATGTCTTCCAACAATCTAGCCACCACATTAATTGGAAGCAAATTCTTGCTCAAATCAAGCGAGATATACTTGAGTGAGGAGAAATTGAACACAAACTCCTCCAAAAATACAATAGAACGATAGCCAACATCCACTTCAAGATACTCAAATTTCCGTGCAACATGATTAGGTAGAATGAAAAAATTAAAGTGATACGTGTTCAATAGATTGCGTATGTCGAGACGAATTTGGGAATCCTCTTCTATATTCCGAGAAAGTGTACTAATCAACCGAGCGAAGCTATCCTGCGAGTAGAACTTGAAGGTTTCCAGGCGAGAAACAATAGGCAAATCGATAGTGGATATTTTGTGATCTAGCACAATTGTCAAGTGCTTCAGTGCGGCTAGACCGAGGAGCATGTTTAGATTGGCGCTTACTTGTTGACTTCTCACTAAAGGGTTACGCTCGAGGAAGCTCTGCGTTACCTCAAATCGAATGCATATTTTGACTGTGTCCAAGAGTGGACTCCAAATTCGGTGAGCCAATAAGCCCTCAGAGTATTCCTCCTGGCTCAGATTTTGCAGATTTAGGCCCATCTCAAGTTTGGTGACATTAATGAAAAGGTCTGCTATTGCATCGAGTGGTAAGTCTTCGAGTTTTGTGTAAAAAGCCTCAACAGTGGTGCCCTGTTTCACTTGAGCATCCTCAGAAGGTGCCGAAGAGATTTTTTACTTTTGATTCGATTGGGTTTTGGCACAATATTAGCGTTAAGTTAAGCAAATTGATGATAGGCGTAGAGAGAAGAATGTAGTCACTTTGGTAAGTAACTCATTTTTTGTGGTCACAGCACAGTTTAAGTTAAATCCGTGAACACGGTTTGATCACATATTACGTTTTCAATTAGGACAAAATTTTATACTAGTCTACTTAACAGTACTAATATGCAGAAGCAGATCAATAGGCTAAACAAAAGAAGCTAGTCTGGATGTAGGTGAAAATCACGCATTCTAGATGGCGACTCTAGCATTACATTTGCAGGAAAATGAAACTTCTAAAACTACACTAGAAACACACACAACAGCAAAGAGACTATGACACAACCGTCTTGAGCAAAGGCGACAGCGAGAGTGAGAAACCAAACAAGAAAGAGCTGCACCTAGAAAAGTTTAAAATCTTGCGCATTCCTTGTCAAATTGAGCGTGCCACACTGATTTGTTCAATAACTGTGAGGTGTCAATTTTAAATATATATATAGTCAATTATAACAGCCAATCATATTAACCGAACTGATCGTTTCGTTCGCATTTCGACTCATTCCGGTGAAATTCTTTCACAGCGTTCCGAGTTTGTCATTGCGAATGGTGTGCGTACCAAGGCAACCCTCCTCACACGTGCAAACTCTATGCGGTGTCAAAAGTGAAACCACTAAAGCAAATTGGCCACCTAATAGACGCGACACCACAAGGAGGCCAAAAGAGCGGAGATAGAGAGGGAGAAAGAGAGAGAGAGAGAGAGAGGGGGGGGAGGGGAGGGGGAGAGAGAGAGGACATAAAAGCCAAAAACAAAGCATTCATCCTTTGCGTGCCGAGATCGCCATGGCGATGAGTGTGTGCCAAATTTTTTGTTATATAGCACTGTGAAACGACATCATGATCATCATCGTCATTAGCAAATCCAAGCGAAAAATATATTAAAATAAATTAAGAGAAAGACATGGGTCTAGTTCTGGTGAATTTATGCACACCAAATTGTATGTCCCATTTAAAAATAAAGCTAAACATCATTGGCTCCATAGGAGCATAGTCTGAGCGGGCGGGCACACGCCCTCCACTACTTGAGAAAATGTTTATTTATTTTAATTTTAATAACTAAAGTATTTTAGATGTAGTTCCCTCTAGATCACTTCTTCTCTGCTTGATTGTTAAATTAGTAAAATAAGTCAATAACAGGTTCATCGTGGTTTATCTTGCTCAATAGAATATATCTTGTAAGCATAAGTTTCAATGTAAATAGATCCCCATTTTCATATATCAAATAAAGATTATCTTCCGAAATGGTGATTTTTGTTAAATTCATGATGATTCTTCAATTATACGCCATGAGTTTGATAACATAAAACTCACGCACCTTCCTACCCCACAAGTTCTACAAAAATTGCAGATTGCGATCGGGCCTCGTGCCTCGGCCGATCGCAATTGCAACTTTTTATGGCTCTTTTCTGAATTTGTTCAAGGTCATTAGTATCCCAATTCAATAATCATGGAATCCCAGTGTTAGCTATCACGTCAAAATCTTGTGTCCACGTGCAGTCCAAGCATGTACGCAGGTATGTCGGTTTGTTTGCGTTCGACGGTCGTATTAACAACATGTGGGCATAGACGGATTCTTTAATTAAGTAAAAGCTTGTTCAATTGATTTCGTTTTGTTTTTTGTCTATAAAAACCTTGTAGTCGATAAATACGAACTACCGGGCGCACTCAGACGATGCGCATTTTCTCTATTTTCTCTATTGGTGAGATTTTGCAATACAGGAGGGAACTTCCTTGGATACATAAGATTCTCGTTCGTAAACATATTTGCAGTTCGTTGATTAGTGCACAAAATAAAGAGATTTACACTGTTTAGATTCAGGAAAAGAACGTTTAGATCTCACACAGGTGCTGGATAGGCTTCATATCCTCATTAAACTCTTTAGCGTTTTCAATCATCTCGATTGCAGTTAGTGCGTGATCCAAACACAGGATAAAACGGCTCTGGTAGAACTTGTTTTTATTTTCGTCAATTCTGTTGCATCTGACGTAGTAACGGTTAAAACGTTGAGAAGGACAGCTTCCTGGTCTCCTACTTCTTCCGTTTAGTCTTCATCTGGGTCTTTCTTTAGTCTAAAGTTTAGATCTTCTATCCATTGTATTAAAAAACAATGCACAACTAAAAGTGATGTATTTTATAATACTTGGTTCACGACTGGCAACAAACCAAACACTTCTGTGTCTACACTCTGATAAAAAAGTTGCACATGAGTTGCGTGTTGAAATGTCAGCTGTTGTTGTCAATAATCTCAATAGTTACCATTCTCAACACTAGGTGGCGCTAGGGGTCATATTTTATCTTTGCATTTCTGAAATAACCACTATTTTTTCTGCAACTCAGACCTATCACAAAAGCTTAACCTGAAAATTTGGTGAAATTTGATCCAGTAGTTTTTCCAGAATCTCTCGTGCAAGCAACACAAAAAGTCATGGTAGAAGTCTTTCGCTTTGGCGAAGCTTCTTTTCACCCCCGCTCAGACAACAATACAATCTAAATTTCACTCTGCATCTATTTATGAAACCTAGTGTTGTTTGGTATCGTTCATTAGATTTTTGTGAGAGGCATTCGAATATGTAAGT
The DNA here is from genome assembly GCA_023373905.1 of Rhizoglyphus robini. Lineage (NCBI taxonomy): Eukaryota > Metazoa > Arthropoda > Arachnida > Sarcoptiformes > Acaridae > Rhizoglyphus > Rhizoglyphus robini. The sequence continues at coordinate 389,592 of JAKIJQ010000132.1, read as the reverse complement.
TTTACTGTAATCGTGTCAGTGCGGCACTTTCAATTATCGTGATTTGATCTGATGAACTTTGAGAGCGCGACCGACTACAATTCACATTAAGTTTTTATTTCTTTTCTCTCTTTTTATGATTTCATTGGAAAATTTATGAGAGCACTCATGAAGAGTCGAGCCGAACCACAAACAACAAGAGCACAGCACACACACATAACGGCATTATATAGCGCGTGCCAAAATATCTATCGTGTCGCTATCGGGAGAGCATATCGATCGACCGATGGAGGACATATAACGGACACTCGAGCCATTGTGCACTACTACTGGGTGATGGCAAGTACATTGAAACGCCAATGCCATATTTGCCTACACTGAACGATTCTACTAAAAAGCATTTCACTTCGTGGCCGCTCTGTTTCAATTCTCGTTCGTCGAGAGCCAACTAATAGTGTGCCTGCTCCCACGCACAAATGCAGTCGGACGCGTCTGGCACAGCACACAGACACACGCCAAGGCACACTACGGCAATTGCTTCAGAATGAGTCACCATCACAGGCACTCATGAGTGTACCCAAAATCATGCGAAATGTCAGACTGATGCGCACACCATACGAAATCGGTTCAACCTGGTGGGGTTTGCCGCAGTCCCCCCAATCAACTGTCGTTACCATGTCACCGTTCTTTCTATGCCAGCCCGAAAATGCCCACCACAGCAGCATACTCAGAAACACAGCAATACTCGGCGCCCGTTGCAACAAAATCTGAACGTGTTTTTGTTTTAGTTAAAAAAACTAAACACAGAACCAGAATTAAATGGGAAATATTATGCATACCTAGTATTCTCATATATATACTAGACTAACTACATTTTTATTTTATATTCTAATTGTCATTATTTAAAATATATTTCAACTAACTCCATTCACTCTGAGACTCATAGCACGTTACAATGTTGGAAAATAAATTAAACTTGTGAGAGCGGTGGCGCCATCTAAAGGTTGAGATTTAAAATTTAATTAATGCAGTCAAAGCGGAATTCTGATTTTTTAAATAAATAAACAAACTTTTGATTTTATTTATCAATTTAATTTGTTGAATTTAGTAATACATCTTTAATATGAAAATACAAAAGAAAACATATACACAAGTAAACATATAAACAATGGGATATTGAGATAAGTTGACTGCCATGGCACAGAACAAATCCATTGGGCCGTAACGATGACAGAAATATTTTCGCAGTTGTAAATGTAAAAACAGTAAACCGAGACGATGCTGTTAGGGTTGCCATCCATTGGGATGTGTGGAATTATAATTTAAAAAAAGGAATCTTGTAGAGAAGCAATCGATCAGCCAATTGATGAAATAGAGCTAACACTGAATGGATTCAAACAAACCTTCGGAATCCAGTTCAGTGTCTACTTGACCAATAATACGAGGAAAATGATTTACGCATTAGCATTTTGTTTTAGTTGTCTTAATGAGAGTCGTAATTGTCCTATTCGGAATTGAAGTTGTGCACGGAATCGTCCCTAAAATCATTTTCGTTCAGTTTGAATAGCTCTTCTTCGCTGTAATTGATTACTTTGTACACGTAGGCCTTAAAAATTCCGTTTGATTTAATGTCTTCTGTGACTCGTTCTAAATTTGGGATGATGTACTTGAATGAGGATATGGGGCAGCTGTCGGTGTTAGCGTTGGTGGTTGGGAGTGCGCTGATGTTGGAGCTGTTGCAGCAGTGCTTTGTTTATTTTTTCTCAATTTGCTTGATAGACTTGGCATTGGTGGTACTCTTTTCGATTTGTTTGATTTGGACTGGGTAACTTGGTTTCACAAGTTGAGTAAAAGGGGCCATTTGTGCTGGAACTTGTTTTGCGGTTCGCAGATGAAGATTAGCTGGTTTTGGTGGAAGTGGCGGTTTAGGACCAAGCACTGGTTTGGTGTTGATTACAGTTTGTTCGGACATTTTCGTAGTCGCGTGATTTTCACTGGAGAAACTGAGTAAGTATTGAAGTAAAGCTTATGAACCAAACAAATCGGTGGTCACTCGAAATAGCCAATGAGATGCAGTGTGGTTTCGCTTTCCTTTTTTATTTTGTTTGGCGTTCAAAGAGAAAGTGAGAAATTCTCTTCTAAAAACAGATGAAATGGATCTTCCCTCTCACAATCACTACTGGTCACCGACTCTCACCGATATTTCTTCGGTTTGGCAAATTGAAATGAAAGTGAGAAGGGAAGATCGATTGTGTTTTTGCGTTAAAAAAAAGAATGAGAGACTCTCCTCCTAAATCGGTTACCGTAAAATCTCAAACTAGCGCCGCGGCGCTTGTTAATTTCGTCAAAAAATTTTGACCGAAAAACCGGTTTCTCGTAACGTCCACAGTGCTTTTTTCTGCGGCGCTTAAACGAATGCGGCGCTTATTTGAATGCGGCGCTTGTTAGAGATTTTACGGTATTTCTTCCTAGATCGAATCTTGGTTGCGCCCGTCTGTTCATTTGAGCATAGCTGTTTGAAGTTATATTCGGCGAAGAAGAAAATTTTTATTATAGGAAATGCCAAATTTGTGTTTAAGTTGAAAGTGCTACACACTCTTCTCTGTTCATAAATTGACCAATTACTGGCCACTCACCAGTGGTCAGCAGCAATAGACATCGATTTGACCAATTAAACAGAAGGTGATTGAGGAAGACCGATCTAGAGATGTTTCCGTCTGTTCACTGGAGCATAAGTAAATTTTATTGATGCATTGTGTTTGGAAAAGTTATATTTGCATTCGTAGGGGGAAGATTTTTAAATAGATTTGATAGAATTTGAGTGTAAATGATCTCAAACTAGAGAATGAAAGTCTTACTTTGGGTGTTTCTCTTTTCTATGGACAACTATTTTTGTACATAAAGAAGGAAGCTGTTAAATTGTCCTCAATGAATGGCAATTTAGCCAAGCACTACCGGCATGCCCTAGCCTGAAGCATGTCCAAGAGATCTCTTTCTAACAGATCACGGAACGAAAAAAAACAATGTACCCATTTGCTTCCATTGATGACCACCCCAAACAACAAATTTACCGTCACTGTTCATCTCCGTCATATTCTCCCCTTTCCTATTACTCTCTTCCAATTTGTGCCTCCCGACGTTTCGTGCAATTATCTTTCGTTCGTGTTACGGTCAAATTGATATGTTTGCTACCATGATGCAGTCTTGATATGATACCGCAGATTGAATTACGAATGCACCCGCGTTCTTTTTCGGCAAACAAGAAAAGACATCAGCACCAAAAAAGGATCGAAACAATCGAACGATAAGTTTCACTTGATGACCCTGCTGAAGTTCTCACGCGGGTTTGCTAAACATAAAGAACAAATATAACAAACCTTGCACTTTATTCTACCCTTTTTCGGCATCTTCTCCTGTAATTATCACAACTTAGTTACACGTCAATGAACATTTTCGAACAACATTTTGATCTGTCTCAATTGCTCCATTGTTTTTACCTGCGTATGGATACTCTTGTAGAATAGAGAAGGGTGAGAGAGCAAATCGGAGATACCCGTGGGAAATCTAGTGTGGACTCCATAAACCACGGCTGGTCAGTCAACCAAGTATCATCCAGCAACACTCCTACCCTACTTATGATCGGCGGTAGTTTTCTGTTCCGTTCTACTCTTCATTTCACGCAGAGTGGTCGACTGATTCTTACTCTCTGAATTCTTATTTTTGTGCATCAGCATCTATCCCTTCACTTGTACACAAAAATTAACATGGCTAATGCGAGTGACAATTGTGGCACCAAAGAAGAAATAAACGATCGAATCGACTATTTCGTTGGCCTGACAGTAGATCGATACTTTAATGGCCTTGGTCATCCTCAACTTTGGCTAACTCGAGACGGAAAGCTCGTGAAACGATACTTTAATGGCAAAATCTATAATCAAGTTGAGGGTCTCTTGAAGCGATTGTGTTTGAAACGAATGAATGAAATTCTGCGTGCTTCGGACAACCCTCCTCGCAATCTTGTTGATCCTAATGTCGATGAGGATAATTCCTTCGTGAAAGATGTCAACTCTGGAAAAGCAGAAAGCGTTTTTGAAGAATACTATGAAGATAGTGATGAAGTCTATTCTGATAGAGGTCAGACAACCATCATAGATGAAGATGAGGAAGAAAATGACATAGAATCCACAGTTGCTCCTCTCCATCCATGGGATGAACTCTGTGTTGGTCCCTTGAAGCTATTTGAGGACATTCCTTGGATGGGTGACAATCCAACAGTGATTCCATCTGTCCCAAACTGCGAGAATAACTCAAATTGCAATCCCGAAAAAGGTCTATCTGATTTTGATATGAATCTGGATGATATGTCGCAGTACAGCAAAGCCGACGTGAACCTCGATTTGGTGATCTACCAAACATTAAAGAGTTCATGGTCCAATTCAAACACGCCGGACACAATGAACTCTCTTTTGGGCCAATTTTTCGTTTGTTTCTAAAGTATCTGGTTTCTCGGCAATGCGAGCAAGACATGTTGTCTCTCTGGGATGTCATCCCAGCGGACGATGGCAATTATCCCCATCCTGAGGTGTGGAACAATCTCGTACATATATTCGAGATTCGTGGACAAATTTTGCTTGCCTTGGTCTCACATCTCCCCGATGTGAAGTTGGCAGAACGGTAAGTTCTTGAATGCACCCAACAACAACAAAATAACACATTTGAATTGTTTTCTCCAGTCATGCCATCCGCTATTTCGTTAAGAACTGGAGTCGTAAATTAGAATAACATAGTTGAATGGATTGGTTGTCAATTCCCTGCACCTCCAAAATCAAAACCCCAAGGATACCAAATCCAGATATTTCAGAAGTACCAAGATTAATATTTCTTTGCTTTACAGTAAATCCAAATTTTAAATTTTAATGCAGCAAATGCTTAATTCTTTCATTCTGATTTTAAATAAATTAATAAATTTTTGTTTTTTTGTTTTACCTAAATATTAGAAAATTATACTTATACATATTTATGGGAACAAAATTGAATAATAAGAGACAATGTAAACGAGAGGTTATTTTGAGAATATAGGTGGGTCAACTAAGATATAAGAAAGGGGTAATCGTACGTGACAATAGAATAGTGTTAAAAAATACGAAACAATCGAGTTGCTTATTGGTAAATTGTTTTTCACAGATCGGATTCAAGGGACAAAACACGCACCCTGAGGTAGATTGTATGAAGCGAACGCATTCTACTTTTCACCGAGAAGGATAGTTAAACCATTGTGGTATCTAAACAACAATCGAGCCATTTGTCTCACTTGATGAAACACCCCATCTGCATCGTCTTCACTTAGGCAGAATGATTTATGAATGCAAATGACCTCTTGTTCTTTGTCGGCAAGTTCAAGAGATCTGAAGCGATCGAAAACAATCGACCTATTCGATTCACTTGATGTGCCGACAGTATTGGCTGCACACACACACACACACACACACACACACACACACACACACACACACACACAAAGGGGACTGCATCACTCAAACCGAGCACACTATTATCCCCTTTGTGCATTACGTCCGAAAAATTATCGCAATTTCACACACCAATGGTGATTCTTGGTCGGCAAGCTAAATAGATTTGAAGGGTTCGAAAACAATCAATTTATTTATTACACTCGATGACCACCCCAATTGCATCTTCATCCGTCTCTTCACCATTTAAGGCAAGTCGCGGCTCAATTTTTTGTTAAAAATTCCAAATTATTTTAAGATCTTAAGTTATCGGTTATCTCATTATCTACCGTCTTACAAAAAATTAGAACAATATTCTGACAAGAAGTCTCGAAAAATCAATATTTCCAGGATGCATTTTTCGCATTTGCCCTCTACCGGCTAATGCATACATTTTAGTTTTTGCCTTCTCCTGCAAATCAAGACCTTTGCATTTTGTTTTTGTTTCTTCTCCTACAAAACTGATCCGATTTCGTTGAACCAGGGCTTTTATTAAAGGTAATAAGATTCTCTATTTGGCGGGCAAAAAACATTTTAAACATTTTATCTTATCTGATCGTGAGTTCATCTTATAGTGTTAAAAAATACGCTACTTTTTTTTTACATTTTTTGATCTATATTCTTAAGAAAAAATATTTCCATGAATGTTTTCTGATGCCGTTAAAGCCAATCAATTTATCTTTAATTTAAGCTATTATATGTCACAATCGGTCAAATATTAAATGAGAAGTAACCTTTCAAATATCATCTAGTCAAATCTATAGATTTGAGCTAAAGGGGGCCATTCATAGAGGACGTTACCCGCCTCTGTCCTTAACTCATTCCGTGCCAACCTTCGCACGGGGGCTACAGCTCGAACCATTCTACCTAGCCACTTGAAAATTTAGGAGCATATACTTCAGGATGGGGGAATTTGGGGAAGCTACCTTATTTGTTCCAATTGGAACTTGGGTGAAAAAAGTTGCACTAACCGCCAATTTTTATGTCTGTAAACGATTCTACTCGTCATTCTGAGAATTTTGATATACAACTTGCAATAGAATCCATTGGCATAGAAGCCCCGTGCGAAGGTTGGCATGGAATGTGTTAAGTCATTTCATCCTTTAGCACTCTCCACTTGTAATATTATCGTAATTGTTTTCCCGAGAGTGTCGGGCAATTATTTCCGTACGTGACACGGCTCATTGGATATAGCCACTGACTAACTGACTTGTCAGTTCAACGATTACTGGTGTCCATTGTTATGGCCTACCCGTGAATGTTCATGTATGTTTAATAAACATTTTAATTTAAAAGACAAGAATCAAAAACACAAATTTTTGTTTATTCCATATACCAATATTTATTAATAATTAATTAAATGATTACATTTTGGAAATAATCAAGAATCGAATTTGAGAAATTGGAAATTTTTCTCGTGATACTTCTGAAACCTACAAATTTGGAGGTGCCGAAAAGGATCGAATTGGAGGAATCTTCATTACCATTGCCATAAATTCCTCTACTTTGAGAGGATAGCGCTCCTTTGGATTCTCAGCGAGATGGCGGATGGCATGACTAGTAATAGAGTTTAGTGTTAGTTATTTTTGGTTATTCATCTTTCACGAACTTACCGCTCAGCCAACTTCACATCGGTGATGTGGGTGATCATTGCTCGCAAAATTTGATCACGTATCTCGTATATCTTCAAGAGATTGTTCCACACCTTAGGATGTGGATAGGTGCCACCCTCGGCTGGGATGACATTCCAGAGGGACAACATGTCACGCTCGCACTGTCGCGAAACCACATACTTTTGAAACAGACGGGTAATTGGTCCAAGGGAGAGCTCACTCTGTCCGCAGCGTTTGAATAGATCCAAGAACTGAAAGTATCTTGGAAGCTTACTGATTCGACGACGCAAATGTTCAATGTTTTCGGCATTCTCCTCCCAATCTGCTGCACCCAATTCTTCAAAGACAAAATTTGGACAGTCCAGGTATTTTGGGATAAACGGAGTGAACTCTGCTTGATTGTCATTCATGTCATAAAATGGCATGATTGGGTGCTCCATCGGAGGGAGAGGAGGAGCTTCGCGGTCATCCTCTTCTTCATTAATGATGGCTGTAGGTCCTCCATCTGAATTAATTCCTTCATTATCAGCGTAATATTCCTCTTCATCGAGAACTTTTTGAGAGTTGTTGACATTATTCTCGTTGACACGGTTCTCATCGATCTTAGAATCAACAAGATTGCGCGGAGGATTGCCCGAAGCACGCAGAATTTCATTCATTCGTGTCAAACACAATCGCTTCAAGTGCGCTTCCACTTGATCGTACATTTTGCCATTGAAGTAACGCTTCACGAACTTGCCGTCTTGAGTTTGCCAAATTTGGGGTTTACGAAGGCCTTCTAGGTATCGATCGACAGTTTGACCAATGAAATAGTCAATTCGAAAATTAATCTCTTCTTTCGAGCCACAATTGTCACTTGCTTGCTCCATACTGTTCGGACGAATAACGAATTTCAAGCGCAAGAAAAGTTCAAACAGAATACGCAAATCAGTCGACCACTCTGCATCGAATGCCGAACAGAACTGAGGAGCGAACCACTGATGGCCAGTGGTGAGGCTGCGGAGCGGCTGGACGCTTCATGGTTGATTGGTCAGCTGTGGTTTTTTGAACACCAAACAGTGTGCATTCCCACGGTTTCTTTTGACTTGAACTTTAACCCTTCTCTATTCCCAAGCATATAAGGGTTAAAATAACAATGCAGCAATAAATCAAGATGCTGGCCAAAAATGTCTATTGGAGTGTGAAATTGTGATAATTGTCGGATGGGATGCATATGGGGAATTTAGTGTGCGGTACAAATGATGCAGTACATTTTATGTGAGTAACTACACCGCGGCTCCCGCTTGGTAAGTGCGTCGATACTAATTGGTCGATTGTTTACAACTCCTTCAGATCAATCGAACTTGCCGACAAATAACACGGCCACATTTTAATAGCCAATTAAATCTTCCCCGGTGAAGACGATGCAGTGGGGGTGTTTCATCAAGTGAAACATATAGTTCGATTGTTTTCGATCCCTTCATTGAGTTCTATTGAGTTTGCCGACAAAAAATATAAAGTTATTTGCATCCACAGATCAATCTACCTAGATGAAGACTATGCAGTCGGGGTGTTCATCAAGTGAGACTAATCGCTCAATTGTTGCTTAGATTGAGAATTGGTCTATGTATCCTTCTCTGTGAAATGCAGAATGCGTTCGCTTAATAAAATCAACATCTGCGTGCGTATATCTGTGTTGGATTGAGAAAGTTGGTCATAAAGTCAAGACGCTGTCCCAAACAGCGTTAAATAATATTTTGTTAGAAAATATAATACATCTTATAATAAAATCTTTCCCGTCAATAAACCGAATATAGCTATCTAAATATAATGAATTAAAACTGTTGTAATGCATGATTGAACACAAATAATTACTCAGGAATAGATCGTCCTATCTCACTTACTTTATCTGAATGCTCAAACATAAGATAAATCGGTGCCCAGTAGTAAAAGTGGGGCAACTAATGCTTAAGGCTAGGGCATGCCGGTAGTGTATAACTAAATGGTGTATCACCTAGGAAGCTTTTATCTTCCTATACGAAAATACACACAACCGAACTAATTGCTCAACGACACACCCAAAAGTATGACTTTCACTCGATGGCATGTGTTCATTTGTACGCAATTTTGAACCAATCTATTTAAACAAAATTCCCCCCTTCAAAATCAAACATAACCTTACAAACACAATTCATCAATAAAACTTAGTTATGCTAGAATGATCAGACAGAAACATCTCTAGATCGAACTTCCTCAACCACCTTCGTTTAATTGGTCAAATCGATGTGTATTGCTAGTGGCCAGTAATTGGTCTTTTTATGAATACAGAAGAGCGTGTATCCCTTTCAACATAAACATTATGGCATTTCTATAATAAAATTTTCCCCTTGCAAGAAGCCGAATATATATTTAAACACAATGAATCAATAAAACTTCGTTATGCTCAAATGAGCCGACGAGGCACATTCGGGAATCGATCTTCCCTTCTCACTTTCACTTCAATTGGTCAAGCAGAAGATAGATCGATGAGAGTCGGTGACCAGTAGTGAAAGTGAGAAGGAAGATCAATTTCATCTGTTTAGAAAGAGAATTCTCACTTTCAATTTAAAAGCCAAACAAAATAAAAAGGGCAACGAAACCGCACTTCAACTCATTGGCTACTTTGCCTGACCACCGATTGGTTTGCTTCACCTACTCTACAGCAATACTTACTCTATTTCTCAAGTAAAAATCCCGCAACTTTGAACATGTCCGAGCAAACTGTAATCAACGCTAAACCAGCTCTTCACTCAAAACAGCAAAGCCAGTTCCACAACAAATTCTCTCTACAACTCATCTTTCGAAACCAAGTGATCCAGTACGAAATAAAATTTCAGTTGTTCCGTATTGTACTGATTGTGGATTCTTTCGATCAGAAATCCGTGAACGTGACCATGATTTAGGCAGCAAGTATAAATGCAATGTTCCCAATTGTAGATTCTTAAAGCATTCCATCGAAAAAACTCCGTTGAAATTGAAGGCCAATCAAATTGAAGAACAGGACGCAAACTATTGCAGCATCGAGTGCAACATCAACAGCAGTATCGACAGTAGCATCAACAGCAACATCAACAGCATCAACAGCATCAACAGCAGTATCGAAAGCATTGATGACAGCATTGAGTGCAGCATCAACAGTAGCATCAACAGTATCAACAGCAGTATCGATGACAGCATTGGGTGCAACATCAACAGTAGCATCAACAGTAGCATCAACAGTATCAACTATGACCCAAGATCATCCTCTCCCAAATACAAGTACATCGTCCCAAACATGGACCAAGTCTCCGAAGCTCTAAAAACACACTCCTACGTAATGGCCACAGTGTACAAAGTAATCGAGTACAGCGAAGAGGAGTTCTTCAACCTGAGCGACGAAGACTTTCCAGACGATTTTGTGCTCAACTTCAAATCAGAGATAGACGGTTACGATAATGAAAATGGATGGCCAATGCGGAAAGCATTCTCCTCTCCAGATATATTTCACCATGTAGACTCCGAACTTACTTCTGACGTTTCCTTGGAAATCTAATCAGTGAAAAACAATTGTCCTACTTGACCAATAAGTAAACTTATTCTTTTGTATCGACTTGACACTATTCTATTTCAACGCATAAGTACCCTTTTCCAATGTCATTAGTTGCACACTATTATACAGAAAGTAAATTCACGAATATATTATCTGTTATAATTATGTACCCAAAATAGGTATGAGTATCCTTTTATTATAAATGCATGTGTATATTTTTGCCTTTTCTGAGTCTGCATTATGGTTTCGTTTGTGATGGGCAAAACGTCATTTAACAAGAATCGAGCAATTTGTTTTACTTGATGATCACCCCAACATCACTGTCTTGTCTCACTTTTTGCTGATTTATCTACTTTTGTATTCCATGAAAGTAATTTCAAGGAATTATAATTCCTACTATGCTGTGTAATTATCCCCGCGGAACAGTCACGGTTCAATGGATTTGGTCTGTGCCACGGCGCCCACAGTGAACCTGTCTCAATTTCCCATTCTTTTTGTCTACCTCTGTGTATGCATGCATTTGTATAACAGAAAATCAATTAAATTGACAATAAAAGCAAAAATTATTTATTTTGAAAAATTACATTTAAATTTCAATATAATTTTAAATTGCGTATTACAGGTTATAAAATGCAAATAAAATATTACTACTTTAGAAATATCTGGATTTGGTTTCGGTTTTGCTAGTTTGCTTATAATGTTCAGAGAATGGTCGTATAGGAAACGAACAGATTTAACATTGTGTTACCCTCTTTTTGGACGCCAGCAATGAAGGTAATAATGGATGGAATGACTAGAGAAAATAGTTCAAGTGTGTTATTTTTTGTTTGGTTCATTCATTCGAACTTACCGTTGAGCCAACTTCACATCAGTGAGATGTGTGACCAAAGCCCGCAGGACTTGTTCACGAATCTTGATAATCTGCTCGAGATTGTCCAACACCTCAGGATGGGGATAGGTGCCATCGTCCGCTGGGACAACATCCCAGAGAGACATCATGTCACGTTCGCATTGTCGAGTAACCAGATACTTTTGAAACAAACGGAATAATGGTCCAAATGTGAGTTCATTATGTCCGGCTCGTTTGAAATTGACCATAAATTCTTTGATGGTCGGCATTTTACCAAATTGACGATTCACGTCGGCATGGGTGTTGTCCGACATTTCTTTAAGATTCTCCCCAGGATCGCCGTGCACATTTTCGGCATTGCAATTTGAGTTATTCTCGCAGTTTGGGGAAAATTGGTTCTCAATTGGATTGTTCTCCATCCAAGGAATGTCCACAAATTGCGACGAAATGCCCACAAATGGTTCATCCCACGGATGGAGAGGAGCAACTGCGTCTTGGGTGGTTTGCGATATTTCAACACGATTCTCTTCGAAATATGTAAGAAATTCTTCGGCATTGAAATGCCACCAATTCTTAAAGTTTTCGACAGATGGATCCTCATTGGGATTGTCTTCAATCCATTGAATATCTTCAAATGGCGTCGAGGTGTCAGCAAGTGGATTATCCCATGGACGAAGAGGAGCAACTGCAGAATCGTTGTCATTCTCTTCGTCATCCTCTTCTCCTGAATCTATGATTGTTGTCTGTCCTCCATCCGAATAAACAGCATCATGATCCTCATAGTTTTCCTCGAAATCGTCATCTTCTTTTCCAGAGTTGACATCATTCTCGTATGCGTGGTCCTCACCGACGGTAGGATCAACAAGATTACGAGGAGGATTGTCCGAAGCACGCAGAATTTCATTCATTCGAGTCACACACAATCGCTTCAAGAGACCCTCAACTTGATTATACATTTTGCCATTGAAGTATCGTTTCACGAGCTTTCCGTCACGAGTTAGCCAAATTTGAGGTTGACCAAGGCCATTAAAGTATCGATCCAAAGTTTGACCAATGAAATAGTCGATTCGGTCGTTTATTTCTTCTTTTGAGCCACAATTGTCACTTGCATTCTCCATATTTCGATTGGTGAACAAGCGAAAAGACAAACGCTGGAGCACAAAAATAGAAGTTCGGAGAGAGAGAGAAAGTCAGTCGACCACTCTGCATGGAATGAAGAGCAGAACTGAAAAGAACCCCATCGGTGATCAGTGATAGGGTAAGATAGGAGGGCTGCTGGACGATGCAAGGTTGACTGACCAGGCGTGGTTTATGGAGTCAGCACAAGATTTCCCACGGGTTTCTTCGATTTACTCTCTCATACTCTTCTCTTTTCACCATTGTATCCATTTGTTAGTAGACAACAATGGAGCAATTGAGACAGATCAAGAAGTTGGTCTAAAATGTTCATCGACATGTGACTAAGATACGATAATTACAGGTGGAGATGCTGAAAAGGGTAAAATAGAGAGCGAGGTTTGTGATGTTTGTTCTTTATATGTTTTGCAAACCCGCGTGAGAACCCTCAGAAGGGTCATCAAAGTGAAACAAATCGTTCGATTGTATTTATTCTTAATTGGTAGGGTTTTGTCTTCTATTGTTTGCCGACAAAGAACGGGGGTTCATTCAACATTAATCTATCTGCCTCGGTGTCTGTGTTTGTTTTTTGCAATGCGGTGGTTGAAATTTACTGATTTCACTACAATTGTATAGAACAGCTAAATTAAACGAACATTTAATTACAATTTTTTTCATGCAAAAATGAAATGATTTTTGAATCAATACTCATTTGAAACACATGCACATGCTGCACTATGGACTCATGAGAAAGATCATGGCACCTACCATATCAATTGAACCGAAACACGTACGTAAGATAATTGCACGAAACGTCGGGAGGCACTAATTGGAAGAGAGTAATAGGAAAGGGGAGAAATATGACGGAGATGCACAGAGACAGTAACTTTGTTGTTTGGGGTGGTCATCTAGTGAAACAAATGGGTTTATTGTTTGTTAGTTCCGTGATCTGTTCGTAATGAGTTCCCTGGGACATGCTTCAGGCTTGGGCATGCCGGTAGCGCTTGGCTAAATTGCCTTTCATTGAGGACAATTGAACAGCTTCCTACTTCTCGTACAAAAATAGTTGCACATTCCACAGAGCAACACACCCAAAGTATGACTTTCACTTTCCTGTTTGAGATCAATTACACATCAATTCAAACAAATTTATTTAAAAATTATTTTCCCCCAACAAAACCAAATATAACTTTCCAAACACAATGGATCAATAAAATTAAGCTATGCTCGAATGAACAGAAAGAAACATCTTTAGATCTAACTTCCTCAACCACCTTCTGTTTAATTGGTCAAATCGATGTGCATTGCTGCTGACCAGTAATTGGTCAATTTATGAACACAGAAGAGCGTGTATCAATTTCAACTTAAACACACAAATTTGGCATTTCCTATAATAAAATCTCCCCCTCGCCGAATATAACTTTAAACATAGTTTTGCTCGAATAAACAGACGGGCGCAACCAGGAATCGATTTTTCTGTCTCACTTTCACTTTAATTGGTCAAACCGAGGATAGAACGGTGACAGTCGATGACCAGTAGTGAAAGTGAGAGGGAAGATTCGATTTAGGAGGAGAGTCTCGCACTCTTTTTTTGAACGCAATACACAGTCAATCTTCCTTTCTCACTTTCACTTCAATTGACCAAACCAAATATAGATCGGTGAGAGTCGCTGACCAGTGGCGAAAGTGAGAGGGAAGATCCATTTCATCTGTTTGGAAAGAGAATTTCTCACTTTCTCTTTGAACGCCAAATACAATAAAAAAGAAAGCGAAACCACACTTTAACTCATTGGCTACTTCAAGTAACCACCGATTGGTTTGCTTCATCAGCTCTACTTCAACACTTCTTCAAGTCTTTTTCACGATTGAAAATCCCTCGATTGAAAAAATGTCCGAACAAACTGTAATCCACACCAGACAAGTGCATGGTCCCAAACCACCACTTCCGCCAAAACCAGCTAATCTTCACCTGCGAACCACAAAGCGAGTTCAACAACAAGTGGCCCCTTTAACTCAACTTGTGAAACCAAGTGACCAAGGCCCAATCAAACAAATCGAAAAAGGTACCACCAATGCCGCGAATGCCACAAATCAAACGGCATCTTTAAGGCCTACGTTTACAAAGTAATCAATTACAGCGAAGAAGAGCTATTTTATCTGAGCCACGACTTACCGTACGATTTCGTGGACAACTTCATCTCCGAATAGGAAAGTTAAAACTCTCATTACGTAACGAAAACAACAAAATGTGTAAATGTGTATTTTCCTCTCCCGACATTTAAAGTCAAGTCTAGACTCCGAACCGGTACTTTTGAATCTATTTCAGTGGTGTATTTTTTCATTAATAATCGATTCTTTCTCAACGAGATTCACTGCACAAAATTTTAATTCCATGCACTATTTAAGAGGACACATTTCCATTACTTTAGAAGCGCACACTTACACTTTTACACAAATAATCTATAATATTATATCTATATAATATTTCTAATAAATGAACATTTAAAGTCACAAGTGAGCGTCATGAACATCATAAATGTACAATCGGTTGTTTACTAATTTTTTATTTTTACCTTGCTGCTACTTATTTAACGTTGCTGTCGCTGGTAACTTCTTTGGCAATGCCCACAAAGCCACCCCAGCACAGGCTCGCGGCTGGCACAAGCACACCATGGAGGTCGACTATGTTCGAGTGTTCCAGTGGCAGTAATAATACTATTACTACCAAGGCTGTTTGTATGTCATCAAATAATCGTTACATCCATAATAAATACATACATAATAGAATGCATTGGTGTGAGTAGGCAGTGCATTGTGAACTTGTCTACACTCGGTACAATCGATCAAAAATGAGAGTCATCCTCACTCGAACCATTGTGTCGCAATGTACTCAAACATGGACACTTTATTTGTACAAATAACAATATACAGGAAAATCATAAATCAACGAATACTACATTGCATTGGACGGTTCAAATGGTGAGTACAGAGGCACAGTTGCATCGTGAGTTTGGAGATGCATTTGAGTGTGGCTTGCAAAGTGGTGCACTTCAGTCGACTGACGTCAAAGTGATGGCTTCCACAAAGTGAACTTGGTTCTTCTGTGGACAGAGCTGCTTGAACTGCGTTCCAACTCAAAAACTCAAATGTGAAAAACATTCGATAGAGTACATTTTCACCGTTCGTCAGTGATTAGGAAGTACAGGAGTAGATTGCCAGGTTTGGGTGCATGAATGTAGAACACATCTTGGAAGTAAGAAACTCTAGTAGGTAGCATTGATTACCGGTGGAAGATTTGATTAAGTGCCTCAATGATCGTCAGTGATGTCATGTTCAATCATGGACATTCAAGTAATGCAAGTTCTGGTGCATCAGACCACTAGTCTGCATTGTATTTGTGCCTATTTGACGTGGAGAAAGCCATGGTGTGTATGGTAGTGATTCCGGCGGCCTGTTGGCCTTTGATGATGAGCTTGTGTCGGGCCAAACAAGTGTTCATATATATGTGTATATCAACGCACGAGAAAGAAAGCCTTTTGGAAGCAATGACGCATATGGCGAATTCTGCACACCAATAAGTGATGACATCGAACCGTGAGAAAGAAGATCGCCTTACAGCTCGGAGCAAATGTGGTCAACAACACACTTGTGGGTGAGTGAATGAAGTGGAAGGTGACTGGGCCGGATGGGAAGTTCTTTGAAAAGCTATTTTGAAGTTAGGCTGTTGTGCATCTGTCCCTGTGAAAGAGTCCATTAGAGTCACAGAAAACGAAGGAAAGCCTTACGAGACAAATTGTTTTGATGTGAGATTGAAGCCGAAGTCTTATCGTGGAACTGTAATCGACAAGCCACAGCCAGAGTTGCCAGTTTAGGATATGAGTGAGTTAGAATCTAGATAGTGTGAAGGTAAACAAAGATTAATGACAGAGTCAAGTGGTTAGTGTTCGTTGGTGTTAGATAGTGAATTAAATTAGAGGAGCATTCCATTGCAACACAAACCCCACAACAGCATTTCATATACGTCTGAAAGTAGAATAAGATTCTAGAGACACTTAATTGAGGTGATGGTGATGCGATGGTGAAAATGATACTCAATATATAAACGAACCAAACGAAAGGCACCATAGGATTGGTTGGAACGAGTGAAGAGGAAAACCAAAGAAAGGGCTAAGCGAGGCAAAAATCAAGTGGGATCAAACTTCCAAGTCGGGACGAGTGTGAAAAGTACGAGCCACGGCTGTGGCTATGCTGCTATTGTGACCTGAGTGCACTGTGAGGCCATTGTTCAACCAATTGGACCAATTGAGAATCGAATGTGGCAAATCATTTAACCAACAAACTGGTGCCACCAACTGTGCCATAATGCCAACCAATGCATCATTTTCATCTTGGCCATTGCTTTGGGTTATGAATATTCTCTATATCTTGTTGGACATTCAAGGTACTCTGTGCTGAACTAGTGAGAGATGGAGGCTTGAGGATTTAGATTAACAGTCGCGCAACCACGGGTCATTTTTGACCCGAGATAAGCGCCTTTGTATGTGTGTGATTACGGTGAAGCATCCGAAGGGTGGTTTCGCGACTGTTAACTGTTTGATACTGATCAAGGCCGGTTGGTGGTGACCGGCATTTGTTTACTCGACATTGCTTTTCCATTTGAGACACTTCGGGAGATATGCATCGACGATAGTGTTTTGGTGGTTGCATTTTTGATTGCAAAAATGAAGCATTTAGATTTAGTTGTTCAAGATTTGTGAAACGTGGAAGGAAGGTAAAATGAAGCATTGGTAATCGATTTGTTCAAGATTTGTGAAAAGTGGAAGGAAGTAAATCGATATCGATGTTGATGTCGTTTTCGATGTCGCTAACCCAATGTCGATGTCGATGTCGATGTCGATGTCGATGTCGATGTCGATGTCGATGTCGATGTCGATGTCGATGTCGATGTCGATGTCGATGTCGATGTCGATGTCGATGTCGATGTCGGTGTCGATGTCGATGTCTCAATGTCGATGTCGATGTCTCTAATTCGATGTCGATGTCTCAATGTCGATGTCGATGTCTCTAATTCGATGTCGATGTCTCAATCTCGATGTGGATGTCGTTTTTGATGTCGCTAACTCATTGTCGATATCGATGTCGATGTCGTTTTCGATGTCGTTATGTCGATGTCGATGTCGATGTCGATGTCGATGTCCATGTCGACGTCGTTTTCGATGTCGCTAACTCAATGTCGATGTTTCAATGTCGATCTCGATGTCGTTTTCGATGTCGATGTCGATGTCGATGTCGATGTCGATGTCGATGTCGATGTCGATGTCGATGTCGTTGTCGATGTCGCTAACCCAATGTCGATGTCGATGTCGATGTCGATGTCGATGTCGATGTCGATGTCGATGTCGGTGTCGATGTCGATGTCTCAATGTCGATGTCGATGTCTCTAATTCGATGTCGATGTCTCAATGTCCATGTCGATGTCTCTAATTCGATGTCGATGTCTCAATCTCGATGTGGATGTCGTTTTTGATGTCGCTAACTCATTGTCGATATCGATGTCGATGTCGTTTTCGATGTCGTTATGTCGATGTCGATGTCGATGTCGATGTCGATGTCGATGTCCATGTCGACGTCGTTTTCGATGTCGCTAACTCAATGTCGATGTTTCAATGTCGATGTTTCAATGTCGATCTCGATGTCGATGTCGATGTCGATGTCGGTGTCGATGTCGGTGTCGATGTCGGTGTCGATGTCGATGTCGATGTTGATGTCGATGTCGATGTCGTTTTCGTTTTCGATGTCGCTAACTCAATGTCGATATCGATCTCGATGTCGTTTTCGATGTCGATGTCGATGTCGATGTCGATGTCGATGTCGATGTCGTTTTCGATGTCGTTTTCGATGTCGCTTACTCAATGTCGATGTCGGTGTCGATGTCGGTGTCGATGTCGATGTCGCTGTCGATGTCGATGTCGATGTCGGTGTCGATGTCGATGTCTCAATGTCGATGTCGATGTCTCTAATTCGATGTCGATGTCTCAATGTCCATGTCGATGTCTCTAATTCGATGTCGATGTCTCAATCTCGATGTGGATGTCGTTTTTGATGTCGCTAACTCATTGTCGATATCGATGTCGATGTCGTTTTCGATGTCGTTATGTCGATGTCGATGTCGATGTCGATGTCGATGTCGATGTCGATGTCGATGTCCATGTCGACGTCGTTTTCGATGTCGCTAACTCAATGTCGATGTTTCAATGTTGTTACGGAAACGTCGGTAACAGGTTGGATAAGATCTTACTGCTCAGAACGTCTGGCAGGCTTAGATCACGTAAACGATTGAGATAACACGAACACAGAGTAAAAGTAGTGAAGATGATTTATTAGTAGATTGATTGACGTGCACTCAACGTGAATGCAAATACAGAAGTGAGTAAGACAAAGAAAGAGAGGAGTAAAGTACATAATAAGAAAGAAGAGAGACAAATAACTGGTTCTGTATGGTGAAAGTAAAGGGGACCATTGGTCAGTGTTAGCAAGGCTAGGAGGCCTCGCCCAATATGTTTGCGCGCGCTCGGGTCGATGTGTGGGCCCGTCATTGATCCCATGTTACCAAATCAGTTTGGTAACATGGTCTTGGGGGGAGGTATTGGAACACTCTCGCTCAGTTTGCTGTGTTCCAAACGAAGAAGCCGGCCTGTGGGGCGCTTCAACAGTATTTTCCCGTTCCCCAATTCCACATCTACAGTTCTGGGATAATCATCACCCGATTCGTAGATGCTGACGACCTTTCCGAGTGGCCATTCGGCGCGAGGACGGCTAGGGTCGTGCACAAGAACGACATCACCAACAGCCAATGGAGCATCTGAAACGTGAGGATTTTTATGCACTGACGACAGTTGAAGCAAGTATTCACGAATCCAACGGTTCCAGAATCCGTTCACCGCTCGTTGGTGCTTTGCGTAGCTCATAATTAAGGCATTTCCAGCGGACTTTCTGGTCAAGGCTGGAAACAAGCACGGACGACGATTGTGGACATAATGACCCGGACACACGACTGTACCATTCGCCATGGTATACAGCGGTCGGGAATTAATGATAGATTTGACCTCAGAGAGGAAAGCGACCAATCTTTGGGCTGTGGTCTTCTTTCCAAAAGTGATTCCAGTCAGACAGCGTTTGATCGTTTGAATCAATCGTTCGAAGAAGCCACCTTTCCACGGAGACACTGGGGATTGAAAGATCCACTTGATTGGTCGCGTTCGGAAATAGTCGGTGTTGGGTAGATCTCGAAACTGGCGCAAGATTTCTTTGAGGACTTTGGAACACTTTACAAAGCCTGTACCGTTGTCGCTGTAGATGCTAGAGGGAGGACCGCCAATATGTCCAAAGGCACTGATGAGTGCATCCAATACCGAGTCTGCATCAGTTGACCTAACCAACTCCAAGTGCACTGCACGAGAATTGGCACAAGTGATGATCATGACGTAGTACTCTCCCTGAGGACTGTCAACTACATAGAACGGTCCAAAGAAATCAACTCCGATATGTTCGAACGCGAATTCGGGTTGTTCGGCTCTCCATTTCGGTAATGGAGCGGCGGGAGTGCTCAACAAGGCTTGACGCATGGTTTTGCAGATCGAACATCGATAAATGATTTTGCTTGCGAGTCTACGCACTCGAGGGATAAAGAAATCGTCTCGAATGACGGACAAAATGGTCTCCAACTGGAGATGACCCATTCGCACATGAGCGTCCAATACGAGTGCATGGGCAAGACCACTCTGAGGAGAGATGACAATTGGGCATCGTTGATTGTAGGTAATGTTCGTTGCATTGTCAGGAATTCGACTTTTCAACCGCAGAACATCGTTTTCGTCAACGAAGACTGGATACTGTGCCAACTCGGACTTCTTCGGAAGTGGTTTGCACGCTTTGACCAACTTCAACTCGGTCGAGTATGATCGGGCTTGGCTTGCTCGGATGAGTTGATTGCGCAACTCAACCTGATCATCGATTGCTGTACATGACTGAAGGGCGTCATTGAGGTCGAGTATAGTTGGGGCCCCGTCGAGGAGCCCGTTGACGTCATCCAACGATGCGTTTGGTGCCAACGGGACACCAATTAGGTTCACATGGACTGTTGGTTCGGGACAAACATTGTACTCGATCGCACATTGTGGCGCGTTCAGCCACTCTTGTCGCTGGTTCAGTTGTGTCATTGTGGTACCGCGAGTGAGAATATCCGCAATATTTTCACTAGATGACACGTGTTTGTAGGTAGCCGTCACGGCTTGTTTGATTGCCCACACTCGTGGCGCAATAGCTGGCGTGAGGCCATTGATTGGTCCATTTAGGCGGGACACAGTGATTGTCGAATCACTCCAGACCACCACATGGTCCACTGGGATGGTGTCGGTAATCTTCTTGACACCTTTGATTCCGAATGCAACGGCTTTCAGTTCACCGTCAGGAGTAGTGCAGGGTTTGATGAGCTGGGATTTTGATTGAAGGAAAGAAATGTGACGAGTCGCCATTGACATCACATAGTAGACCGCACCGATTGCATTGTTGTTGGCATCCGCGAACACATGAAGCACAATGGTGTCATTGGGGGACAAACCAGTCCACCGCGGCAATTTCATTTGAGTGATTTGAGGCAATTCGCGGACCAACTTCCCAATCTGGGATCGCAATCTTTCCGACAACTCCTCGTCCCAATCAAGATTCTGCAACCACACCTCTTTGAGAATTAGTCGAAACTTGAGAGCGAATGGTGTGACCAGTCCGATTGGATCGTAGATCGACGATAGCACGGACGATAGCTCTCGTTTGGTGGTCACCTCTTTTGGCACCACAACTGGGGGCACAGAGAGGTGATCTTCTTTAACATTCCATACAATGCCCAGTACTTTGATCACTGACTGAGCATCTCGAGACCATTCTTGGTCGAGTTCGGTACTGTTGGATCGCCACTTTCGGATGTTCATTCCTGCTTCACGGAAGATCTCAATTGCTTGCTCGCGGATTACAGGAATTTCGTTGAGTAATGGAAACGACCGAAGTAGATCATCAACGTACAAACCATTTCGCAATACAGGAACCACTGTTGGGTATCGAGGTTCCACTCTGTCGAAGTGGCACTGAAGGGTGCTGAACAGCATGAAGGGCGAGGCTGAGGTTCCAAATGGAACAACTTGCATTCGGTAGGTCACGACGGTGCCATTTTCAAGTTTCCACAAGAATCTCAATGAATCGCGATCTTTTTCTGCTACCTCAATCATCAGGTAGGCTTTCTCAATGTCTGCCATCACTGCCCATTGATGGATCCGAAACCGAAGGATTGTAGACCACAAGTCCCACGTGGTGGTCCCCTTGAAGAGTTGTTCATTGAGGGATTTCGATCCATCAGCAGCTGCAGAAGCGTCGAACACGATGCGCAGTTTGGTCGTGTCCTTATCATCGCGCACAACTCCATGGTGTGGCATGTAATAGGTTCGGTTGGAACCATATGATGAATACACCCGCTCGGCAAATCCTCTAGTGATCAAGTCGTTGATCTCTTTGCTGTACTCTACCAGCAAACCTTTGCGGTCAAGTTGCCGAAGAGTGGATTCAAGACGAGAGCGTGCTTGCGAATAGTTCGACTTGATATCAACTGGTTCAAGCCATGGCAAATCTACTTGATATTTGTTTCCCAAGAATCTGATCGAAGTCTTGGTAAAGTATGATAAGAACTGCTCACCATAGTTCACTTCATCAGATTGGGGGACGAGATCTGGGTAGTCAAGTGGGGCACAGACCATCATGATCGGACTCGCCGGTACTATACGCTCACCATCCTTTTCTTCTTCACCTCCGTAGATGACACACCCAAGACGAGTCTGTTTGACCAGAAAATTGTCGTTCAACTTCCTCTCTCGTCCTATGAAGAATCGAGCAGCGTGTGGCAGTCCGATCAATATTTCAACTGGTCGGTTTGCATCGTCTTTGAACTCGATTCCCTGTTCACTGAGAGATTGACACCACTCAGTCGGAATGGCGGGAAATGTTGAGTTGCCGAAATTCTCAATCACACGCAGATTAACCGATGTCGAAAAGTTGCCACTTAAGGAACCCAACTGGACCGTGGCTACCCGATCGTTCACGGCGGCGATCTCGTTACCGGCAAACACTGTCAATGGTACTGGATACGTTTGTCGAATGGGTACACCAAGGCGCTTCACAAGTGAAGCTTTGATGAATGATTTTCCGGCGGCATCGTCAATAAGCACTCGAACGTCGATGTCGCCCACTCTAGCCATCAATGTTTGGTAATACGCTGACGAGGTGTTACACACCCACTGCTGTGAGCCCGATGGCTGGTTGCGTGGTGAATAGTCGATGGCACTGGAGATGTGAGCCACTGGTGCTTGTGCGACAAATGGATTCGATCCGCGGACACTGGCTGGTCGCATTGGGTGCTGCTGTGTGGCCTGATCAGGCACAGTGACAGGCGGCTGGGTCGAGGCGAATTGGGGCTGCCGAGCCACTGTTTGACGGTTGATTTCTCGTCCGGGGAATGGAAGATTCATGTTGAGATACACACACATATGACGAAGATGACGTTCACGACACAGACACTTGTCTAGTTTCGTGCACTCGCCCATATGCTTCGGTTCGTAACACACACGACACAAGTTGTTCACAACTGCTGCTTCAATTCGTTCAGGGTAAGTCAATGTACACTTTGACTTGTCGTGATTTGCCTTGCAGAAGGTGCACTTCTTGGACACTCCTGTTGACACTACATTCACATGTTCAGTTTCGCTTGGTGAAGTGGTGTTCACACTAAAGATACTCCGAGATCGATTTGGTTCAGGGGGCTTTTGCTTTGGTTCCCTCCTGGGAGTCGGCTTGTCCCCTTTACCACTTTTAGATGGTCGACTGGAGTGCTGACTGAACATACTTCCCGAAATGCTTTCCGCTCGTTCAACTGCACTCACTATTTTGTGGAGTCCTTTCAGCCAATGTTCGAGAGTTTCATGATTATCTAACTCCAGCTGAACGTTGAACTGCATGGGCAATTTACCCTGTAAGTCGGTCCAGAGGTGCAAACGAATGTATTCCGCGCTGAGCTGTAACAGTTTCGCTCTGTTGTACAACATCACGGCTTGGCTGTAGAAACTCTTTAGTTTCTTCGGCTGAGTCACCTCATCTTCGTTGAGCGGCTTCAACGCAGCCACGGTTTTCACCAAATCTCGCTTCTGCACGTCAACATTATCGAACTCATCAAGTAACTGATTGATCGCGAGCTGATAGTGTTCCTCATCAACAGGTAGACCATCTGTCTGCTTACGAGCATCGCCTGTCAAATAGTCCCTCAAGAACAAGAATTTATCGAATCCACTCAAAGAAGGATTTTCATGAACTAAGGCCCTGAACTTAGGCCAAAATTCCCTGAAAGCATCTATACTGGATCCATCGAACTGGGGGATATTGTGTGATAGTCGCTGTTGATACATAGAATTCACCAGAACACTTTGTTGTTGAGGAATAAGCGGAGGTGGAGGAGGGGGATGAAGTGGTGGAGGATGAGCATGAGGGTAGGCCTGAGCATGAGGATGAGAAGCAAGAGAAGACTGGCCAATGGGCCACTGTGGCTGCCATCCTGTGTGCATTGCCTGCGGGGGTTGAATGTAAGAGCTTGTGATTGTCGATGCATTAGTGCTAGGTCCTTTGCCGCTGTCGGCGGCTGACTCGGCCGACGGCACCGAGACAAAGTTCAAGCTCGCGCCACTTGTCAGCACAGATGTCACGTTTGCCTGCCGACTGGTAGGCATTTGCATAGCGATTACACTTTCTGTCGCGACTGAGTGGCTTGGTTGAATTGAACTACTAGTAGTGCTAACAGCGCGTTCGTGCTGTTCGGGCTGGCTGGGCTGAACAGGCATCACTTGGTCTATCAGTGTTGTTTGCCCCCCCGGGGACAAATTCACATTTGCCTGCTGTAGCACTGCCGAATTGGCCGACACTGGGCCACTTGTACCACTACTAACACTGTGGTTCATCGGTTCACTATTGGTGGCGCTCGGTGGAGACATCAAGGACTTATCCTTCCTTTCCTTTTCACTGATTGCGTCACCAATAATCCTTATCTTAATGCTGAAGTCATTTCTCAGAGAAACTTCATTTGAACTATTTTGGTCTGGATCTTCGGCCAACTGCTTGTCGATCTCACTGATCTTGACCAGTATGTCCATCACGTATGGGCGAGATGGGACACTCGTAGGATCAATACAAAGGAAGTTCACTGCAGTAGTGATGAGTTGACGGAGCGTCTCTCGCTCTAGCTTAAGTTGCTTGAACTCATTTCGTTTGCTTTGCTTCGATACGGGTTGTTTCCCTTTCGCGCCCGAAGAGGACCCCCCAATAGGGTTGTTGCCCGAATCCGATTCGTCGATGATTGGGGCGTCAGGGTTCACCCCGTTCGGGAGGGTACTATCGTCGTTAAGAGAGATCAATGCAGAACTCATGATGACTTCAGTAGATGTCAAAATACACAAACACAAATCACAATGCAATCACGGATTGCAAGTCCAAGTACAATGGGTTCGTATCTCGGTGGTGCCTCCAAATGTTACGGAAACGTCGGTAACAGGTTGGATAAGATCTTACTGCTCAGAACGTCTGGCAGGCTTAGATCACGTAAACGATTGAGATAACACGAACACAGAGTAAAAGTAGTGAAGATGATTTATTAGTAGATTGATTGACGTGCACTCAACGTGAATGCAAATACAGAAGTGAGTAAGACAAAGAAAGAGAGGAGTAAAGTACATAATAAGAAAGAAGAGAGACAAATAACTGGTTCTGTATGGTGAAAGTAAAGGGGACCATTGGTCAGTGTTAGCAAGGCTAGGAGGCCTCGCCCAATATGTTTGCGCGCGCTCGGGTCGATCGTGTGGGCCCGTCATTGATCCCATGTTACCAAATCAGTTTGGTAACAAATGTCGATCTCGATGTCGATGTCGATGTCGATGTCGGTGTCGATGTCGGTGTCGATGTCGGTGTCGATGTCGATGTCGATGTTGATGTCGATGTCGATGTCGTTTTCGTTTTCGATGTCGCTAACTCAATGTCGATGTCAGTGTCGATGTCGATGTCGATGTCGATGTCGATGTCGATGTCGATGTCGATGTCGATGTCGATGTCGATGTCGATGTCGGTGTCGATGTCGGTGTCGATGTCGGTGTCGATGTCGATGTCGATGTTGATGTCGATGTCGATGTCGATGTCGTTTTCGATGTCGCTAACTCAATGTCGATGTCGGTGTCGATGTCGGTGTCGATGTCGATGTCGATGTTGATGTCGGTGTCGATGTCGATGTCGGTGTCGATGTCTCTAATTCGATGTCTCAATGTCGATGTCTTGATGTCGATGTCGATGTCGATGTCGATGTCGATGTCGATGTCGTTTTCGATGTCGTTTTCGATGTCGCTAACTCAATGTCGATGTTTCAATGTCGATCTCGATGTCGTTTTCGATGTCGATGTCGATGTCGATGTCGATGTCGATGTCGATGTCGATGTCGTTTTCGATGTCGTTTTCGATGTCGCTAACTCAATGTCGATGTCGGTGTCGATGTCGATGTCGCTGTCGATGTCGATGTCGATGTCGGTGTCGATGTCGATGTCTCAATGTCGATGTCGATGTCTCTAATTCGATGTCGATGTCTCAATGTCCATGTCGATGTCTCTAATTCGATGTCGATGTCTCAATCTCGATGTGGATGTCGTTTTTGATGTCGCTAACTCATTGTCGATATCGATGTCGATGTCGTTTTCGATGTCGTTATGTCGATGTCGATGTCGATGTCGATGTCGATGTCGATGTCCATGTCGACGTCGTTTTCGATGTCGCTAACTCAATGTCGATGTTTCAATGTCGATCTCGATGTCGTTTTCGATGTCGATGTCGATGTCGATGTCGATGTCGATGTCGATGTCGTTTTCGATGTCGTTTTCGATGTCGCTTACTCAATGTCGATGTCGGTGTCGATGTCGGTGTCGATGTCGATGTCGATGTCGGTGTCGATGTCGATGTCTCAATGTCGATGTCGATGTCTCTAATTCGATGTCGATGTCTCAATGTCCATGTCGATGTCTCTAATTCGATGTCGATGTCTCAATCTCGATGTGGATGTCGTTTTTGATGTCGCTAACTCATTGTCGATATCGATGTCGATGTCGTTTTCGATGTCGTTATGTCGATGTCGATGTCGATGTCGATGTCGATGTCGATGTCGATGTCCATGTCGACGTCGTTTTCGATGTCGCTAACTCAATGTCGATGTTTCAATGTCGATCTCGATGTCGATGTCGATGTCGATGTCGGTGTCGATGTCGGTGTCGATGTCGGTGTCGATGTCGATGTCGATGTTGATGTCGATGTCGATGTCGTTTTCGTTTTCGATGTCGCTAACTCAATGTCGATGTCAGTGTCGATGTCGATGTCGATGTCGATGTCGATGTCGATGTCGATGTCGATGTCGATGTCGATGTCGATGTCGATGTCGGTGTCGATGTCGGTGTCGATGTCGGTGTCGATGTCGATGTCGATGTTGATGTCGATGTCGATGTCGATGTCGTTTTCGATGTCGCTAACTCAATGTCGATGTCGGTGTCGATGTCGGTGTCGATGTCGATGTCGATGTTGATGTCGGTGTCGATGTCGATGTCGGTGTCGATGTCTCTAATTCGATGTCTCAATGTCGATGTCTTGATGTCGATGTCGATGTCGATGTCGATGTCGATGTCGATGTCGATGTCGATGTCGATGTCGATGTCGATGTCGATGTCGATGTCGATGTCGATGTCTAAATGTCGATTTCGATGTCGATGTCGATGTCGATGTCGATGTCAATGTCGATGTCGTTTTCGATGTCGCTAACTCAATGTCGATGTCGGTGTCGATGTCGGTGTCGATGTCGATGTCGATGTTGATGTCGGTGTCGATGTCGATGTCGGTGTCGATGTCTCTAATTCGATGTCTCAATGTCGATGTCTTGATGTCGATGTCGATGTCGATGTCGATGTCGATGTCTAAATGTCGATTTCGATGTCGATGTCGATGTTGATGTCGATGTCGATGTCGATGTCGTTTTCGATGTCGCTAACTCATTGTCGATGTCGATGTCGATTTCGATTTCGATGTCGATGTCGATGTCGGTGTCGATGTCATCATGTCATCATCATCATTATCAAACGCCTGCCTTGCCTTGTTCAATCGTCCAGTTCTTGGTCATGTCCCGTTTGGTCGACGTCGCCTGCCTTGCCTTTATCAATCGTCCAGTTCATGGCCATCTTCGGTTTGGTTGACGTCGCCTGCCTTGCCTATATCTCTTTCATCAGTCATCTCTCAACAGAGCGGCGCCATGGTCATTCAACCTCAAGCACTCGTCCTGGTTGGTTCTCTCTCCTCTCCTCTCCTCACCTTTGCCCATGGTGGGCTCACTCTGCTGATGTGAGCATCAGACATAGAAGAACTTGCCCATCACTCATCCAGAAGAGGAGTTCCCGTTTATGCCAGAGGAACAACTGAAGACAAAGTGGTGAGTGATGGGCATTTGATCTGGGCTTACATCGGTAATGACTCTCCTGCTCTGGACATGTCCAAACCAAGCTGATTCCTCCAACGGGAAAACTATGGTGGACACTCTACACTTTTGTTTGGGAACTTCTGCTGGTGGGTCTAGTTCATGGTCTAGGTCATGGGCAAGGTTCGTGGACGTGGCAACAGTATCTTCGATTCCGACGATGATGACGATAAATACGACGACGATTTTGAACTTTGTTTGGCATCAAATACTGAAACTTGCGCTATTGCAAGATTAACTCTTTCAAGACGCCCACCTTTTTGGAGAAATACGAACAGATGATCTACTTTGTTCAATTTTTTACTTTTTTACTTGAAATGGATTTGTGTCTTCATTGTTGATACTCGACACTTTTGTTTGAGAACTTTGTTTGGCATCAAATACTGAAACTTGCGCTATTGCAAGATTAACTCCTTCAAGACGCCCACCTTCCTGGAGAAATACGAACAGATGATCTACAAGTCTGGCATGTTTGTGTACCAAGTACCAACTTTTTATTTTTTACTTGAAATGGACTTGTGTCCATTATCAACAAGGCGAAAGCTCTGCTTGAAAATGTTCGAATTGAAAAAATTCGGGATGCTCTTTCCGTCTTCTCTGCATCTCAACGATCAAAATCGTGTTATTATTTTTTACTTGGAAATGACTTGTGTCCACATGGATCATCAAATACTGGGACTTGCGCTATTGCAATATTAACTCCGTCAAGACGCCCACCTTCCTGGAGAAATACAAACAAATGATCTACAAGTCTGCAAGTTTGTGAACCAAGTACCAACTTTTTATTTTTTACTTGAAATGGACTTGTTTCCCCATGGATCGTCGGGAATGCCGAGAAAACCATTGCCACAACTTTTGTTCAACTTTTTATTTTTATTTTTTACTTGAAATGGTTTTAGTGGCTGACATTACATGGTAGTCGCACGTGCACCGCCAATGGCGAGAACAATAGTGGCTCAACTTTCAATCGATTTTCACTCACGTGTAAGTTACATTAATTTCTACTACTTCTAGTAACACATCAAATTCTATCTTTTTATAGCAACCGAACCGACTTGTATCCCCATGGATCGTCTGGAAATCCATTGGTCTGGGTCCAGTCTTGCCCAATCATGCAAGCAGAAGGCGAAGCCCAAGCTCAAGCCAAAGGCGAAGCCCAAGTTCAAGCCAAATTCCAAACCCGTTGGGTTTTTGTCCAGTCTTGCACAATCATGCAAACTGAAGCCGAAGCCGAAGCCGAAGCCGAAGCCGAAGCCGAAGCCGAAGCCGAAGCCGAAGCCCAAGCTCAAGCCAAAGGCGAAACCCAAGTTCAAGCCAAATCCCAAACCCGTTGGGTTTTGGTCCAGTCTTGCACAATCATGCAAACTGAAGCCGAAGCCGAAGCCGAAGCCGAAGCCAAAGCCAAAGCCCAAGCAATTGGACCTAAACAAATGATGCACTACGAACGCAAATGCGTCACGCGCTATTTTTGGAACGGTGCTCAACCGAAACTATCATCACTTGTCCATATGTTTACCAGTGGACCGAAACAAGTGATGCACTACGAACGTACAAATGCGTTACTTGCGCTATTTTTGTAACGGTGCTCAACCGAAACTATCATCACTTGTCTATATGTTTACCATTAGACGGAAACAAGTGATGCACTACGAACGCAAATGCGTCACGCGCTATTTTTGGAACGGTGCTCAACCGAAACTATCATCACTTGTCTATATGTTTACCATTAGACCGAAACAAGTGATGCACTACGAACGCAAATGCGTCACTTGCGCTATTTTTGGAACGGTGCTCAACCGAAACTATCATCACTTGTCTATATGTTTACCATTAGACCGAAACAAGTGATGCACTACGAACGCAAATGCGTCACGCGCTATTTTTGGAACGGTGCTCAACCGAAACTATCATCACTTGTCTATATGTTTACCATTAGACCGAAACAAGTGATGCACTACGAACGCAAATGCGTCACTTGCGCTATTTTTGGAACGGTGCTCAACCGAAACTATCATCACTTGTCTATATGTTTACCATTAGACCGAAACAAGTGATGCACTACGAACGCAAATGCGTCACTTGCGCTATTTTTTGGAACGGTGCTCAACCGAAACTATCATCACTTGTCTATATGTTTACCATTAGACCGAAACAAGTGATGCACTACGAACGCAAATGCGTCACGCGCTATTTTTGGAACGGTGCTCAACCGAAACTATCATCACTTGTCTATATGTTTACCATTGGACCGAGACAAGTGATGCACTACAAACGCAAATGCGTTAATTGCGCTATTTTTGGAACGGTGCTCAACCGAAACTATCATCACTTGTCTATATGTTTACCATTAGACCGAAACAAGTGATGCACTACGAACTGCAAATGCGTCACTTGCGCTATTTTTGGAACGGTGCTCAACCGGAACTATCATCACTTGTCCCTATGTTTACCATTGGACCGAGACAAGTGATGCACTACAAACGCAAATGCGTTAATTGCGCTATTTTTGGATCGGTGCTCAACCGAAACTATCATCACTTGTCCATATGTTTACAATTGGACCGAAACAAGTGATGCACTACGAAGCTGATCCAGAGGTAGCGTGTGCTGAACAGAAATTATCACCACTTGTCCATATTTTTACCATTGGACCGAGACAAGTGATGCACTACAAACGCAAATGCGTCACTTGCGCTATTTTTGGAACGGTGCTCAACCGAAACTATCACCACTTGTCCATATGTTTTCAGTGGACCGAAACAAGTGATGCACTACGAACGCAAATGCGTTACTTGCGCTATTTTTGGAACGGTGCTCAACAGAAACTATCTACACTTGTCAAACTCATCATCATCATCATCAAACTCATCATCATCATAATCAAACTCATCATCATCATCATCATCATCATCATCATCATCATCATCATCATCATCATCATCATCATCATCATCATCATCATCATCATCATCATCATCATCATCATCATCATCATCATCATCATCATCATCATCATCATCATCATCATCATCATCATCATCATCATCATCATAACTGATTCAAGTCAAAGTCCAAGTCCAAGGCCAAGCCCTATCCAATTGGATTTTGGTCCAGTCTTGCACAATCATGCAAGCAGAAGGTGAAGTCAAAGTCCTAGGCCAAGCCCAAACCAATTGGATCTTGGGCTAGTCTTGCACAATCATGCAAGCAGAATTAGACAACAACTGCCGTTCTTGTCTAATTGCCTACCTCTCAAAAATGGTCAAGTCATCTGAGTACGTTGGCAAATACTAAAAGTTGGTCATTTGGGTTTTGCCCTTGTCAACATCGAGTCGTTGTTTCACGCCTACCTTGCCAGTTAAAAAAATAGAAAATATATTCTTGTAAAATCGAAGATTTCGACTATAGATTTTTTATTTTCTATATATTTAGAGTTGCGCTTTTAAATTAATAAAACATGCAAACACACCTAACCCTTCTAAATTGATAAAACAAGAAAATTGAACGGGGTAATTCATTTTCCAGTAAATAATAAAAAATCGTGCCCCAGGTGTAACTGCAAGAATTGTTGTATATGTGTTGCATATAATGAGTATGTATTGGTATTTATGTAGATAAGTGAACCAATCGATTGACAGTTCTTTCCAAATTTGCAGTTGTAAGCATTGGACCGGTTTGTTAATTATACGTGCTAGAACAATTAGATAACAAATCCAATATATGCATATAATCCAATGTGCAACTATTTATAATCGACGAATCTTGTTATATCTTTTTTGGTTCATTTCTGAAATGTAATGAATTATATTCTGTCATGAGAGACATCACAAAATAACATTATATTTGTCAATTAAAGCTATTGATAATGGTATTGACTTGACTACAAATCATTGACTAAACGATAACTGAAAATCACTCAAAATGAATGAGTAATACTTTTTATGTCTGGTTTAAATAAAAATTTGTTCTTTGAAACTGACAGTTTGGCTTATTCAAGGAATCACGTTCATAAATTGTTATCTCCATTGACGGGATTTACACCTGGGGCACGATTTTTTATTATTTACTGGAAAATGAATTACCCGTTCAATTTTCTTGTTTTATCAATTTAGAAGCGTTAGGTGTGTTTGCATGTTTTATTAATTTAAAAGCGCAACTCTAAATATATAGAAAATAAAAAATCTATAGTCGAAATCTTCGATTTTACAAGAATATATTGCATCGATTTTCAATACGTGTTATGAATATGTTACCAAGGCAAGTCCAAAACACACTGGAACGCTACAATGCACGATTCCTTTTGGCAATTGCTCACAGGACACAATACGGCTCCATTCCAGTTGAAATCCAAACCAAAGCATGATTCCATTCGCAATTTTCTCACAAGACCCAATATAGCTACATGATCATGATGATCATAACCATTACCAGATCGTTGTAGCCAAAATCTAGCATACAGGAAAACAATATTTCTTATATTAGCAAATAGATTGTCCAGAAAACTTACGAAATATCATCCACAGATATAAAACATTACAGCACCGTTAGCACCTTGTTCGTCTTTGCATAACCGATTAACCACCGTGTAAAACTTTAGGAAAAAGACCATCACTTCAGTTTGTTAATCTTCTCCTATGCTTGCTTACAGGTAAGGGTCCTTTCGAAATTGGATTCTTATTAACCTGTTGATTGTTGGCGGTAGCAATTAAAGAAGGTTACGCCAGTTTGTTTCTTGATAGTGCCCACAAATCGTAAATTTTGGTCAACTTGTTTAGCTTCAATCACTTCTGGTTTATCATTGAATTTAACACTAGGGCTCTTATCCACGTTCACATCTGGCAATGGTGGTTGACGATTGTCTAATGCCACGAGATGGTTCAGGTTCATGGGTTGAAGGTTTTGATTCTACAGGTTCCTCTAGTAGGACAATCTAATTATGAGGGGATACAGTCAACTCCATGTTGCCACTTTAGTATTTTCCAACTGATAATAAAGAATTGACTGGTGGAGAGATCAATTTATTCGATTAGTAATTATGGTTACTGGTAAAAATTCAGTGCTCAAACTTACAACGCGATGTTAACATTACAGCTCATCCCTCTCAAAGTACTGTAGCGGTCAAAATACGGTTAAGATGGTTCTTCCCCTTGCCTTCCCGATGCTGTTTCGTTTCCAGTCCAGAAATCCAAACTCCAAATAAAAAAACAAGATTCCAATTTGTTCACAAAATAAAACCTAACCTAATTTGAGCACGTTGTTGACAAAACAATGTGTTTATGTAGCATCGAGCAGTAAACAAGACCGTCCACAAATGACGTTTGTTTTCACTCAAATTACGCATTTAACAACAAATAAGACAAACATACACGAGCACAGCAACGTATTCAGAAGTTTAACACACAAACATGCGCGAAATTGATTTCACGTGTGATTTTTGATTTTCTGCGCATTTGGCCAAAAACATGGGCATTTCACATAGTACATGTGATTGCGTCACTAACTTCTACAATTCAAGTGCTCCTCCTTGCTGGTGGGCAAAAGACACACCTCCTCCACTTCTACAATGACGTCCCCAAAAGGCTTAAAATGTACCAAATTTTTGGGGCACTAGCGCCCAATTGGAAAAATACATGGAAAAGCGTTAGTTTACCTAGCAAAAATAACTAAAAAATCTATAACAGGCGCATCGAGTTTTATCGTTTCGGTAAATTCTACCAAGTTCATATTTTAAATCATATATCGTGTCGGCTGAGGTTTGTAGTCGAATTGTGGGTGAGTAATTTTTATTTTTTCACTTTAACATTTATTTCTCTTTTTCTCAATATATTAATTTCAATTCAATTCTCCAGCAGGGCGATCAGGACTCCGCGTACGATACAACCGATCGATTACTCTAACCGCTATTGACTCGCCTCGCATCATTGATAACCGATCTACCAACATATTCACGATTGCGGCCAAAAGCAATTTCGAACTCATGGCAGCCACTTTCATCATTCTGATGCTGGCTGATTATTTTCAATCCTGTGTTGTCAAGTTGGACTCTGATGTAGGCGAGCAAATGAACACTGAACGAGCCATGAAGAGACAACGATGTGAACGAATCAATGATGAAGTGACTCAATCGAACCATAATGATAGCGGTGAAGAAACACAAGTGAATCAACAATCTGCTCCAAATGGAGATGATCAAGCCGATGGCCAACTATCGACCGATGCTCAAGTGGACATCGATGCTGACAATTGCGCGTTCATTGCCTCAACCGGCACGGATCAAGCAAGCCGTTCTCCTTGTATTCAAGTACAAATGCTATTTCCCCAGATGTGGCAAAGGATTCAACTCTAAAAGTGCTTTCAATGTGCACACTCGTGTTGAAATATGATGATTAGGTGTGTTAAGTAGTGGCTCCCTCTATGCATTGCTGGTCAATGGTTTTGCTTAGTCATTGTGAAGTCGAACATCAACCAGTCACTTGACGTCAACATAGTCAAATATCGAACCACCTCGAACAGTGACCGTGCACTATTGCTTCCCTCACTATAAAAGACCTGCAGGCTGGTGCCTCCTATTATCGAATGCCTAGTACGTGCATCAGACCAGTTACCTCTCCTGTTTCTCCCAGCTAACCCGTCCCTGCAATCTTCCAGGTCGTCTACCTGAAGTCCTGACAAGCTCCAACTTCCTGTTTACAAGAGCAAGCCTTGGTACTACTGTTGGTGGCTCATCCCGATTCGAAGTACCCTTGGTGACCCGCAGTCCCAAGTCCCTCTTCCTGTCTTAGCTTTGTATTAGCTTTTTTATTAAGTCAAATAAAGTGCTTTTATCCAACAACTCGAACACACTCCAGCTACAAGCCATTCAAATGTCCCTGGGTTTTTTGCGAGAAGAAGTTTGTTCTTATTGAGTCCTTGCGAAATCATATTCTCACCCACACGGGGCGGCTCATGCCTGTGGATGGCCTAATTGTGGCCTAAAGTTTTGTTCGCAAAACCAAATTGACTCGAGATTACAAACGAGTGCACCAATGTATTGCACTCATCTGTAGCACAAATTCATTTACATCATAGATGTCATCTGTAATAATATTTAATGATTAATGTACCAATTTTAAAATAAGCTTGATTAACATGAGTTTCATTATTGAATAAATAATGTCACAACATTGAGCTCTTCTCCCTATCCTCGTCCGTGATGTTTCCCTTTACTTTTCTCCAATGCTTGTGCAGCCTGTCATTTTGTCATACGGACACCACACCGCCACCACCATCATCTTCGTCATCTACCCTCGTGTATTTCATCATCTCAGCATGGATTTCGGTAAGTATTTGGTTTGTTCATTATTGTATCCTTTAACAACCTTGCAACAAATATGCGTCATTTGACTCAGTTAAACGTCAAGCACA
Source organism: Rhizoglyphus robini (assembly GCA_023373905.1). Lineage (NCBI taxonomy): Eukaryota > Metazoa > Arthropoda > Arachnida > Sarcoptiformes > Acaridae > Rhizoglyphus > Rhizoglyphus robini. The sequence continues at coordinate 353,942 of JAKIJQ010000132.1, read as the reverse complement.
CTCAACCTCCTGTATTGAGCAGAACCTCTCAGATCATATTTCACTAAATTTCCAATTGGCCGAACTATCGTTTAGAAGAAGTGATGGGTCAAGTCACAAATGTCAAGTGATGAATTCTACGCCACGGATCTCCAATGGAGAAAGCTATAACTCACCACTCATAAATGCTGAGGATTTGACGAAGGTCGCCAAATCGCCTGACATGATCTACCATCATGACACTCTAACTCACACAATTGCAGTGTCTTATATGTCTTCAGTTCATTTGTGCGTTATTTCAAACAGTAACGTTTTTGATCATGTCGCACACAATTAACTCCAGAAACATTGAACACATCACAGCTGTACTGTACAAACGATCACATGAGAACGATGGCCGAGTGTATGTTTGTCTTGTCAATGGAAATCAAGTGAAATTTGCTGACATTGAACACAACAATGCAACTGGCCAGGCGATTGAGTACATGAACAACTATGCCTCACTGATGTATTGAGATATGCTTGCGGCTAAAAACATCGACAAAATATTATAAATTTTGATTGACAATTTATTGGTATCAATGGTTGCCATTTTTAACATTTACCTCATAACAACAAGGACTGAATGAAGTAATACACTACTAAATAAATCATATTTTTATGTTTATTAGCAAACAATTTGCATTTATCATTTATTTTTCATTTGTATTTAATTATTGTAAAAGACATACAGATACACTTATTTGGATTTGTCAAAGTGCAGAACAAAAGTGTTTGTAGCAATTGCTTTTTGTAGTATTAATAAAAACTGGACTTTACTCTTTTAGATTAGTACAATAACCCGTGTCACAAAAATATAACTTGAATCTTTGCCACAAGATGGCTCAAGAGAGCCTTGATTTGACTAATTTTGCTCACTAAAATACCTAAATTACTTTACTCTAAAACCTTACTTTTAGGTAATTTAATTAAAATTTGCATAACATGGGTTTCAAAGTTTAATTTGCAAACGACAATTCTGTTTTTGTTTTGTTTTGGTGCATTACTTTAAGTGGCACTCTTAGGCCTTTAGTCAAGCTAATTGGATAGTTTGGAAATTCAAAAAGCATAATCAATCAATTATACTAAATGCATCGATGACATGAATGCATGTTATGTGGAGAGTGTTTGAAAATTTTACCACTTGCCTCCAACATTACATAACTCTAATACCCAACTTTTTACTAAATTTAATTAAAATTTACATAAAATGGGTTTGAAAGTTGAGTTTACAAACAACAATTCTGTTTTTATTTTGTTTTGGTGCATTACATTAAATGGCACTTTAGCACTTTAGTCAAGCTAATTGGAAAGTTTTGGCACTCAAAAAAGCATAATCAATCAATTATACAAAATGCATCGATGACATGAATGCATGTTATGTCGAGTGTTTGAAAATATCATAATTTATGCGATACTTTACATGCCGCACTTTGATTTGCATTATTTAACTTTAATTTTACTTTGCATTGCATGATTTTAAAAGTAGTGATTGCAACCAAATGTCTGTTATTATTTTTTGGTACATTAATGTGTTCATTGCTTTAAGTCAAAAGTGGAATTTTGTGTTCTGTGATTGTACATCAGAAATGTCTTTGTTTTGGATGTTAGGTTCTTGTTAAAACCTAACTAACCAAAATTTAGACGGCGCTTGAAGCCACACGAGCATCAGCATTCAATCGAATTGTGGCGTTGATATTGCGCATCTCGTATACATCTCGTCGAGATCGAATTCCTCTCCGATTTTCTATGCGGATGAGTATCTTGTACATCAAGTAGATCCAGCGCAGCAAAAAAACCAATAGAATAATTATCATGACATAATCGATAACCTTTGACCAGATGTTGTGTTCCAAGGCTTTGTCAACCGGTGGGATAGTGATGTTCAAGTAGAAGTTGTTTCCCATTGGGTGGCCAAGCTTTAGTGATTGATTGGATTGCCAATCTGATTCTTCATTGCTGCTGGGCAACGGATCGGCAGCAATTATGAAGCCAATTGCGAGAGCTAAAGCCAGAAAAGTGACAAAGTGGTGTGAAGCCATTGCTGCGGAGTTTCAAAGTGAACAGGAAAATTTGCAGTATGTGACTATCTTTGTTCTTGCCATCGCCTTTATATAATCGGTCGAAAATTATTACGCTTGCGTGTTTGTAATGAAATCGATGCAACATTACAAAAAAATTGATCAGGAAAGAGAAATGATTGGCTGAATTTGATTATATATGAATGTGCGTCAATGAAACATCATGAACATAGGCACTCCCATTGGGCAGTTTCAGATGCTTGACTACCCAATAGAACAGATTCGAAACATCGATTGGCTACCGTTTTTGAGCTCTTACTGTCTACACTCGGGGACTAACACGCCTTTTTGTTAGTTTTATTTTTGCTTAGGCGCATAACTTTAAGTGACACTTTGACGTTTTTAGTTAAAAGCTATGCTTGGTTTTTTGACAAGTTAATAGCAAAATCAATCAATTAGGCCTAATGCAACGCTGAAATTAGTTTATGATTGCTTGGAATATTTGTCACCTACACACTTTCATTTGCATAAATTTATTAGAATTTAAATGCAAGAGTAGTGCAAAGTTTTAGACATGCTAAAATCAAAATCAATCAATTAGGCGTAATGCATTGATGACATTAAAGCATTTCGCCGCATTTCGATGCATGATATGTTGAGAGTGTTTGAAAATTTTGCCATTTAAGTTTGAGTTTTAACTCATTCTCGTGTAACTCCGTCGTCGTAGCAACTTTACCAGAGTCCAGAGAGAGAGAGAGAGAGAGTTCTACAACACATATCAAACTGGGAATTTGCCTGGTGACTCTCAAGGGCACGACCGCTATGTACCTGAGATAGGCCTAGGAACTACTTCTAGGGATTGTATAAAAGGCCTTTTTTAATTTTCCGATGGATTCTACACGTCTTCCTGAGCATCTTGATGTATAAGTAGCATAGGTACCCAATTTGAAACTCTTAGATACTGGGATCAAGTACCGGAAAACGTCATTTTTTGAACGGTTTTGATATCAAAAAATATATTCTACGTCAAAAATCATGCAGAAATGACCTCTTATTTATCAAAATCAATGCAAGAGAAGTAAAAACACTCATTTTCACAATAAGTCAACTTGGGACCCGAGATGCTTGTCCGTCCGTTTTGGTCAAACAAATCTACTAAATGTTATGCGAAAGAATCACATATAGAATCAATTCAAACCCCGAGCATTTTGAAATATCACTTGACTATCAATTAAAATAAGAGGGCTCTAGAATGGGCGGACAGACTGTGCGTCCATGAAACAGCATGAACATGGTCACTCCCATTGGGAAGTTGCTGATGCTTGACTGCCATTCGAAACATTGAATCTGAATTTGATTATATATGAATGTGCATCAATGAAACATCAAGAACTTAGATACTCCCATTGGGCAGTTGACTGCTCAATGGGACATATTCGAGACATCGATTGGCTCCAGTTTTTGAGCTCTTACTGTCTACACTTGGGAACTAACACGCCTTTTTGTTGTTTTATTTTTGCTTTAGTGCATTACGTTAAATGGCATTTTGACGTTTTTAGTTAAAAGCTATGCTTGGTTTTTGACAAGTTAATAGCAAAATCAATCAATTATGCCTAATGCAACGCTGAAATTAGTTTATGATTGCTTGGAATATTTGTCACCTACACACTTTCATTTGCATAAATTTATTAGAATTTAAATGCAAGAGTAGTGCAAAGTTTTAGACATGCTAAAATCAAAATCAATCAATTAGGCGTAGTGCATTGATGACATTAAAGCATTTCGCCGCATTTCGATGCATGATATGTTGAGAGTGTTTAAAAATTTCGCCATTTAAGTTTGAGTTTTAACTCATTCTCGTGTAACCCCGTCGTCGTGGCAACTTTACCAGAGTCCAGAGGGAATTCTACATAGCGACCTGGGATTTTTTTAGGTGACTCTCTACGACCAGCGCACGACCCCTATGTATCTGACAAGCCTGACTTTAGTGACACTTTAAGATTTTTAGTCAAGAGTGGTACAAAGCAATACAAATGCATAATCAATCAATTATACAAAATGTATTGATGACATTAATGCATGTCATGTCGAGAGTGAGGCATCGTAGGATGTTGAGAGTATTTGAAAATTCTACAACTTACCTTCAACATTACATAACTCTAATACCCAACTTTTTACGTAATTTAATTAAAATTTGCATAACATGGGGTTGAAAGTTGAATTTAAAAACAAAAATTCTGTTTTTATTTTGTTTTGGTGCATTACTTTAAGTGGCGCTCTTATGCTTTTAGTCAAGTTAATTGGAAAGTTTTTACACTCAAAAAGCATAATCAATCAATTATACAAAATGTATTGATGACAGGAATGCATGTGATGTTTGGATTGCTTAAAAATATGATTCATACGATACTAAAACCGGTCGTCACGCCAACTTTACCAGAGTCCAGAGGGAGTTCTACAACACATATCGAACTGGGGATCCGAGATGCTTGTCCGTCCGTTCTGGTCAAACAAATCTACTAAATGTTATGCGAAATAATCACATATAGAATCAGTTCAAACCCCGAGCATTTTGAAATATCACCTGACTATCAATTAAAATAGGAGGGCCCTAGAACGGGCGGACAGACTGTGCGTCCATGAAACAGCATGAACATGGGCACTCCCATTGAGAAGTTGCTGATGCTTGACTGCCATTCGAAACATTAAATCTGAATTTGATTATATATGAATGTGCATAAATGAAACATCAAGAACATAGATACTCCCATTGGGCAGTTTACGATGCTTGACTGCTCAATGGGACATATTCGAGACATCGATTGGTTCCCGTTTTTGAACTCTTACTGTCTACACTTGGGAACTAACACGCCTTTTTGTTGTTTTATTTTTTGCTTTTAGTGCATTACGTTAAATGGCACTTTAACGTTTGTAGTCAAAAAAAGCTATTCCAGGTTTTTGACAAGTTAATAGCAAAAATCAATCAATTAGGCCTAATGCAATGCTAAAATTAAAGTATTATTGCTTGAAATATTCGTCACCTTCACTTTAATTTGCATAAATTTAGAATTTTAATTCGAATTATTGCTGCACTTTGACTCTTTGAAAGTTTTAGACATGCTAAAATCATAATCAATCAATTAGGCGCAATGCATTGACGACAGTAAAGTATTTCGCAACATTTCGATGCATGGCATGAGAGTGTTTGAAAATTACGCCATTTAAATTTGAGTTTTAACTCATTCTCTTGTATTGACATTTAACGTGGTCGTAGTGGCAACTTTACCAGAGTCCAGAATGAGTTCTACATAGCGGATTTTGCCAGATGACTCTCTAGGGCCAGCGCACTACAGCTAGGTACCTGAACTAGACCTAGAGGGATTGCATAAAATGACTCATTTTAGTGACCAGATCGATTCTACACGTCTTCCTGAGCATTTTGACGTATAACGCCTAGGTACTAAATTTGGAACATTTAAATTCTTTATCAAGTACCAGAAAATTCCATTTTAGAACAGTTTTGATATCAAAAACAGATTCTACGTCAAAAATCATGCAGAAATAACCTCTCATTTATCAAAATCCATGCAAGGGAAACAAAAACACTCATTTTCACATTAAGTCAACTTGGAACCTGGGATGTATGTCCGTCCTTTCTGGTCAGATAAATTTGCTAAATGTCATATGAAAGAATCAGAGAATGAATTCAACACTCCGAGCATTTCTATATACCGCATGACTATATATTCAATAAAAATAAAAAGGCCTTGGAACGGTCGGACAGGCTGTGCGTCAATGAAACATCATGAACATGGACACTCCCATTGGGCAGTTTTCGATTCTTTATTGCCCAATGGGACAGATTTGAGACATCGATGGGCTCCTGTTATTGAGCTCTTACTGTCTACACTTGTTATTCGTTGGTTTATTTTCTACTAAGTGGCACTTTAACGATTTTAATTAAAAGCAAAGCTTGGTTTTTTGACAAGTTAATAGTAAAATCAATTAATTAGGCCTAATACAAAGCTGAAATTAATGTATGATTGATTGGAATATTCGTCACCTACACACTTTGATCTGCATAAATTTATTAGAATTTCAATATTGGCATTATTGCGCCACTTTGATGCTTTTAGTCAGGAGTGGTGAAAAGTTTTAGACATGCTAAAATCACAATCAATCAATTAGGCAAAATGCATTTCGCCGCATTTCGATGCTTGGTATGTTGAGAAAGAAAAACCAATATCATAAAGTAATTCAATATTTTATTATGCAAATTACATTATAGTTAGTCTAAAATTAATGTGCTTGCTCGTCATGTGAGTTTTTGTAACTATTATAATATCTAACTGTAATTTGAAACAAATTTAGGAATAAGTATTGATTTATCTGCACATACTCAAAATTTAAAGTATTTTTCGTCAATCGTTATCTCAGAGTAAAACGGTTAATGTTTCAAAGCTAAACTGAAGTTAGGAATTCATTTTTCAGACTTCTATGTAGCTATTGTTGAACTTCAGGGAAGATAGTTTGGTACTCTGGCGGTGGAGAACCTGATCCAATGGCCTCATAGTATGTTGGTGGTGGTGGTGCAAATCCTCTGAGTGCACACCGTTCGGCTCGGCGATCGTAGAAAACCTGGTCCATCATGTTCCGCGTTGCTTCGTTTGGCTCAAAGATACTAGAGACGTTCGGAGACAATCTAGGGGCAAAGGGACGTACTCGACACAAGCAAATAATTATAAAGAGCAGTGTAATCAACACAAGAATTAACCAAGCAATGACAAAGTACTCCGCGAAATTCGGAGTCTCTTTTGCCAATGTCGAGTTGAAAACCAAGATTCGACCAGTGTCACCCATTTTCGTGCTGTTGCTGAAGAAGATGACGATGTGAAGCGCTCTCAGACTCAATACAACTGAAGCCACAACACCAACGAAACCAACCCTTTTATAGGCGAAAATTTAAAATTCAAAATTACTTAACCGGGAATTAGCCCATTTGGAAATAATGTTCATATTTACGAAAACAAATTCAATCTACTTCATGTCCCATTCAATTTCCATCAATTATGTAAATTCAAGTATATTTTCACATTAAAATATCGCAAATCACCTACACTTAATCACTCCCTAGGTGAAAATTACTCTGTGAGTGTGCCATTATTGTCCATATGACGGATCGTCAATCAAATTATTCTGAATATCGCTGCTGCTGTCTCTAGAGAATTCTTAAAACAAAATAATGCGAAAATTAAAAAATAGAAAAATGATGTGAAAGACAAATAACAACAACGCTTCGTGCATTCGTTATTATTATTCACTGAGATGATTTACATAACATTATCGACAGCACATTAACTGGATTTAAATTATTGAAGACTATTTTTGGTAAGCACATTAAAAACAAAAAAACCTACAACACAAATGCGGCAAGTGCATTTGAGTGCTTGAGTGCACCAAAAGACCCACTTGAGTTAATAAGTGCATTAACTTTTTCTTGGAAGAAACCTCATTTGTTTGGAAACTAAGTTCCAACATTTTAACATTCCTTTGGGACAATTGTATTGGCATATTATACACATAATAATACACTTAAATGATGGCTAAATCGAATTAGGTAAGATCGCAGCTCCAATTTTCTCTGCATAGATAAATTATAACCAAAAATAACGCAATTGACGCTGAATTATTCGCCATCTTGTATCTGACTGTGCAAATACAAAACCAGACAGCCAGTTTCGACGGCTCGAACTAACAGAGCCGAACAAAGACAGAATGCTAAAAAGAGTTCCAAAACAAAACAAAAACCACAAAAATAAAGTCCAGCTGCGCAATCTGGGAAAAATTGACCTAAAAGATCTAATTTTCCCTTTTAAAGCTTGCGGATGGATGCATTGAGTGTGAAGAAATAAAGACACAAAAGATTATTCATATGAAACAAAACAAATATTTAATGTTAATCAACATAATAAATGAATTTGATATACTTAAGAAATACTGATATCTTTGAATATGTATTTAAATAAATTATTGGCACATAATTTTTTAATAGGAAACAAAAAAAATATTCCTGAATGATAATTCCAAATAAAAATCAAATTACTGACTATCAAAGTGAATTATAACAAAATATGTTGCACACACTCATGAAGTTCAAGACGTCGCATAATCTCCAGAAGAGTAGAATTGTCAAGATCGAACAAGTTAAACCGAAGTGTGCCGTTGATTATGATGAAACAATGATTGTGCGGCTCACCAACCAGGTCCACTAACTGCTGCAGTAATTCGTTGTCGGTCAGATGAGCAATCTTGTACTGAATGTCGCGTAACTCTCCATAAGTAAAACCATTGGTGTGCATCATGTTGTTGGGGTCTTCATTCACGTTAGAGCGGACAGAATATGATAATCCAGAATTAGAGGATGAACCATCTGGATTGTCCATTTCATCTTTGCCATCATTCTCGATGAGATTGGGAGAAGAAGATTCCCCTGAAGTAGAAGATCCAGAAGGAGAGGATGAACCATCTGGATTGTCCATTTCATCTTTGCCATCATTCTCGATGAGATTGGGAGAAGAAGATTCCCCTGAAGTAGAAGATCCAGAAGGAGAGGATGAACCATCTGGATTGTCCATTTCATCTTTGCCATCATTCTCGATGAGATTGGGAGAAGAAGATGATCCAGAAGAAGATGATCCAGAAGAAGATGATCCAGGAGAAGATGATCCAGAAGAAGATCCAGAAGAAGATCCAGAAGAAGATGATCCAGAAGAAGATCCAGAATGTGTGGATGAACCAACCGAATAATCGTCATTGTCACGGCCGTTATTTTTTGTTGGGTTTAATAGAAGATGATCCAGAAGAAGAAGTAGTAGATCCAGAAGAAGGAGTTCCAGAAGATTCAGAAGAATATGATGAATCTTCTGGAATGTAATCGTCGTCACTGCCATGATTCTCGTTCGATTTGTCTGAAGACATTGATCCAGAGGAAGAATTGGCTTCGTTCATTTTGTCGTCTTCATCTCCAAAATCGGTCTTTATCCACATTGTTTGCCTGGTCACAGTGCATCCGCTGGGTTTGAGCACATTTGCTGAACTGCCGCTCTTTTGTGTGATGTGATCATCATAATCAGAACAGATCTCCGTTTCATCACTATCATGATCGTCGGATTCAGAACTCATCTTCACCGGTACAACTTTTTTGCCAGAAATCTTTATGTCTTTGTTTTTCCTGTTATCCATCCTTATTGACTAGTGCGTAAGTGCCTGATCAATTTCACTTGATTGTTCTATAAAGAAAAAAAATATTTACGATTAGACGGAATCGATTATATGCACCGCAATACAGCATACATGTGACCCCGCTTAGAGCCAGTAAACCTCTAAGCCTTTCGTCTCCCTTGTATTCTTATTTCCCATGTGTTCACGCGCGTGTGCCACAGGATGGAGGCACCACCGAAATCCGTGCATCCCTGACGTTGGTCAAGATTGTCAGACTCACCTATGGATCGTTGGCGCCTGACGCCAAGGCCAAGATGTACGACCTCCGTCGTGAACTTCAGTGAACGTCAGTTCATAACAACACTTTCAATTAGCATCTTCGGCGATCCAAATGATAGAAGACCGTTTTGACGTAACATCCATGAGAACCCTTGGTCTACTGCCTACTGGTCCCTGTGTATCTCGACCGAAACGTGGATATACCGGAACCGAGTCCCATCAAGTACACGATTTCACACGTGGAACTCGACTTCTAGAGATCGACCATAATTGGATCGACATGATGGTGGTAGGTCCTGGCAATGTGTCACGAGTCAAACTCGTAACAGTTCGATCGAACAAAGCGAGAGTTCGAACTCAAGCCATAGGCCAGCTATTTAAGGCCTAGCCTCTCGCAACTGTTGGCAATGTCGCGTTAAGTCTAGTAAGATCTTAACAAGTGACACCGCTTTGAGCCAGTAAAACTAAGACTTTTGTCTACATGTATCCTTATTTCAACTGTTTGCACGCTCGTGTGTTAATAGCAAAATTAGTCTTACCTCAACCACTAGGAGAACGGTTTCGGAATAATATTCTGTCAACTTAGAGAGTCACTAAAAGGCAGAGAAAAACAATGGAAACTGGAGCTGATTGTGAGTTGAGAGAGTAAAAAGTGAATGATCACTGACAAGACCAAAATGCGACCACCAAGACAGCACAGAACTTACTTTGCATTTCGCTGCATGCAAACTAGTGCGCATAAAATGGCAGCTGTAAACGCGTCTCATCTCACACTGGCAGCAATGCAATAAATTCATGTGGCACACAAATCTGTTCCTTTTGTACACTGCAAAGCTGGTCGATTACAAGGTGAGCGTATAAAATACAAGACATTACATAACAATCAACAGTACTATAAGCCTTGTGCATCACTCAATTTTTTACTGCAGAGGCAGGGTTTTTACGTTCGAGATGCGCGTGAAGCGAAGAGAATAACAAACCCCATTTCATTGTTTTTCCCTTAAATATATGGAACAATGTAATGCACGAAGACACACGCGCGCGGTCGTCGGTTGCGTGCGCATCTGCGGCATAAACAGGGAGGTCTCTAAAACTTTTTTATATATATTTGACAGTTGTGCAATGTTTTGTCCTATTCATCGCCCTGTAATTGTTGACTAATGATGCGGAAAGAGAGAACAAAACTTTGTTCGTTCGCTAATTGAGATGTTACATGGAAGTTTGAGTTGATGAGTTCAACTTTTTAATGCTAAAGTTTTAATTAACATGAGTCCAGGAAATGTTAACCTGACACATCTTCATGGTAGAGTTCAGTTGGTTAAGTTACCAACAAACGCCAATACATGTAATGGCATGCAATATTTTTACTCTCCAATTAAAATTACAAAAACACACACACACACACACACACACACACACACACACACACACACACACACACACACACACACACACACACACACACACACACACACACACACACACACACACACACACACACACACACACACACACACACACACACACACACACACACACACACACACACACACACACACACACACACACACACACACACACACACACACACACACACACACACACACACACACACACACACACACACACACACTCGATAATTTTGTGTTTACACAAAAAACTTTTTGTATGGCCTATTAGATGAGAATTTATACTTTAAAACTCTCTGTTACCACCAGCAGCGTGACACAAATCATTACCGGTTTGGTTGATGGTTACACATAACTCAAAAAAGCTTTAAATTTATAGATTCGAATGCAATTCATGACTTTGAATATTTGAATATTTATTTGTTTTTTAGTTGTTTTTATGAAAATTACATATTGGACTCTAATACCTCAAAATGATTTACATAATTAAATTAGAATTTGACTTTCATTTTGCTTAACTTAACTCAATTTTTGAATAAATATTTATGTTGTGTTTGTGCAAAGAATATAATTCAATTATCGTGTTTTTTGAATTTTTAAATCCCTTGAAGCTGTACCAAGAGAGAAAGATTTATGTGGTAAATGAAAATTAAATTTATTTCTTTTTTGTATGAGACAAGTAGTTGAGTGCTCTCAATAATGTGTGTGCTCAAATGTACCCATGGGAGGTATGTTCGTGTAATTTAGAAAAGCTGGAAGTAATTGATTATTTTTTCATGAGAAAATTTTTTATATGAATTTTTAAAAATTAAACAATCATGATTAGAACTGTGTGAAAAAAAATTCCTCAATTTTAAATACATTGATGGTGAGTTGAATTAACTTGAGAGTTTTCTGGAAACTAATGTAACAAACAAATGTTTTTAAAATGAATTAATAGAAGTTGTGTCTAGAAGAGAGAGAGAGAGAGAGAGAGAGAGAGAGAGAGAGAGAGAGAGAGAGAGAGAGGAGAGAGAGAGAGAGAGAATAAAGTTGTGAGAGTTTTCTGTTAATTGACTTCATTAGAGCACACTTAGTATTTCCTTACATAGAGTGCACTATGAATAGAGAATCTACGAATGTTTTGTATGACTCGATAAGACATTTTGTATTATCATGCTTTTTCCCCTGTACTCTAATTATACTCTAACTAAAGCGTTAATCTTAAGTTAATGTTTTTGTTTAATTTTTAAGTAGTCTTTAAATTACTGTAATAATGTTGTTTTGTGTACTAGATTTTGAATTTAGACCATCAGCTTTTACGATGAAAATTCGGTGGGAATGGTTTCTTAAACACGTCTTTATCAGGTTGAAGAGATTGTGAGATTGAATGAGAAGTAATTGGTCTAGCAATCGGCATTCTTTTAAGTAAGTGGCTGATTGAATGGATAAATTAGATAATAATTATATAAAATAGGATGAAACATTAACACTCTTGCTTTAGTAATACGGTATACCTTGTAGTTGTTCCTTGGCGATGACTTGTTCTTGATTGAGAAGGAAAGTGGTATTTTGGCTGACGATGCTTTGGATTTGATAATGTCATGGATTCCAAGCGAATTTGTGACTTTTGGGGATACTCATTTCGAGCTTGGAATTGTGTTGTACATTTCGGGGTTTGCATTGGGTTTGGTCGAATTTGCAGCTTAAACACTTTTTTATCTGTTGGCTGGACAGTTTTTGGTCGAGCAATCGGTTTGACTTGAGACTGTCTGCTGCTTCGAAGGTGTACAAGTGAAAACGTGTTAAAATATATAGAAATATGGTATACCTTGTAGATTGTCCAAAGTGATGACTGGTTCCAGCTTTTGAAGCAAATTCCCATTTTGATTGAGGTGGTTTTGGCATTTTTGATGGCTTGCCCGACAAATCTTTTGATTTGTTTTGCTTAGGAACATTTTGAGTTTCCGCTTGGTTAGCTCCAATCGTGTTGCCGGAAGTTGACTGTGCTCTTGCTGGTGATGGATATTTGCGTCGATATAAAGCAACTCCATGTTCGTGAGACATGTGAGTGTGCATTTCGGTGGTTGAGTTGAAAACATATCGACAAATCATGCATTTTTCGGCTTCTGGTTGAGTGGCAAGTTGAGTTTGAATTTGTGACTTTTGAGGTTTCTCCATTTGAGCATGCAATTGCCTAGCGTCTGGTCGAACAGTAGTCTTGATTTGAGATGGCATGCTGAATTGAAAGTAGACAAGTTAAAATGAGCTAAAACTGGTAGAAATGTGATATACCTTGTAAATGGCTTGCCCGACAAATTTTTAGATTTATTTTGCGTAGGAATATTTTGAGTCTCATCTTGGCTAACTCCAATTCTGTTGTCGGAATTTGACTGTCCTCCTGCTGGTGATGGATATTTGCCTCGATATAAAGGAACTCCATGCACGTAAGACATATGAATGTGCATTTCGGCGGCAGAGTTGAAAACATATCGACAAATCATACATTTTGTAGCAAGTGGTTGCGTTGCTGGTTGAGATTGAATTGAAAAAATTGGCGATTTGGAAGAAAAGACTTTTCCTTTGTTTAGTTTCATTTTGATGTAGAGTACTGACAGAGTACAGTATGGTAGTGTGATAGTACTTTTCCGAAATTGCCTGAATTAGATTTTCAACTCAATTCCGTTTAAATGGCTTAATTGAACAGAAGGTAAACGAGTTAGAATTTAATATAAAAGTAGAGTTAATGCACAACTACAATGGATTTAACTTGAGTACTCTGTGAACACACACAATGTTGGTGAGATGAATGAGAGATTTTGGTACAAAGCACAAACAGTGAGATCAAACAAAAATGTCAAAGAACAAAGAGGTAAGTAACCATTTATTAAGCTGAGATAGATGTGATTCTGACGGTCTCACCAGCAATGTTATCCGATTGTTGAAAATGTGTGATGAAGAGAAATGAAGGAGTTTAAATGACAACAAGACTTATCTGTTTGTCGTATGGAAAATATTTAATTGAGTACCACAAAACAGAACTACAATATTGAGAGGGTGATGTGATTGTTCAAAGACAACCGGTGCAAAGCGATGCATGCACAACACACGCACACAGCTAAAACGAACCAGCTCCGATAGCTTGACGACTAACCAAGAGAATTGTGATTGTCTAGTAAATTCTGCACACACACGGCTACAGTCGTACATTGGAAACTGCTAGTGGCACACACATCTAGTCCTATGTTGTCTATAACAGGGTGACATCCAAAAATATTACACTCTTAAACAAGCAAGCAAAAAAATATCATATAGCATCTCCCTATACGAAATTCTGCTGAGTCAGTGCTAAAGCCCGTGCGAATTTACTGTGCATGTACATCCTCTGCAGAGGGGCAGCGGAGGTTCGGTGTTGGTTGGCTGGTTAGATGTGACATTCGAAATTTAGAATCAAAGTATGAAACACTTGCAATATAGAATGATTTACTATAATTGAGTTTAAGCTTTTGAGTTTGTGACTGCAAACAACTTATTTATGGTACAAGTTTTATATTAACTTGTACGTTTATTTAGTCGATTTGTACAGTACCAATATCAAAATAAATATTTACAGTGTAAAACTGATTTACTATTCACAAGTGAAACATGTCGAATCATCACTTTTTTATTGCCTTTCGGGTTAAAATAAATTGAGTTGATCAAATTCGATTATCCAGTCGTTGCAACGAAGTCATAAATGTCATATAGATAAAATGGCATACATTCATCAGAACAGAATAAAATAGGTTCGTTTGTTATATTCGTGCATTTTTGAATTGTTTACACAGATACTGCACTTGTTTAGCTGACTTAACTAAAATGAGGAAATCTAGTAACATTTATCTTTAACCCGGTCCAAGAGCCTACTTGGTAATACCGTAAAGGGAATTACAATGAAAAGAGAAACCTTTCTGGAACCAATAGAGTTAGGAAGCCAAATTAAAAGTTTTAGCGTGGCCATTTTAAGTTGCTATCTGATGGAAAACTTTTAGCTTGAAATGTTTGGGGACATGCAAATTGCATTGGGAAATTCAATTTAATTTTAAAACGTATGCATTATAATTTGACGTCACTATACATTTTGTTGAGTGATGTCCATTAGAGTGCTTCTCAGAATGTCTATTTTCACTTGGTGCTTGAGCAATTGATTGAATTCCAAAAAGCAATTGCTTTTAGACGAAACTAATGCATTTTTTTTGTTTATGAAAAGAAAGATTAATTAGACCATTGGGACAAATCAAGCTAAGAATGACAAAACATTTGCTCTGCAATAATCGATTGCCGAACCACAGTCAAACCAATTCAAATAAGACGCTTCAAACAGTTTCGCTTGACGACAAAGTTCTTAAACAACTCTAAACTGAATAAAAATGCAGACAAGTTCAACTTTATTATTGGGCCTTCAAGGCTTGGTTCTATTGAAATGTCACTTGGGAAAATAAAAGAGAAAAGCTTTCAGACATATTTTGCACCATACCTTTAATTCACCCTACTTGCGCCATTATCACACAAGTGTGGGACCATTAGCACACCATTAACCAATCTTCCAATGAACTGCAACCCGTCCACGACCGAGTCCGTTAACCATTGATCGGACAGTATATTTATTGTTCCACATCAAAAGTTTTATCAACAAATGAGATAAATTGTTTCAACCTTCTTATCTTCACTCTTCAGATCTCATTTGCCAGTTAGCGATTAGATGTTCCGCGTTCAGAGTCCCGAGGATAACGTCAGCACCATTGCTACACCTGCCTTTAGGGCTAACGCAAAAAAACCCTTCAATTTCCAATAAAAGCGGCTATGTGAGAGTGCGGCACGTTAGAGTGAACCAAGTAGAGTGCCGAACTCGTATACTATCGGTAAGGGTTTAAAAGGGAATACAATTAAACAAAAAATGTCTATTAATAATTCAATGTTTCCTCAAAATTAATAATAATAGACTGTTGTGGGCAAATGTCATCGGCATGTCGCCACGTAATGCCACAGCCATTTCCATTCCAGATCGACATGTCATCCCCGCATACAACTATCGATCTGTAATAGACAATCAATCAGCAAGACACTGGCCACCGTACTGGCCGGACGCACAAGTCTGTGCTCCTATGTACTTGCACGTAGCCAACAATAAAATGCTTAAAATTACCAAGGTTCTAACGAATCCGCGTTCCAATCAATACCATCTCATGGTGAGACGCTTGACTACACAGGTCAACCGTACTTCTCAGTGTTATCGATTTCGATTCCCTATTAAAGGATGTGTTCGAAACGAACCACAGCCAGTCTTAACCAGGAGCACTAGGGCCTATTGTTAGTTAAGGACAGACGCGGGTAACGTCCTCTATGAATGGCCCCTTTAGCTCAAATCTATAGATTTGACTAGATGATATTTGAAAGGTTACTTCTCCTTTAATATTTGACCGATTGTGGCATATTATAGCTTAAATTAAAGATAAATTGATTGGCTTTAACGGCATCAGAAAACATTTATGGAAATATTTTTTTATTGAGAATATAGATCAAAAAATGTAAAAAAGTATCATATTTTGAACACTTTGAGATGAACTCACGATCAGATAAGATAAAATTTTTAAAAATGTTTTTTTGCCCCGCCAAATAGAGAATCTTATTACCTTTAATAAAAGCCCTGGTTCAACAAAATCGGACCAGTTTTGTAGGAGAAGAAACAAAAACAAAATGCAAAGGTCTTGATTTGCAGTAGAAGGAAAAACTAAAAAGGTATGCATTGGCCGATAGAGGGCAATTGCGAAAAGTGCATCCTGGAAATGTGGATTTTTTGTGACTTTTCGTCAGAATATTGTTCTAATTTTTTGTAAGATGATAGATAATGAGATAACCGATAACTTAAAATATTAAAATAATTTGAAATTTTTAACGAATAATTTAGCCGCGACTTGCTTTAAAAGCGATTTATTGGTGGGATAAATTAAGAACAAAAAATGAAGAAGAGTAAATTCGGTCACACAGACCACCAAGTCAGGAATCTTGAGAGAGAGCTGGAAACCACCAGTAGTATCACCAGATAAAAGACGTTGGTGATGAGAGAGGCAGGATTTGGGCAGAACGAGATCGTACCAATAGTGGAGGGTTGGTTGAACCAATGATGAGATGACACACAGTCAGGTACCAGGAAGTTGGCCACAAAGGCAATGGGACACAAAGTAAGGCATACGATGATTTGGTGTTTCGGCGAGCACGATTAAATAGGGAGAAGTACAGTAATGCTGAGTCACTCGGTGTGGTGATGGTCAACTATGTTGACTTTGATTGGTGAGTAGTGCAAGTCATCCTTGACTATGACTGTCTGAGTAGTGAGGGAGCAACTATTTTAACACCTATTAACTGCCTATCCCAAGTTCGGTAAACAAGTCAATCTACTCTTTTCTCTCTCTCTCTCTCTCTCTCTCTCTCTCTCTCTCTCTCTCTCTCTCTCTCTCTCTCTCTCTCTCTCTCTCTCTCTCTCTCTTCCTCCTCCTCCTCCCATTGGTGTATTAAAATGAACAGCAAATCATACAGAAATTCGTCAACATAGTATTTTTTTAATTTTTTAATAAATAACTATTAACTTATTTAAAAAGTAAAGATTTAATGATTTTGTGGAGATTTAAAAATGTTAGAGAGTATAACAAGCAGTAGTTAGATAACAATTTTGTGCATTATAAGCAAATCTTGAATTCAAAACAGACAAAAAATTTAATTAAGAAATGATAAGAAAGTGCCGAATCAAGCAAGTTATTTGCTGTGAAGATAATTCATGGCGCTGGTTATGCTAATTTTTTCGTAATTGCACTTTGTTGATGACATTCGAATCAAAAGTCTTTTCAACTTTGAGTCTCTTATCTCTAGCTTATTAAACATATCGACAATTTTCAACTCATAGTTCTCGTCCTCGATATTGAAACGAATAGTTTTCTCGCGAAAGCTTCCGTTGCTATGGTATTTCCCAAAGTTAATCATCATTCGGGCAAAGCTGTGGGATTCATGAAGGAATTGGTTCTGCTTCAAGAGAATTGATTCATTCTGCTCAGCAATTAATTGAGTGACTTCACATTTTGCAAGGGAAAGATCGAAACATGAGGAATGGATTTCTGCTGCCTGAAATATTTCTTTATTTAACAATTGTGCATTTCCAAAGTCAAACAACTTCAGGTGTGTGGGATAACTTGGGCATCTGTACCTGAAACGCCAATATTGTTCCATTTGAGATCTTTGTGCACAATGAAATGGGTTCCGTGAAGGTACACCAGGGCATCACCAATCTGGTAAAACACCGCTTGTGTAAGCATATCATTCAACCTTGTCATGTTCATCTTTCCCACAAAACTCAAGAATGTGCATTCTAGTTGTTCAAGCACAATTCCACTCATTTGAAGATTGCTGCTTGATTCGCTCAAGGAAGTACTTTTCTCAATAAAGTATTTTTTTGTTTGATTGTTCCAATAAAGCTCACAAGGGGACCTCGCCAATTCACAATGGCCAAATGGACAAATTATGATATCGATAGATTCAGATGTGCTAAAAAAACAAAGATTCTATGCGCCAAAAACGTGATTTCAATCTGATAACCGGCTGAGGGGTAATGATTACCGGTTGTATTAGTAGTGGTGTACGTACACAGTACATTCAGAGAACACATTGACATGAGCCAGCACATCAATTGCTTCTTTTTATGTTGTGTCCATGTAACTATTGATTTTAAATAACATTAATTATTTGTTTTTAGCAATTGAATTGACATTTTTAAACTAACAAATCGACACAATCGCATTTTGGCACTAGTTAGTTGAAAAACACTGCATCGATTTTTTTTACTGAACAAACAGAACTCTTGTGAGGGTCTATTGATATCAATCCTGTTCTCATGTTGTCATGGTGATCTGAGCATTACTGAAATGTCTAATGTTGATATGATTGTCTTGAAACGCCTTAAACCATCCAGCTCTTAACGTTGGTTTCATTAGAAAAAAATGTTTCAATCCAATCAATCAGACATGCCTTTTCTTTTTCAGTAAATGATGCTTTGATCTGTGCTGCACGTGATGTGGCTGCACAATACACGTAGAAGTGCACGTATTGTGGAACATTGTTAAGGACAGTCGCGGAGTAACTGTTTTACGAATGGCCCCTCTTCACATTTTAGTGCTTATTTTGATGATCTTTGAAGGGTCATAAGTCAGTTAATACTATTCCGATTTAGTCATACTATAGCTTAAATTAAAGATAAAACGTTTGGCTTTAATTGGATTAGTAAATATTTGAAGATATAACTTTTGTTAAATATATAGCTCGAATAATGTAAAAAAGTTGGGTATTTTGACACTTTGATAAGATCTCACAATGAACTGAGATAAAATTTGTTGGGTGTTTTCTAATCAATTTTTAGTAAATGTTGTTACCTTTAATTAAAACCCGGACTCAACTAAATCGGTTAAGTTTTGAATGTAATATGGCAAAAACAAAATGGTTAGGTCGAGGTTTACAGGAGAAGGGAAAAACTAAAAGGTAAACATTGGCCGGTCGGGGGAAAATACGAAAAGTGCATCTTGGAAATGTTAATTTTTCTTGACTTCCAGTCGGAATATTGATCTAATTTTTTGTCAGATGATAGATAATGAGATAACTGATAACTTAAGATCTTAAAATAATTTGGAATTTTTAACCAAAAAATTGCTCCGCGACTTGCCTTAATACCCCTCAGCCGGTCATCAGATTGAAATCACGCTTTTGGTGCATGGAATCTTTGTTTTTTAGCACATTTTAATCTATCGATGTCATAATTTATCCATTTGGCCATTGTGATATAGCGAGGGTCCCTTGTCAAATGAATTCAAAAACTCAACAATGTGAGCATGCTTTAGCCTCTTGATACAATTGATCTCATTTTGGTACTTTCTTAAGCGTTTTTTGCTCTCTTCTTCAAGTGGCCATTCTACCCCGAATCGAAAAACCTTAATCACAACAGGGTTTGCATACTCTTGGTCAAGTATGTTCCGAGAGGGCACAACACTGTAAACATCAATTCCATAGTTTCCACAATCAAGCACGCGCAAATTTTGACATTCGAGCTTGTCTTTCAGGTATGTCACACAGTCTTCGGGTTTCACTAGTCGAGGGATGATATCGCAAGATTGTTCTGATATTTGTGCAGCAGATGAAGATGACGTTTCAGTTATTTCCGTTACTTCTTCTTCTTCTTTAACAATATTATGCGAAAGAGCAGTAGCTCTCTTTTTACGAGTGAAAAAGTTTTTGATCTTTGAAAACAGTGGCATTGTTGCCCAAAATAGAAAAAACAAAACAGTTGAGAATATATGTAAAGTCCTAGTAGTCCTTTGAATCATTTGAATTGGGGATTCATGTCCTGAATATATTGGAAGTCAACTGGATACAACTCAGACGCCTCAATTCCGGGCGCCCTTACGAGTTGAGAGAAGGCCTTTCGGTATGCACAGAAGTGGTTCCTCATTACAGAGGCGTTTTTAGGACAACTTTGACTCAACTTATTGCCTCAAGTCACCACACACATACAACAAACCTTTAACCTTCAACTGAACATTTGTCTCGGCTTGTCACGTACGCCAATCGTCGTCTTCTTCGTCTCGAGTTTCAATTTTGCCTTATCGCTTTTTCTTCTAATCCTTCATTGCTGCACTCGCTACTAATTAAAAGCTTACCCATCGATACGAGCTCTCAACACTTTATGACCTTTTCCCACGAATTTCGAGAGTGCAGTTGGCAAGTGTGTGCATATGCAAAGAGCCTGCATCGTGCCCCAACCATCGTCTAGGGCCCTGGGGGGTTCTCTCTCGCTCTCTCTCTCTCTCTCTCTCTCTCTCTCTCTCTCTCTTCTCTACTTTGGCCTTGCTGCTGGTTGTTGCTGTGGCGGTGTCGCTTTGATCGTTTTGTTCGTTCTTCTTCTTCTCTCCCCTTCTCCTACACTCTCGATATGCGATTGAATCACTTCGGTTCTGGCTCTCGAACTAGGCACATCTGGCCGATCGTTGGCTCGTCGTCGTCACCTTGCACTTGCACTTGAACTGGATTGTCTCGTATGCCGAACAATCCAACTTGAATCTTGAACCAGAATTGTTCCTCAAATAGAACGATTCACTTGAACTTTGAACTTGCACTTTGTTTGTCATCACCCGTGACATCCACCTTGAACTATCATCCATTGGTTTGGCTCACCTCCTCACCATCTCATTTGCTCATCTTTTTGGACTCATCCGTCGACTGGTCCACCGACTTCCAGATCATCAATAATTAGCTAGACTTTATCATCTACTCCCCAATTCACCACAATTTTCCCTTCCCATTTCCCTTGTTTTATCCGATAGTCAGGTCTTTCAACTTGTATTCTTCGTTCTTACTTATTTTCAATAAAGCCCTGACTGATAACTTTACATATATTACAGTAAAGTGCCCATAATTCGTGCCTCCCTTAATTCGAATACTCCCATAATTCGTAATTCGTAACAAAAATAGTCAAAATTCCTATACCGTAAAATCTCTAATAAGCGCCGCATTCAAATAAGCGCCGCATTCGTTTAAGCGCCGCAGAAAAAAGCACTGTGGACGTTACGAGAAACCGGTTTTTCGGCCAAAATTTTCTGAAGAAATTAATAAGCGCCGCGGCGCTAGTTTGAGATTTTACGGTATTTCGGTACCTATTCCTGTACAAAATGTGCTCATAAATCGAAAAACCTCCCATAATTCGTATTTCGAAATGATCTTACAGGGTTAATTCGAAATAAAATTATTGAAAATGAAAAAACTGTATACAAATTCCGTAGACTGAACCTGCCACCTATGGCGGTTGACGACCCTCCGCCGGCCGTGATTTCAATTTGGTCATTTTCAATTTCTGATAGTCCTTATTGAATTTCAACATTGTCCATAAAAATAAATAAAAACCTCAACTGATCGAGATAAATATGATATTTTATTAGGTTATTTTAACCTAAAATGTACAGTTTGAGTTAAAAAAAACCCCTACTCCCATAATTCGTAATTCGAAATCAAAAATCAAAAGTTGGCAGCAAAAAATTTCGAATTATAGGCACTTTTACTGTAACGAGTTTTTAAATTATAAAGACTAAATTGGTTTTGTGAAATCCCCATTCTGATGTTCCGATTTTTGAACTGGTGAGAAGGCCAACGAGTTAAAATGATCAAATAAACATTGTGAAGAAGAGACTTTCCATATTAATTTGAATTTACGATGCAAAAACAATGTGGGTAAGACGAATGAGAGAACTTGTGTGAATACCCAGAGAAAACCCAGAATAATTAGATTATATACAATTGTGCAATTATAAAAAGTTAACAAAAACGCAATAGCAAGTTGGAAGAGTTACACTGAACAATGTCCAATGAGAGGGTACAATGCGAAACCAGCACAACACTTTGAGATAAAACGATCGAGCTCCGGCTTCATGACGACCAACAAGAAGAATGATGCCTGAATGTCAATGCACACACACGGCTACGGTCTCACATTTTAAATTTCTAGTGGCGCACACGTCTGTTAACTCTCGTCCCATTAGTCATCAATTACAGGGTGACATTCAAAAACAAACCCTTGTAAGCATACAAGCACATGAAATTGCATTTAGCCCTATCCTTGTACACATTCCTGCTGAGACTGGCGAATACTGTGCGAGTCTAGTGTACATGTAAAATCGGTGCAGAGGGGCAGCATAGGTTCAGTGATGGTTGGTTTGTTGTGTCATTTTGAAATTTATAGCACAAAAAATGAAGCGTTTGCAATTTAAAAATGATTTACTATAATTGCGTTTTTTTTGCATTCGCGGGTTAGAAATTGTGGACAATAGGTTTTACGTTATAGGTTATTTATTATCTTGTGCGTCAGTTGAGTCAATTGACGCAATTCCATTAGCAAAATTTATAGTCACAATTGAAACCTGATTTACAATTTTCAAGTCGAATATGTCGAATCATCACATATTCATTGTGGTTTTCTTGATCAACTTATCGGAGTTGGTCAAATTCGCTGATCTGAACATCCACCAAAAATATAAATGTAATTATGAGAAAATGGAATACATTCATCAATATAAAATTAAATAAGCGTATGGTGAATTCTGTACTCAACACTATTGCATCACTACTAGTTTTTATATTAAGCGATACAGAAAACCTGAGCTGCCTGTCTGTGTCATGTACGCTGCCATTTGTAAAAATGTGAGCAGTCGTGCAGTGATTTGGGACAACAGGGACCTCCTATAAAAACTCGGTGGCTCGATACCTATAAATCAATTTATTAATTTTATTTTTATTTCTATAATAAAATATTCACTTTGTTAAAAACATTTTCATATAATTACATTTTGGATTCTGAAGCACAAGATGGCAGCAACTCCTTCATCTCATTTTCAGAAATTCTCTGTACAATTGAATGAATCGAACCACCATGAATTTTAATTAATATATATTTTAAGCTAATTAATTATATAATATGATGAAATTCAAACTTTATTTTTGATTATATTGAATAAATTAACAAATAGGTAAAAGCAAAATGGGTTATTGTTGACAAATATATTTGGTAAACAAACGAAATGATGCCAATAGACAGGCAAATAAGATTAAATCTAGAAAAGACAAAGTGCGTGATTTTCAAAGACAGATGGCAATATAAAACAGGACTTACTCAAATAAGACCTCAGCGCAGAGAGGAGAGTAAGTGGTTAACCATTTTCTTTTATAATCACCAGTTCTAATGGTTGTAGTCATTGTCCATCATTTTCAAAGACAGTGGGGATCATCGATGACATTGTCCATTTCTACTAATCGAGTTCGACAGACATACCAATTATTTCTCTCATGATGCGACTTGAACGTTTTAGAGGCAGAACGGCTCTGAATTATAATTTAGAGACATGTATGCCTGACATGGCTAATTGAATTGTATAGATTAAAATTATAAATAAAATTAGATTTCTATGCAATTGAGTGTGAGCACTCCCCAAAGAGAATGTCACCGTTTTTAATTAGTGTCCACAAAGAGGCAAGTGTTGGCTAGCCTCATCTTCACTAGAGGATTTAATAGAGTGAATTCTAATTAAGGGGCAATGCGTTGTTTAATTGTATACTTAATCCTTGTTCAAAACGAGCCACGAAACCTTTCAGTTAAATTTTCTCAAGAGATTTTAAAATTCAATGCAAAGACAATAGACAAATGTAAAATGAGATTTATCTCTACAAATCCCGAGTAGCTCCAGTGCTGGCCAGAGCAAACAGGCTCACTGCCCTCCAGTGCACTTAATTAGTGCTCAATTATAAAATTATATAAATAATATTTATAAATTAATTGAAATTGAGGGGGCCTAACATCAGTGTCTTTCTAAAGTCTTCATATGAAACGGGTAAATAGTATTGGGTGTAATTAGAATTTAATTCAGCAATAACATGCCGCAAGTTTTGCAATGTCTTTGGCCACATTCAATCGCCTCAACAAATAGTGAGATTGGTTTGGTTTTACACTCTATTAGCCAATGCAATATGCGTGATTAGCTCAACAGGACTTAATTAAAATTCATAACGATCTCCCTTACAAACAGTCCTATGGGTATTCGTAGCAGGCTAATTAGAATTGACGCAGTGTGTACGATTGAAATTTAAAATTTAATTAAAATTTGTATTGTCCAGCTGAACCTATTCGAACTCAATTAATTTGTTTTTTGTTAGTGCATGTTTAAGTGTATTAAACTATCTTTGGTAGTTGGACCATATACCATGAATTGCAGTACTATTATTTCGAATAAAAACGTTAAGCAAGTAATAAAAGAATCTACGACACTACCTGAAGATAAATCCACAAAGCGGAATTCTTAAAAATAGTAAATGCCAGATATATTAGCAGAAACAAGCAAGCACTTATTAAGCACATTTTTGAAGACTAACTAACTCACTAACAGAACTCACTAATAAACACACACTTGAGAAAATGACACAATAAAGATATGAAAAAAATGAAAGCAAAAATAAAGATAAGTGTTAGATAAATGAAAGTTTAGGGATTGGTCAAATGTAAGATGTAAACTTTTAGGTCCAAATGAACAGCCAAGTTTAGTGTGCCGATTAGAGATTATATTTTGGCTTTCGAGGTTTTCGCTTAAAAGCTTTCTTGGACAACATGCGAATTGGACGATTGTTGTCTATTTTCGACTGAACATGTAATTTCGATTTAGGTGGAAATGGCTTTTTGAACACCTTTTCATCTTTTGACGAAGTAGGTTGAACAGTTGTTTGCCGAGCACTTGGTTTAGCTTGAGATGGTTGACTACATTAATAGACAAGTGAAACTTAGGAAAAACAAGTAAAAATTAAAAATACCTTGTAGATGGCCCAATGTGTCGGCTAGTTCCCTGTTTGGAAGTATATTCTGAATCAGAATGATGACGTTTTGGTCGCTTGGCTAACAAAGCAATCGGTTTATCTTGTTTAGGGACATTTTGAGCTTTAGTTTGGTTAGCACCAATCCCCATGCTGTAACTTGATTGTCCTCTTGCTGGTGATGAATGATTGGGGCGATATACCAGAGGTAGAGCAACTCCGTGTTCATTAGACATATGATTGTGCATTTCGGCGGTTGAGTTGAAAACATCTGGACAAATGATGCATTTTTCGGCTTGTGGTTGTGCGGCAAGTTGAGATTGAATTTGTGACTTTTGAGGTTTCTCTTTTCGAGCCTGGAATTGCTTAGCGTCTCTATGAGTGTGCTTTGGTTTTGACTGAATTTGCTTCTTGTGCTCTTTTTCATCTCTTGGTGGGACAGTTTTTGGTCTAACAATCTGCTTGACTTGAGATTGTCTGCTGCATTGAAAGTGGACAAGTTAAAATGTGTTAAAATCGCTAGAAATATGATATACCTTGCAGATGGCCCAATGTGATGACTAGTTCCAGGTTTGAAAGTATATTCCGATACAGAATGATGACGTTTTGGCTTTTTTGGTTGCTTGCCCGACAAATCTATAGATTTGGCATGCTTTTGGACATTTTTTGCTTCCGCTTGGTTAGCACCAATCTTGTTGCCTGATTTCGACTGTCCTCCTTCTGGTGATGGATATTTGAGTTGATATAAAGGAACTCCGTGTTCGTAAGACATATGAGTGTGCATTTCGGCGGTTGAGTCGAAAACATCTGGACAAATCAAGCATTGCTTGATTTGGGGTTTAGCTGCAGGCTTTGAATGAAATGAAACAGTTGACGACTTGCTAGAAGAAAATTTACTTTTGTCGTGGTCCATTTTATTGTAGAGAGTGATGAATTCAAAGCAAAACAATAAATCAATTGTGTATCTTTGAACTTGCGGAATCGGCTTCAAGGAGCACAAAAGCATTCGAACGCAACCGTATAGGACCTCTGTCTGTTCGTGAATGCTCATTCATTTGCATCTCATGATTCTCTCATTCTCGTAAAACGCTGTGCATCTGCCCTCCACAAACACAGACATGACTATACCGTTAGCAAATCAGTTCTACTACTCTCGGGTCCGCATCAGAAATACTATATAATCACCAACAAACTCGTTGTTAGGACCAAACAAGAGCTCCTATAATTGAGCGATAGTATTTGTGCTAATGTAGAAATGTGTGTGGTCACTAAAGTGTTAGCTAGCAGCATGAAATGGTCACAAGAGGATCGAGCAGGGTGAATTCTAATTAAAGTTAATTAAAATTGACGCAGTATGTTCAAGTGTAATTGAAAAATTAATTAAAACAGGCTGTTTCAAGTTGAAACACTCAGGTCATTTCTCACTATCTCTATCACTCTCCGTTCCCACTCAACTCAGCTGAGCAACACAGTTTTAGTTTAAAAATAAAATCTGTAAAAATCTGCAATTAAAATAACAACATTCAATCTCAGCATACATAGTGTGGCAAGACAAAAGTTTTGATGCGATAACGATTTTGTCTGACATCTTAATGGAAAATAAGTATTCATCTCAGTGTGCACCAAACCTACGCAATGGTCGGCACAAAAGAGCACGACTACTTACAAAAATTTTGTTCCAAAATAGAACTATAGACAATACTTAGCTTCAAGTGGTTACAGTCTGGTAGGCAAATGTTTTGATTTTATTTGTAGTTAAAGCATGTATACTTAAGTGCACTTTGACTGGAAATGTGTACCATTAGTGGTAGACGCTATGCCATACTCTGTCGAGTATGTCTCACTCACTTTATTTACGACTGCCGTATTTTTCGGATTTGCGCCAATCGGATTAATTGGTTTCGGCAAAAGCTTTTGTCTGTAAAAGTGCCAGATCTTATAGACTCCTTTTAATTTTGTTATTAGTGCAAAATGACACAAAGTGGTTGCTTGAGATATCTGAGCACTCAAACGACCATTCCAAACTTTTTCGATTCATCTTAGTATTGTTGCAAATTATTTCTGTACTACGCTACAGTATAGCAAAATAGAACCAATTTACTCTACTCTCATGTGAGCACTTACTGTTAGCTGTTAATTAGTGGTGCATTAACATTCGGTATTCCAGACAAGACTTGCCAGACATTCCAAATAAGTTTTAATAGGTTGTACGCACAGACTGAAGTTAATTTGCATTCAATTGAGTGTCACAACTCGCTAAGGAGAATGTCACCGATTAAATTGGTGGTCACAAAATACCAGATTTAACTAGCCAATTGAAATGGCCACAAGAGGATTGAGTAAGGTGAATTCTAATTAAGGGGTTAAATGGTTGTTTAATCATATGCGTAATCTCTCAAGAGGAGCCAGATCTGCCTTATTCTCTCAAGTGACGTTTCAAAAAGTTCATGAATAAACACTAGAAAAATGTAACTTATCTAGCTATTGATTGAGCACACTTCAAATGAGTTCCAATTGCCAGGGTCTGGTCACTTTGTTGTTGTTTAAGCACGTTGAGTGTGTTTTCTCAACTTTACACTCAACTTGTTCAAGTGTTTAGGGATACACATTTTTCTAATTCAATAATTTTTCCGTTGCTCGTTTGAATTTATTAATTAATAATTAAACTAAAATTAAAATTAAATAAATTAAATTGGTCGTCAGTTTGCGAGAGTTCCGTTAGTAGAACTGGAATTAATTGAGAAATGCTCTGATCGATGTTACAATGATGGTGGTGACATTATGTGCTTCATGTTGCTTCCAATTGGTGATCAGTTTGCGAGAGTTGAGTTAGTAGAACTGGAATTAATTGAGAAATGCTCTGATCGATGTTACAATGATGGTGGTGACATTATGTGCTTCATGTTGCTTCCAATTGGTGATCAGTTTGCGAGAGTTGAGTTAGTAGACCTGGAATTAATTGAACAATGCTCTGATCGATGTCCCAATCAGGGTCGTGACATTATGTGATTCATGTTGATTCCAATTGGTCGTGAGTTTGTAAGAGTTGAGTTAGTAGAACTGGAATTAATTGAGCAATGCTCTGATCGATGTCCCAATCAGGGTCGTGACATTATGTGCTTCATGTTGAATCCAATTGGTGGTGAGTTTGCAAGAGTTCAGTTAGTTGAACTGGAATTAATTGAGCAATGCTCTGATCGATGTCACAATCAGGGTCGTGACATTATGTGATTCATGTTGATTCCAATTGGTCGTGAGTTTGTAAGAGTTGAGTTAGTAGAACTGGAATTAATTGAACAATGCTCTGATCAATGTCTCAATTAGGGTCGTGACATTATGTGCTTCATGTTTAATCTAATTGGTGGTGAGTTTGCAAGAGTTCAGTTAGTTGAACTGGAATTAATTGAGCAATGCTCTGATCGATGTACAATCATGATCGTGACATTATGTGCTTCATGTTGAATCCTATTAGTGGTCAATTTACGAGAGTTCAGTTAGTTGAACTGGAATTAATTGAGTAATGCTCTGACCGATGTCTCAATCAGGGTCGTGACATTATGTGCTTCATGTTTAATCTAATTGGTGATCAGTTTCAGAGAGTTGAGTTAGTAGAACTGGAATTAATTGAACAATGCTCTGATCGATGTACAATCATGATCGTGACATTATGTGCTTCATGTTGAATCCTATTAGTGGTCAATTTACGAGAGTTCAGTTAGTTGAACTGGAATTAATTGAGTAATGCTCTGATCGATGTCCCAATCAGGGTCGTGACATTATGTGCTTCATGTTTAATCTAATTGGTGATCAGTTTCAGAGAGTTCAGTTAGTTGAACTGGAATTAATTGAGTAATGCTCTGATCGATGTCCCAATCAGGGTCGTGACATTATGTGATTCATGTTGATTCCAATTGGTCGTGAGTTTGTAAGAGTTGAGTTAGTAGAACTGGAATTAATTGAACAATGCTCTGATCAATGTCTCAATTAGGGTCGTGACATTATGTGCTTCATGTTTAATCTAATTGGTGGTGAGTTTGCAAGAGTTCAGTTAGTTGAACTGGAATTAATTGAGCAATGCTCTGATCGATGTACAATCATGATCGTGACATTATGTGCTTCATGTTGCTTCCAATTGGTGATCAGTTTGCGAGAGTTGAGTTAGTAGACCTGGAATTAATTGAACAATGCTCTGATCGATGTCCCAATCATGGTCGTGACATTATGTGCTCCATGTTGGCTACAATTGGTAGTGAGTTTGCGAGATTTCAGTTAGTTGAACTGGAATTAATTGAGTAATGCTCTGGTCGATGTCACAATCATGGTCGTGACATTATGTGCTTCATGTTGATTCCAATTGGTCGTGAGTTTGTAAGAGTTGAGTTAGTTGAACTGGAATTAATTGAGCAATGCTCTGATCGATGACACAATCATGATCGTGACATTATGTGCTTCATGTTTAATCTTATTGGTGGTGAGTTTGCAAGAGTTCAGTTAGTTGAACTGGAATTAATTGAGCAATGCTCTGATCGATGTACAATCATGATCGTGACATTATGTGCTTCATGTTGAATCCTATTAGTGGTCAATTTACGAGAGTTCAGTTAGTTGAACTGGAATTAATTGAGTAATGCTCTGATCGATGTCCCAATCAGGGTCGTGACATTATGTGATTCATGTTGATTCCAATTGGTCGTGAGTTTGTAAGAGTTGAGTTAGTAGAACTGGAATTAATTGAGTAATGCTCTGGTCGATGTCACAATCATGGTCGTGACATTATGTGCTTCATGTTGTTTCCAATTGGTGGTCAAATGTACCAAAAAACTACGACATTAACCGAAAATAAATAAATAAATCACCGATTATGTGGAATTTCTAAAACCGTAAGATGCCAGATATATTTGTGGCAGCCGGGAATGCACACAATTTAAAAATGTCACTAGAGAACGACTATATGGGCTCAGGGCTTTATAGACACTATAAAAAGTCACTATGGGCCGATCTGTCAGGTCTCATTGGACTACTCGGAGTGAATGTGAAATGCGAATGGCCAGTCTTTAAATAGCTGCTAGCTAGCCTGGTAAATTTGATTCAAACTATTTGTCACAGTTCCACTCGTGCAAGGACCGGAACACTGTTCAGTGAACAGTAGCCATTATAATTGAGTGACAGTATTGTTCACAACCACATCAGTATCTAATCCTTTTTTACCGCAGCAGATGTATTTTTAAGTAGCATTAGTAGAGTTATGTTTGTTAGGCATGCCTAATTTGCTTGTATAGGTTGTAAGCACAAATTTTAACAGATTTGCATGAAATTGAGTGGCACAACTTGGGAACGGCACCGTTTCAATTAGTGGTTACAAAGAGACTAGTGCGTGTTAGCCAAATGAAATGCATGTCCTGAAAATGCTTTTCATGGAATAATATTTTTTTAAATTTAATATTTAATATTTTAATTTAAATTTTAATTTTTAGTTAATATATTTCTAAAATGTGAGATATTATTATTATTGAATTTAGTTGTGCAATTCCTTATTAATTTTGAATAGTATTAGGGTTATTTTTATACTTTAATTAGATAAGATTTAAGTTTTCTCATAATTTAGTATAGTTTAGCTATTTGCATCAATGTAGTTTTATTGTTGTTCTCTCCTTATTTGGTAGTTTAGTCTAGGTCAACAGTTCAATCTATTTATGAATTAGCTTCTCCTCGTTTTGTTAATAGCGTAGGGCAGTGCAGTATAATCCATCTTAATCATCATGATGCTCAAGTGAGGCTGAGATGTGAAATGTTCTTAGCTTGCAGTCTTCGGACACAATCAACAGTCAAAATCATATAAACTGATGATGATAGCAGGGCGAGACTATTTTGTAGAGATCACTAACGCATCTGTCTTTCCTTGTTGTCTGGCTAATTTACATGATTGTTCAACATGTTGTGCGAAATTGTAATTAGACTTCTATTCTCTTTCTTCTTTCTGTAGTCCATAAACTGAGTGGGAATGATTATTATTTTTAATAGTTCATTACCTGTCTCGTTTGTGTCTCACTCTCTCTCTCTCTCTCTCTCTCTCTCTCTCTCTCTCTCTCTCTCTCTCTCTCTCTTTCTTTCTTTCTCTCTTTTCTCGTTTGACGCCTCACCAATACAGAACACGTCCTCAAACATCTATCTGCATCATAAAACCTGTTACTCCACACCACACTGGACACGTTCACTCTGTATATTGATTATATGTTATGTTGTTGTTTTGCTCTCATCTCTTTCTGTTGTGAGACTTTTTATTTGAAAAAGTCATCTTTTTGTTTATCATTTAATTTCGTATATAAGTATGTTCAATTGTCACATATTTTTACCAATTGATTACGCTTTGTTGCCGTGGTTAACCCATTTCCCCTGGCCATGTTTAGTTGCGGAAAAAATCGCAATTTTGTTACAGATTCTTTTTTATCTTATTAAAATAGAATTTTTAGCCCAAAAATTAGGTTTCTGGAACATCTAGGTCCCGAGATATGAACCGTCACATATGTGTGACGCTAGGGATGAGCAGCACCTAGTCGATGACCATTGACAGTGTTAGTGACTATTGCAGGGAAGCCCACACTATTGGAGAACACACTAGAAATGAATCTTTGCAAAGTCCTGGCGGCGAGTAACGAAATTTTGCGGCGAAGATAGTGGGTGATTCATAAAAGTGGACTATTTGACCACATATATCACCCAGTAAAAGGGAGGTCAGGTGTCAATAAGCGGAGGAAAGAGCATCGAAAGGCGCCAAACCATGGTTTTGGCATTGGCAGTGGTGTGTGTTTACATCACGCTCTACTGTTGTGTGTGCAATTAAAGTACGTACTCTATGACGGGAGGCACCTTTTTTCTAGTCCGTCTTTTCCCTAGCGTCACACATACGTGACAGTCAATTTGACAAGTGGATAATCTCTCGCTAGGTCCAAAATGGCTGCTTTTTTCGCTATGACACTAAGTTTTCCTAAAAGTACGTTAAATTTTGAGTAAAATAGGCACAAAAATGAATCCAAAATATGTGCATAGCGTGTGTACAGTAGAAGTGAATCAGACCATCTAAATATGGTCTTTTTGGAACAGTCCCAAAGAAATAAGAAACATCAAACCTCTTGTTTTTTGATTGCAGACCTATTCTATATTAATTCAAGTTTATAAAAACCCATATATATACATATTTAACTCACTGGTTCGTTCATAAACCGAAATGGCACTGCTGTCACATATGTGTGACGCTAGGGTGAAATGGGTTAAATTGAACCCAATCTTATACTTAAGTATTGTACTAAGACTTGGGCAAACTGTTTATATTACCTTCTTATCGTTTATGTAATTAATTTTATTATTATTTCGTTCCATATTCATCCCAAAAACCGTAACCTAATTTAAAAATCGAATAAATCTCAAAAATCCCTAAAATTGATGGTCTACTGCCTTTTATTCCATTGGTCAGTTATGATGGTGGTTTCACCCTATGACAACGTCTGCAAATCTAATCTTCTTTATGTCATTAATATAATTTGATGACGCTTATGTTTTGACTTCCCTTACGTGATCGTATTTCCGAATCTTGGACGTTCTCGTGAGGCACAAGCAAAAGCTTATCCGTTACATGTACACAAGAGGATTGAGTAGGGTGAATTCTAATTAAGGGATTAAAAGGTTGTTTAATTATATGCTTAATCCTAGCTCAATTGGAGCCAGAAAGCCTTTTTGTCATATTCTCCCAAGTGACGGTTCAAAAGTTTATGCATGAATATTAGAAAAATTTAATATATCTAGTTAATAATTTGGAATACTTCAAATGATTTCAACAATGATGCCACTGTCTGGTCTGTTTGTTGTTGTTAGAGCCTTTTTAGTGTGTGCTTTCAACTTTTCACATGAGTTTGTTTAAATTAAACTTAATTAGCCTGTATAATTGAGTGTCACTCTTGTCAAGGGGAATCGATTCAATTAGTGGTCACAAAGAGACAACTGCATACTAATCACATGAAATGTCCAAAAGAGGATTGAGTAGGGTGAATTCTAATTAAGGGGTTAAATGGCGATTTAAATATATGCTTAATACAAGTCCAAAAAGAGCCAGATATTCTGTCAAATTCTCTCAAGTGACATATTAAGAGTTCTTGCATAAGCACTAGAAGCACTGGACATAATTAAAATTCATCAAGAACTCCCTTCTAGACAGTCATTTGATGCATTGAGTAGGATAATTTTAATTGACGCAGTGTTTGAGAGTAATATAAAAATTAATTAAAATTGATAGTGTCCAGCTAAACCACTCAGCATTCTATTTAGTTGTAATTAATCCACTGCGGCATATCGAGCTTTTTTCACTCTTGTTGGTGGTGGTTTATTGTTGTTCCTCTAATATATTTTTAATTATTTCAGCATCAAACTCAAGTGGCTTTATTGCACATACACATTAGAGAGGACGTAAACAAATAAACCATATTTGGTACTGCCTAATGACTTGATCGGGTATAGGGTTAGTAGACACTTGAAACCACTGTAAACATAATCCGCCATTTATGTAATAAATTAATTTTTTTAAATTTTAAACTATAGTGACGATAGAGAGATAACTAGTACATGAGTAATGAACAAGTCCGATAGTCATCTTTTTCACATTAGAATACCAAACCAAAAATGATAATAATGATAAAAGGCAGATTAATGCAAAAATGTTTTATGAAAAGTTTTATTTATTTATTAGCATGAAACATTCTTGTGAAATTATTGGTAAAACATGGAGAAAAATTAAATGCTTAAATTAGCGGAAAAAGTATGAGATTGCAATTGAATGAATCAAATGTAAAGTAAAATAAGTGCCACTAATGGCAAATCTAATTAGACGACGATGAAGCCACTGAAAAGTTTGATGTTGGAACAGACTAATAGTGAATTTGACTAGGACAGAAGAGTGATGAGATCGACGAAGCAGCTCGAAAAATGCAATGCAAGTCTCAATGAGACTTAAGACTTAATTGAATAATTTAAATTAGTTGTTATGTGTTTGCATGAACGATGTTTGTATCGTGTTTTTGTTACACTGGTTTTGGTTCCACGTTTACTAAAACAAATTCATTAGACTAGTTAGCACAAAGTAAAGAATTCTGGAATTAAAAGCAGACTAAGCTTTTCCTTGACCAATTCTAAATATAAAAGTGCTTAAACAAACTAGTTATTTACTGTTAAAATAGTTCATTGCGCTGGTTATGCTGATTTTTTCGTAATCTCTCTTTGTAGTAGCCATTCGAATCAAAAGTCTTTTCAACTTTGAGTCACTTATCTCTAGATCATCAAACATTTCGACTATTTCATCCACATACTTCTCGTCTTCGACATTGAAGCGAATAGCCTTTTCAATAAACTTTCCATCACTATCGTATTTGCCAATATTGATCATCATTCGGACAAAGTCCTGTGATTCTTGAAGGAATGCATTCGGGTCAATGAGAATTGATTCATTCTGCTCGGCAATATGTTGGGTGATTTCACATTTTGCCAAAGAGAGATCGAAACACGACGAATGGATTTCTGCTGCCTGAAATATATCCTTTTTCAACACTTGTGCATTGCCAAAGTCGAACAACTTCAGGTGCGGGATTTCTTGGGCATCTGTACCCGAAACGCCAATGTTGTTCCATTTGAGATCTTTGTGAACAATGAAGTGGGTTCCGTGAAGGTACACGAGAGCGTTACCAATTTGGTAAAACACTGCTTCTGTGAGCATCTCATTCAAACAAGTCATGTACTTCTTTCCGAGAAAATCCAAGAGCGTGCATTCTAGTTGTTCAATCACAATTCCACGCATGAGAAGGTGGCTGCAGGGGTCGCTTATCGAAATATTTTCACGAACATAGTATTCATTCGTTTGGTTGTTCCCATAAAACTCAAAGGTTTTCAAGAACTCAACAATGTGTGCATGCTTTATTCCTTTGAAACAATTGATCTCATTTTGATACAATCTTTCACGCCTATTGCCATCGTCGTCTAGTGACCACTCTAAGCCAAATCGAAAAACCTTGAACACAACTGGCTTTGTATCCTCTTGGTCAAGTATGATACGAGAGGGCACAACACTGTACACATCAATGCCATAGTTTCCACATTCAAGCACGCGTACATTTTGACATGCGAGTTTGTCTTTCAAGTATGTCACACAGTCCTCGTGTTTCACTAGCCGAGGAATGACTTCTCTGGGTTGTTCAGGCATCTCTGGAGCAGATGTCGATGGCATTTCTGTTATTTCTTTAACTTCTTCATTTGTAACACTATCAGACGAAGTAGTAGACGTGCTCTTTGTGGGAGGCAAAAAGCTTTTGTTTCTAGAGAAAAGCGGCATTGTGCTTGTAACGCAAAAGAGACAAAGTAAAACAGTAGAGATTGTCAGATTTCTGTAAGCTTGAAGATTTGATTGGTTTTGTAAAATGTGATGTTTCTTTTTCTGAACAGACGGAAAAGCAAACTTTGTGATGGAGAGACTGTCTATATTGCGTTTAATATGAATTGATGTTGCGCACACAATGTGGATAAGATTAACGAGAGATTTCGAGTCAAATCACAAACAGTTAGAAAAACATTAAGAGTTGAGGATAAAACTGGGAAAGATGTGACACCGTGATGATGGCAGAGAATGGTGATGATGTTTGTATGTTCCATGTACTATTGGATACAACAAAGGTGACACAAGTGCAATGGAGAGATGAGATATAGAGAAGGGATTGTTTGTTATAATCCGGTGCCAACACAACACTAACAGACAAAACGGACGAGCTCCGACTTTATGACGACCAACACGAAGAATGTCTGTTCGATCATGCAAACACACACAACTACTGTCGCACAATGGAAATTGCTAGTGGCACATACATTTAGTTCCACTCTATTTTGTCCCTAAACGCATTCGATTACAGGGCGACAGATAAAACTTTATATTCACAAACTTACAAGCACACAAATTTGCATATAGAACATCCCTGTAACAAATCCTGCTGAGACTTGCGAACGCTGTGCGAGCCTACTCTACATGCACATCCAGTGCATATGAGTAGCAGTGGCTCAGGGGTGGTTGGTTGGCTGTGACATTTCAAATTTACAACATAAAAAATGAAACGTTAGCGATATAAAATGATTTACTATAATTGTGTTTATGAATTTGATGGTTGAAAGTGGGAACAGTAGGTTTAGGTTACAGGTTCTGCAATAAATTGTCTATTGGTTTAGTCTCCCGATAGCAAAATAAATATTCTAAAATCGGTTAACAATTTTAAAGTAAAATATGTCGAATCATCACAAATTCATAGTCGTCTTCTTCATCTCGACCGAGTTGATCAAATTGTCCCAACGATAACATAAATGTCATTTAGAAAATATGGCATTCATTTATCAGTACAAAATCGAATAAGCTTGTGTGTTGCATTCGTTTGTTCTTGATAATTCTCGGCAGAATTATTTCTTGTGAGCATTCAGATTAATCGAATTTCAAAAGCTTCCTACAGTTACGGCAAAACTAATTTGCTTAAAAAATAAGAAAGCCAAAATCACAATAGCTCGATTCATATAATTGTCCAATTACAGCAACGTTCCAATTAACATGCGGATCATACAAATTTATTATGCCAGCCCAAACAGAGGCACAACTGCAATGACTTGGCATTATTGGGTGCAATTGCACAGAAAATCTATTTTGGCTAATTGAATATTTATTTAGTATGCTAAAAAGAACAAGTGATGCATATAATCAAGAGAAAAGGCAAGAATAAGTGGATTGCTTTTTTAGTCACGCGCTTGATTGTTTTTGTGCTTTCCTGTGAATTCTATTAACATTTGAAAATAATCCGATTAACAAAAAAATAGTTCCGATTAATTTACTCTTACGAACATTTTCTTATAAATGCCCATTTGTACGTTTCCAACAAAAAAAACTGTTTGATTGCGTCAATTAAAGAGAATTTTGTGTGTTTAGGGAAATAAGCTTGATTAAAAATTGGAGACATGTTCGCCAGATATGCCTCATTGGTTTGCATCGGTTGTGAACACAAATTGAAACAGATTTACTTGTAATTGAGTGTCACCACTGGGGAATGTCACCGGTTCAATTTGTGGTCACAAAGAGACAAGTGCCAGCTAGCCACATAAAATTCCCTCAAGAGGATTGAGTAGGGTGAATTCTAATTAAGGGATTGAAGGATTGAATAATAATTATGCTTAATCCTAGTTTATAAAATCCAAAAAGCTTTCCCGTCCTATCCTCTCAATTGACATTTCAAAAGTTTATAAACACTTGAAAATTGTAATCTATCTAGTTATTAATTGGGCGCAGTTCGAATGGGCCCAACTTGCCATGGTCTGATCAGTTTGTTGTTGTTTGAACCCGTTGAGTGTGTTCACTCCACTCTGCACTCAAGATTGTCAAGTGCTTCCTGATGTTCATTTTACTAATTCATTTGTTTCGTATGTAGTGTAACAAATAAAGTGCATTTAAGAGTAGTAGCTTGTTTGTTCTGGCTTGCACTTGCCACTTGAGCTAGTAGAGCCCACTCAAAAGGCTTAAACATCAACAAACTGATCGTATCCTAAAAAATTTGACTTTTCTGAAGAGGACAAATAAAGGGTCTAATGTTAGTTAGCCACATGAAATGGCCACAAGAGGCTCAAGTAGGGCGAATTTTAATTAAAAAGTTAAAATGTTGTTTAATTATGTTTTAAGCCTAGATTAAAAGGGCTTATTCGCTATTCTGTCCATTTCTCTCAAGGGACAATTTCAAATGTTTCTGCAAAAACACTAGAAAAATGTAAATCTATCTAGCCATTAAGTGTTGCACTACAAAAGAATAAAACTTGCCAGGGTCTGGTCAGTTTGTTGTTGTTTGAGCCAGTTGAGTGTGTTATGTCCACTTACAATTCAAGTTTCACAGTGAGATGCACATTTACTAGCTCAAGTGGCATGTGCAAGCAAAAACAAACCAGCCTAATTCTCTCAAGTGCACTACATTTGTGCAATGTATGGCTCTATTATGAAATCATTTAATTAATATTTTTAATTGTTATGAGTTGGGTAAAGCATTTTTTCTCGTCTCATCTAATATTGGGATTAGTTTGATTTAACTATCAGTTAGTCACTGCAATCAGTGTACCAAGCATAACTAGACATAATTAAAATTTATCAAGATCTCCATTCCTTTGGGAACTCGGTGAAGGCTAATTAGAATTTACACACTATGTTCGCATGTAATTTATAATTAATTCAAATTGGCAGTGTCCAGCTTAAACTTTTCATGATTCTATTCAAATTATTATTAACGTAATTAATGGGATATATTTTAGCAACGAACATAATATAATAGACTATAATAAACACAAACCAAAAATGCCTCTGTGAATTAACTGCCCCGTGAAGACCACATATCGATTCAGCTGGCCACTGCAAGTTTTAATTAATATTTAAATTACACTCAAACACACTGCGCCAATTCTACTAAGCCTACCTCAATCTCCCAAAAGACTGTTCCGAAGGGAGATCTTGATGAATTTTAATTAAATCCAGTTATGCTACTCACACTGATTGCAGTTACTATTTGAGAGTAAAACTTAACTAATCTCGCTATTGGATTGGGCGAATTAAAGAGTGAATGTGCTTTCTCTAAACACAAAACAATGCGAGTTATACAACAGAGTCTCTTAGTACTCTCATTATAGTTCTTCCTTAACCTCAACTCGCTCAGGTGCACTCAAATCTTGTAGAGCGCATCGTCAGTTTTTTTCAATCCATAGGCTCTCCTTCAGGTGCATCTCCACCAGTGCAAAACATTAGTTCAAAAAGATAAGATAAGGGTTAGTTGGTTTTCTCGCTTACTCTTGTTGATTGAAGGTGTGACACCAACATCAAGCACGCCTCAGTTCGGTCTGCCTCCATACATCCTGCATCCCTCATTTCGACGAGTGCTACATTTAATACGAATTCAACGACTTCTACACGTGGTTTGACGTTAGTTGTTTACTCTTGGGCCCGACGTAACCGCTGTCGCACAGATATAAACTCACAGACAAAACACCGATTCTTGATGGTGAGCTTCCGTATAGCGTATCCTCTTCCAATAAAGGGCAAGCAAAGCACGAATTCTGATTTAAATGCGTTTAATAACCTCTAAGACATTGCTTCAAGATTGGAATCAATGCTCAGTAGCTGTAAAACACGCAATTAATTAGTACTGTTCTCTCACATCGAACATCGAAGCAGAGACCACCACTGCCACAATAATTGAAAGATTTATTAACGTGAAAACAATAAACAAATTTTATTTAAATTAAGATTAATCATTTATCATAAAACTGTTACATATTATTTGTTCATTTTGAAATGTGGTCATATTAATACATAGACAAGTAAACAAACAAACAAGTCAATCTACATGAGAGTAACTCACAAGTTCTGAATCATCCTTGCGAAATATTCAATTGAAGCACGTTGGTTACTTCTAAAGCGAAGAAGATTTTCAACCAAACACAAGTATTCATAAGCCTTTGCATCTTTGGATTTGATAGACTCTTCATACTCATGACAAGCAGTCTCAAATGATCCGTATTTCATCCGATATTTCGAAAGGTCGTCAATTCCCATGCGCGATTGCAGAAGAGTGACGCCGACTGCGAAATCATCCGCCGAGAATGTGTCATAGGGAATATTGGCTGCTTTGTCTGGGCACATGTAGTAATAAGTGCCAGCAAAGAATTCGCGTTCGATAGCCCAATTGTTACGATAAGTAATGCCAAAACCAACATTGATCAATTTGAATGTCGCTGAATCGATCTGGGCTTCCTCTTCCAGGTGTCCCGAATCTTGCATCTTCAGCATCACGTTTCCTGACTTGATATCATGATGCACAATTCGATTTTGGTGCAACCACGAAACCACCGAACTGAGTTGTTTGGCCAGATTGAGACTTTGGACAGTAGTCAAGCGTTTGTCTTTAACCCGTTTGTCAAGTAGAACCTCCCTCAATGTAATATCGAGGAATTCAGTTTTGATCACCACGTGCTTGCTATTACCAACAAACCAGAAGTCGAACATTTGCACAAGGTTTGGGTGATCGCTTTCCAAAATTGTAATCTCACGTAGAACACTTATAAACCATTCATTCTTATCGAATGAGAACTTGGACGATTGAACTTTCAATGCAAACTTTGAGCTCCCAAAAAGATTTTTAAAGCCAGAGTACACTTCACCAAACTCTCCGTGTCCAATAAGTTGCCCAAAGTAGTCAATGTCGAGCTGGTCGCGAATTTCGTTTCCATAATCCTCCAAAACAAAGTCATACTTTGGGGTTTGAACAGATCCGATGAGTGGTTTGTGAGGCTTCCGACGAATGACGACAACCCAAAGCCAGACTAATAAGTCCCACACAAATAAAAATATTATGCCGAGAAGACCCATGATTGGTTAGTTTTTAAATGTGCCGATGGTGATTTAAAATAGATAACATTCAACTATACAATCCAATGTGATTCACGAACACTCAACTTAACTGTCGAGTAGTGGTCAAAGTATTGCAATTGCGAATTGTTGGTTAAGTAGAAAGTGGAAGCAAGTGATAGAACAAACACAGAAAACAGACAGTGCGAACTTGTGATGTGATACGATTTGAACTTTTCAGAATGTGGGCTTGTTATTGTGTTGACCATAGATAGATGAGTCCATTTACATGAGACTGAACTTTTGAGTTCGCAAAAGAGCCAATTCAATCAAATGCACTTTGTTATATGATTTCGGTGGCTTCAGTTGTGGTTGTTTGATTACTCCAATACACGAAGTGAGTTGCTTCACGCTCGAGCGCTCCACCAAGAATGAGGCATCTACTCGAATGGGCACCAACAGCAGTCGAGCCGATGCGTATGTAATGACATTTCGTGATGGCTCTCGACTCCCTCAGTATAGACCACGAACGCAAATCCGACCCCATTTTCCGATTTCGAGCCATCAGTGTAGATAGTGATTTGACCATCTTCTGTTCTCGCGACTGTTTGTGTTGTTTCGTTTTGTTTTTTAACAAATTCACAGTTTGATATTCTTTTTGCAGCCGGGTGTTTCAATCTCACTGCTGGTACGTCGATAGGTATCAGGCCTATGCATTTTCTCTCCTTGGCTCTATCGTTGTAGTAGGTTTGCCCAACACGGTAATCAATCGGGATGACGTCAGCCATGATGCACAGCGCCTCAAAGGAGACATCCCGATATGACTTGCAAATCCTTAAAAGGAACCACCGCTGCATCCTCCTCAGTGCATCTCTGGCTCCGACAGAGCCGAAGCCTGGCGGAACTTCAAGAATAGGTCCCCACGCCGGCGAACCATACAGAAGAATAGGCTCAATGGCACCTTTGTAGATCTGAACGCAGGCACTCGATCGAATTCCCCACGTATTCCTAGCGACCCCCACCAGCTTGAAATAGATCTTACGGACCTTTTCTTCAAGATACTCGAAGTGTTTTTTCCAATTTAGCTGTCGGTCAATCCAAAGACCAAGGTACTTTATGTGCTCGTCAATCTTTAGACCAACTCCG
This sequence comes from Rhizoglyphus robini, assembly GCA_023373905.1. Taxonomy (NCBI): domain Eukaryota; kingdom Metazoa; phylum Arthropoda; class Arachnida; order Sarcoptiformes; family Acaridae; genus Rhizoglyphus; species Rhizoglyphus robini. The sequence continues at coordinate 312,012 of JAKIJQ010000132.1, read as the reverse complement.
TTCATCTCAAATTTAACATTCGGTAGAAAGCTTGGGAGTTTAGAATGTATCAGCATCAATTTTGTCTTCTTTTCGTTAAAGTTAAGTTTCACCGATCTTCCCCAGTCATGGATCTTATCCAAGGATTCGTTCACCATCTCCCGCAGTTCCTGTAGACTTCCAGCTTCAGCAAGAAAAAGACCATCATCAGCAAAAGTGAGCAGGTGGCAGTTTCCCGCGAGTTTTAGTTTCAGGATGGCATCATAGAGAATGTTCCAAAGTCCAGGCCCGCAAGCAGACCCCTGAGGGCACCCCCTCGACACATGTTTGGTTACCGTGGCCGAAGCAATTTTCATCGTTGCCCGTCGGTTCTTGAAGTAATCAGCACAGAGGTCAATTAAGTTCTGGGGAACGCCAAAATCCTGAAGTCCAACCAAGATAGCTGACCACCAAGCGTTGTCAAAAGCTCCACTTATGTCAAGTGACTCCAAGGCACCAAAATTTTTCTTTGTTCTAACGTTCCTAACAAAATTCACCGCAATCTTTATTGCATCAATTGAAGATCGTTCCGGGGTAAATCCATATTGCTGGTCAGGGAGAAGTCCATTAGATCTGAGGTGGAACATTATCCGTTCTATCATTATTTTTTCCAAAAACCTTTCCAGGAACCGAAAGCAGACTAATAGGCCTCCACGCCTTCGGTGAGCTGGGTTCGTGGTCATTGTTCTTTGGTATCGCCTTGACTATGGGGTCCTTAAACCAAGTCGGAAAGCACGAGTATCTTAAACAAGCATTATAGAGTCCATGTAGCACTTCAGGCGCATCTCCGAAGAAATGTTTCATTATATTCGCAGTAATTCCATCCATTCCTGGAGACTTTTTGTCGTTAAGTTTGTTGATTATTCCTCCAATTTCTGCCCTTGTAAAAGGAACGTCGTTTGGACTGTTTGACCTCCCGTATTGGGCAAGGGTTCGCAGGTCTTTATGGTAATCCGTATCCTCATCCTCATCGTCATCTGGCAGAAAGTTTTGTAGGAGACATTTAGCAGTGGATTCATCGTCGGTGGTTTGTGTTCCATCGTCCTGTCGAATTGTCTGCGGAACGTGTTTTTCTAATGATCTACATATTCTGTATATCTTGGTCCAAACAGTTTCGCGGTCCTGAGTTTGTAAGAACGCTCTGTAACTCTCAATCTTTGCTTTGGTCATTGCCTCCTCAAAAATTTTCTTATTTGTCTGCCACTTTACGTAGAAATCTCTTTCCAGGAGGGGAATGTTGTTCCTGCGATAGCGGCGTTTCCAATAGTCAGACACATCCCACAACTCCTGAAGTTCGTTGTTCCAGTAAGGAACACTTTTTTCTCCAGTGATCATTTTCGGCAGGGTTGCGTTGCAGATGCTAATAACGTCCTCAAATAATTCGGTCGTAATAAGTTCAACCTGCTCATAAGTTGAAATTCCATCCACTTTCATCCTCCACTCAGTTCTGCGCCTCGCTGTTTCTATGTGAAATCTGGTCCAATTTGCTCGTGCCGTCTTCCACAATCGTGTTCCTTCACCAGTGTACGACCCATCCCCGGCGAAGAAGCCAAACTCAATGACTTGATGGTCTGATGCGGTGTCGGTTCCACTGACTTCCCACTTCCAATCCCTATGTGCCAGGTTGGATGAAATCAGTGTGAGATCTATTTTGCTTCCAATCCTTCTTCCCGCTCGATCCGTGAGAAAGGTGTCCTCTTTGCCGTCGTTTAGAATCTTCAAATCTGCTGCTTGGATGAATACATCCACTTCGTTGCCCCTGTGGTCCGTCCTCTCCGAGCCCCACAAAGGATGGTGTCCATTGAAATCACCACCGATGATTAACTGTTTCCCTTGTAATTGCTGTAGTGTTGTTGTGAGTGTCTCTAGTTGTCTAATAATGTCTTCATTAGGTGATAAATATACTGAAATAAGAATAAGTTTTGTCTTGCCCAAGACTGCTTCACAGACACAGACATCACGATTGCTATATTGAGTTAGGTAAATTATAGGAACTAGGTTCGTTGCAATAATAGCTGCACGTGGTTTATCACCAGTACAGAATACTTTAAAGTTTCCTGGAAATGGAATATTCCCTTTGTAGCTGTATGGCTCTTGCACTAGGGCAAGAGGAAAGTCTTTTTTGATAAATAGAATTTTTAGTTGTTCTAGCGCGATTTTTCGTCCTCCGAGATTCTGTTGAATAAGCGTCGTTATTTTTGTTGATGAGTTAGTAGCCATTTCCATAATTCACTAGTTTCTTTGCAGTTTCAACTGCTCTCTTGAACATCGGACAGGACTTGTCATTCGCGCTATGGTCAGTCCTGATCTTCTCACCGCTCGTTCCTACATGTTCGTTGTGGTCCATGCAATTTCCGCATCGTTTTTCATTCTCACAATTTCCTCTGAAATCCTTTCCGTGGTCCTCGGCACATATGATGCATCGAGATGCCAATTCACCACTTACTTTGTAGGTGCACTTGTGTGCCTTGTGGCGGAACTTCCCACAATTGTGGCACTGACACCAGGGTTCTTGCTCGCGTACTCTAATTTTTTCCCATCCACCAGAATACAGCGCCATCCTATTTGCCACAACAGCGTGGTAAGCTTCAGGTGTAACTTCCATTATGAATATATAGTCTCCAGCCTTAGTCTTTCTATCTCTTCGTTTGAATTTGATAATGCTGTCTTGGGGAAGAAAGTAGTTCAATTCATATATTAGTTCCTTGCTTAATTTTTCTTCATGTTCAGAATGCTGCGATCTCCAAAAAGTGAAGACTGGGTTACGTTTCTCTAGGGTATTCAGTTCTAAGTGATCAGCGCAATCTCTGTTTACAGCCTGGGAGAGTAGTTGAATATCACTAGCTTGAGGGCAGGTAACGACTACACTTTTATCTTTGCATGTTCTCACATGATCAATTCGCGCACGCAACCCCAAAGTCTTCACCTTGGTTTGGAGTAGCTTCTTAGTTTTGTTGGAATCAGTTAGTTGTATTTCAGCTTCACTGTCTTTTTTGGGGAAAATCCTTAGGTAGTGTTTTTCTTTTGGTTGGTTTGGTGGATTGGGAACTTCACCAGTTAAAACTTGATTGTAGAGTCTCCGGGATTGGAGAGTCCTCAATGCCTCAACTTCAGCCTCCAAAGCTCTCGCTTTGAGTGCAAGTTTTGCAGTCTCCTCTTCTTGTTGTTGTTTTTCAATTTGTAGTGCATGTATTTCTTGTTGATGTATCTTATTTAGATCATTGAGTTGACCTTTCGTTACGTATTTCTTTTTAAGTAATTCATTAAAAAACTCTTGAAAGGTCTCTTCAGGAATTATTTCGTGTTCTTCGCTTATGTTTTCGTCACTCATTTTCTGGCTTTCAAGTCGCTCGGGTCGAACTTCAGGCACACTCTGATGACCTGGAAGATCAGTTCCCGCTGCCGAAAGTGACATACCGGAATGATCCTCAGGCTTACCAGGATACTTTTCAGTCGGCGTAAGTGAGTTAAAGTGGGTGTGTTAGATGGGAATCCAGATAATACGGAGGGCATACACTGGACCTTAAAAGTAAACAACCGCGTGGCTCGACGGCTATTTCGGCTATAAACGAAACTGCCGGCTACTTGAGATGAATTCTATTGTGTGTGTGCATAGTGTTCCGTAAATTGCTAATTGACACAACATTGAGATTGAACTGTACTCGGGGATAGTGCCACTTCGGAATAAACAAAACTGCAAGCCACCGTGAGATGAATTCTATTGTGTGTGTGCTTAGTGTTCCGTATATTGCTAAATGAAACATTGAGATTGAACTGTGCTCGGCGATAATGCCACTTCTTAATGAACGTTACTGATGAACACAATGAGATGAATTCGATTGTGTGTGTGCATATTGTTCTGTAAATTGCTAATTGACACAACATTGAGATTGAACTGTACTCGGGGATAGTGCCACTTCGGAATAAACGAAACTGCAAGCCACCGTGAGATGTATTCTATTGTGTGTGTGCATAGTTTTCCGTATATTGCTAAATGAAACATTGAGATTGAACTGTGCTCGGAGATAATGCCACTTCGGAATAAACGGGACTGCAAGCCACCGTGAAATGAATTCGATTGTGTGTGTGCATAGTGTTCCGTATGTGGCTAATTGAAGCAACATTGAGATTGAACAATACTCGGCGATAATGCCACATCTTAATGAACGTTACTGATGAACACGATGAGATGAATTTGATTGTGTGTGTGCATAGTGTTAATTATATTGCTAATTGAAGCAACATTGAGATTGAACAGTACTCGGGGATAGTGCCACTTCAGGATAAACGAAACTGCAGGCCACCGTGAGATGAATTTGATAAAGGGTGTGGATAGTGTTCCGTATATTGCAAATTGAAGCAACATTGAGATTGAACTGTACTCGGCGATAATGCCACTTCCTAATGAACGTTACTGATGAACACGGTGAGATGAAATCGATTGTGGGTGTGAGCATAGTGTTCCGTAAATTGCTAATTGACACAACAATGAGATTGAACTGAACTCGGGGATAGTGCCACTTTGGAATATACGAAACTGCCAGCCACCGTGAGATGAATTCTATTGTGTGTGTGCATAGTGTTTCGTATATTGCTAATTAACACAACATTGAGATTGAACTGTACTCGGGGATAGTGCCACTTCGGAAAATACGAAACTGCCGGCCACCGTGAGATGAATTCTATTGTGTGTGTGCATAGTGTTCCGTATATGGCTAATTGACACAACATTGAGATTTAACTGTACTCGTAGATAATGCAGCTTCTTAATGAACGTTACCGATGAACACGGTGAGATGAAATCGATTGTGGGTGTGCATAGTGTTCCGTATAATGCTAAATGAAACATTGAGATTGAACTCTGCTAAGCGATAATGCCACTTCTGAATAAACGAAACTGCAAGACACCGTGAGATGTATTCTATTGTGTGTGTGCATAGTGTTCCGTATATTGCTAATGAAACATTGAGATTGAACAGTACTCGGCGAAAATGCCACTTCCTAATGTACGTTACTGATGAACACGGTGAGATGAAATCGATTGTGGGTGTGCGTAGTGTTCCGTATAATGCTAAATGAAACATTGAGATTGAACAGTACTCGGCAATAGTGCCACTTCGGAATGAACGGAACTGCCAACCAGCGTGAGATGACTTTGATTGTGTGTGTGCATAGTGTTCCGTATATTGCTAATTGAAGCAACATTGAGATTGAACAGTACTCGGCGATAATGCCACTTCGGAATGAACGAAACTGCCGGCCACTTGAGATGAATTCTATTGTGTGTGTGCATAGTGTTCCGTATATTGCTAATTGAAACAACATTGAGATTGAACTGTACTCGGCGATAATGCCACTTCCTAATGAACGTTACTGATGAACACGGTGAGATGAAATCGATTGTGTGTGTGAGCATAGTGTTCCATATAATGCTAAATGAAACATTGAGATTGAACTGTACTCGGCGATAATGCCACTTCGGAATAAACGAAACTGCAAGCCATCGTGAGATGTATTCTATTGTGTGTGTGCATAGTGTTCCGTATATAGTTAATGAAACATTGAGATTGAACTGAACTCGGGGATAGTGCCACTTCGGAATAAACGAAACTGCAGGCCATCGTGAGATGAATTTGATTAAGGGTATGGATAATGTTCCGTACATTGCTAATTGAAACAACATTGAGATTGAACTGTACTCGGCGATAATGCCACTTCCTAATGAACGTTACTGATGAACACGGTGAGATGAAATCGATTGTGTGTGTGCATAGTGTTCCATATAATGCTAAATGAAACATTGAGATTGAACTGTACTTGGCAATAATGCCACTTCGGAATATTCGAAACTGCCGGCCACGGTGAGATGAATTCTATTGGGTGTGTGCATAGTGTTCCGTATATTGCTAATTGAAGCAACATTGAGATTGAACAGTACTCGGCGATAATGCCATTTCCTAATGAACGAAACTGCCAGCCACGGTGAGATGAATTCGATTGTGTGTGTGCATAGTGTTCCGTATATAGTTAATGAAACATTGAGATTGAACTGAACTCGGGGATAGTGCCACTTCGGAATAAACGAAACTGCAGGCCATCGTGAGATGAATTTGATTAAGGGTATGGATAATGTTCCGTATATTGCTAATTGAAGCAACATTGAGATTGAACAGTACTCAGCGATAATGCCACTTCTTAATGAACGTTACTGATGAACACGATGAGATGAATTCGATTGTGTGTGTGCATATTGTTCCGTATATGACTAATTGAAGCAACATTGAGATTGAACAGTACTCGGCGATAATGCCACTTCGGAATAAACGGAACTGCCAGCCACCGTGAGATGAATTCGATTGTGTGTGTGCATATTGTTCCGTATATGACTAATTGAAGCAACATTGAGATTGAACAGTACTCGGCGATAATGCCACTTCGGAATAAACGGAACTGCCAGCCACCGTGAGATGAATTCGATTGTGTGTGTGCATAGTGTTCCGTATATTGCTAATTGAAACAACATTGAGATTGAACTGTACTCGGCGATAATGCCACTTCTTAATGAACGTTACTGATGAACACGATGAGATGAATTCGATTGTGTGTGTGCATATTGTTAATTATATTGCTAATTGAAGCAACATTGAGATTGAACTGAACTCGGGGATAGTGCCACTTTGGAATATACGAAACTGCCGGCCACGGTGAGATGAATTCTATTGGGTGTGTGCATAGTATTCCGTATATTGCTAATTGAAACAACATTGAGATTGAACTGTACTCGGCGATAATGCCACTTCCTAATGAACGTTACTGATGAACACGGTGAGATGAAATCGATTGTGTGTGTGCATAGTGTTCCATATAATGCTAAATGAAACATTGAGATTGAACAGTACTCGGCGATAATGCCACTTCGGAATGAACGGAACTGCCAACCACCGTGAGATGAATTCGATTGTGTGTGTGCATAGTGTTCCGTATATTGCTAATTGAAGCAACATTGAGATTGAACAGTACTCGGCGATAATGCCACTTCGGAATGAACGAAACTGCCAGCCACGTGAGATGAATTCGATTGTGTGTGTGCATAGTGTTCCGTATATTGCTAATTGAAACAACATTGAGATTGAACTGTACTCGGCGATAATGCCACTTCCTAATGAACGTTACTGATGAACACGGTGAGATGAAATCGATTGTGGGTGTGAGCATAGTGTTCTGTATATTGCTAATTGAAGCAACATTGAGATTGAACTGTACTCGGGGATAGTGCCACTTCGGAATAAACGAAACTGCAAGCCACCGTGAGATGAATTCTATTGTGTGTGTGCATAGTGTTCCTTATATAGTTAATGAAACATTGAGATTGAACTGAACTCGGGGATAGTGCCACTTCGGAATAAACGAAACTGCAGGCCATCGTGAGATGAATTTGATTAAGGGTATGGATAATGTTCCGTATATTGCTAAATGAAACATTGAGATTGAACTGTGCTCGGCGATAATGCCACTTCCTAATGAACGTTACTGATGAACACGGTGAGATGAAATCGATTGTGTGTGAGCATAGTGTTCCGTATATTTCTAATTGAAGCAACATTGAGATTGAACTGTACTCGGGGATAGTGCCACTTCGGAATAAACGGAACTGCAAGCCACCGTGAGATGAATTCTATTGTGTGTGTGCATAGTGTTCCGTATATTGCTAAATGAAACATTGAGATTGAACTGTGCTCGGCGATAATGCCACTTCGGAATGAACGAAACTGCCAGCGACGGTGAGATGAATTCGATTGTGTGTGTGCATAGTGTTCCGTATATTGCTAATTGAAACAACATTGAGATTGAACAGTACTCGGCGATAATGCCACTTCCTAATGAACGTTACTGATGAACACGGTGAGATGAAATCGATTGTGGGTGTGTGCATAGTGTTCCATATAATGCTAAATGAAACATTGAGATTGAACTGTGCTCGGCGATAATGCCACTTCTTAATGAACGTTACTGATGAACACGGTGAGATGAATTCGATTGTGTGTGTGCATAGTGTTCCGTATATTTCTAATTGAAGCAACATTGAGATTGAACTGTACTCGGGGATAGTGCTACTTCGGAATAAACGAAACTTCCGGCCACTTGAGATGAATTCTATTGTGTGTGTGCATAGTGTTCCTTATATTTCTAATTGAAGCAACATTGAGATTGAACTGTACTCGGGGATAGTGCCATTTCGGAATAAACGAAACTGCCGGCCACCGTGAGATGAATTCTATTGTGTGTGTGCATAGTGTTCCGTATATTGCTAATTGAAGCAACATTGAGATTGAACTGTACTCGGGGATAGTGCCATTTCGGAATAAACGAAACTGCCGGCCACCGTGAGATGAATTCTATTGTGTGTGTGCATAGTGTTCCGTATATTGCTAATTGAAACAACATTGAGATTGAACTGTACTCGGCGATAATGAGTTTGATGATAAGTTTGTTGATGATGATGAGTTTGATGATGATGATGATGATAAGGTTGATGATGATGAGTATGATGATGGTGATGATGATGATGATGATGATGATGATGATGATGATGATGATGATAATGAGTTTGATGAAGATGAGTTTGATGATGATGGTGATGATGATGATGATGATGATGATGATGATTATGATTATGATGATGATGGTGATGATAATGATGATAATGGACACAAGTCCATTTCAAGTAAAAATTAAAAAAGTTGAACAAAGTTGGGACAATGTGCATGACGTTGATGTTGATCGTTAAAATGCAGAGCAGACGGAAAAAACAACTTCGAACTTTTTCAACTCGAACTTTACAAGCAAAGCTTTCGCCTTGTTGATAATGGACACATGTCCATTTCAAGTAAAAAATAAAAAGTTACAAGCAAAGCTTTCGCCTTGTTGGTAATGGACACAAATCCATTTCAAGTAAAAAGTTGAACATCAAAGTTCACATCTTACAGAGCTCGACCAGCAGAATTTCCCAAGCAAAAGTGTCGTGTGTCGACATGCTGGACAGTGGTGGTGACCCAATGGATTTGGGTTTGGTCTTGGACTTGGGCTTCGCCTTCGGCTTGCATGATTGATCATCATCATCATCATCATCATCATCATCATCAAACTCATCATCATCAAACTCATCAACATCATCATCATCAAACTCATCATCATCATCATAATCATCATAAAATTCATCAATTCCACTGGGCATCAATTCATCAATTCCACTGGTTCATCAATTCCACTGGGTAGATCTTTTTCTAATTTGAAATATGGTCAATAATAAGGGGTTCATCAATTCCACTGGGTAGATCTTTTGTGGATTTGAAATATGATCCATAATAAGGGGTTCATCAATTCCACTAGGTAGATCTTTTGTGGATTTGAAATATGATCCATAATAAGGGGTTCATCAATTCCACTGGGTAGATCTTTTTCTAATTTGAAATATGGTCAATAATAAGGGGTTCATCAATTCCACTGGGTAGATCTTTTTCTAATTTGAAATATGGTCAATAATAAGGGGTTCATCAATTCCACTTGGTAGATCTTTTTCTAATTTGAAATATGATCCATAATAAGGGGTTCATCAATTCCACTGGGTAGATCTTTTATGGATTTGAAATATGATCCATAATAAGGGGTTCATCAATTCAAGTGGGTAGATCTTTTTCTAATTTGAAATATGGTCAATAATAAGGGGTTCATCAATTCCACTGGGTAGATCTTTTTCTAATTTGAAATATGATCCATAATAAGGGGTTCATCAATTCCACTGGGTAGATCTTTTGTGGATTTGAAATATGATCCATAATAAGGGGTTCATCAATTCCACTAGGTAGATCTTTTTTTAATTTGAAATATGGTCAATAATAAGGAGTTCATCAATTCCACTGGGCAGATGTTTTGAAGATTTGAAATATGGTCAATAATAAGGGGTTCATCAATTCCACTGGGTAGATCTTTTTCTAATTTGAAATATGGTCAATAATAAGGGGTTCATCAATTCCACTGGGTAGATCTTTTGTGGATTTGAAATATGATCCATAATAAGGGGTTCATCAATTCCACTGGGTAGATCTTTTGTGGATTTGAAATATGATCCATAATAAGGGGTTCATCAATTCCACTGGGTAGATCTTTTTTTAATTTGAAATATGATCAATAATAAGGGGTTCATCAATTCCACTGGGTAGATCTTTTGTGGATTTGAAATATGGTCAATAATAAGGGGTTCATCAATTCCACTGGGTAGATCTTTTTCTAATTTGAAATATGGTCAATAATAAGGGGTTCATCAATTCCACTGGGTAGATCTTTTTCTAATTTGAAATATGGTCAATAATAAGGGGTTCATCAATTCCACTGGGTAGATCTTTTTCTAATTTGAAATATGATCCATAATAAGGGGTTCATCAATTCCACTGGGTAGATCTTTTTCTAATTTGAAATATGGTCAATAATAAGGGGTTCATCAATTCCACTGGGCAGATTTTTTGTAGATTTGAAATATGGTCAATAATAGGGGGTTCATCAATTAAACTAGGTAGATCTTTTTCTAATTTGAAATATGGTCAATAATAAGGGGTTCATCAATTCCACTGGGTAGATCTTTTGTGGATTTGAAATATGATCCATAATAAGGGGTTCATCAATTCCACTGGGTAGATCTTTTTCTAATTTGAAATATGGTCAATAATAAGGGGTTCATCAATTCCACTGGGTAGATCTTTTGTGGATTTGAAATATGGTCAATAATAAGAGGTTCATCAATTCCACTGGGTAGATCTTTTGTGGATTTGAAATATGGTCAATAATCAGAGGTTCATCAATTCCACTGGGTAGATCATTTATGGATTTGAAATATGGTCAATATTAAGGGGTTTATCAATTAAACTAGGTAGATCTTTTTATAACTTGAAATATGGTCAATAATCAGGGGTTCATCAATTCCACTGGGTAGATCATTTATGGATTTGAAATATGGTCAATAATTAGGGGTTCATCAATTCCACTGGGTAGATCTTTTTCTAATTTGAAATATGGTCAATAATAAGGGGTTCATCAATTCCACTGGGTAGATCTTTTGTGGATTTGAAATATGGTCAATAATAAGGGGTTCATCAATTCCACTGGGTAGATCTTTTGTGGATTTGAAATATGGTCAATAATAAGAGGTTCATCAATTAAACTAGGTAGATCTTTTTATAACTTGAAATATTGTCAATAATAAGAGGTTCATCAATTCCACTGGGCAGATCTTTTGTAGATTTGAAATATGGTCAATAATAAGGGGTTCATCAATTAAACTAGGTAGATCTTTTCTAATTTGAAATATGGTCAATAATAAAGGTTCATCAATTCCACTGGGTAGATCTTTTATTGATTTGAAATATGGTCAATAATCAGGGGTTCATCAATTCCACTGGGTAGATCTTTTTCTAATTTGAAATATGGTCAATAATAAGGGGTTCATCAATTCCACTGGGTAGATTATTTGTGGATTTGAAATATGGTCAATAATCAGGGGTTCATCAATTCCACTGGGTAAATCTTTTTCTAATTTGAAGTATGGTCAATAATCAGGGGTTCATCAATTCCACTGGGTAGATTTATTGTGGATTTGAAATATGGTCAATAATCAGGGGTTCATCAATTCCACTGGGTAAATCTTTTTCTAATTTGAAATATGGTCAATAATAAGGGGTTCATCAATTCCACTGGGTAGATCTATTGTGGATTTGAAATATGGTCAATAAATAAAAAAGTTGAAGTTGGGCAATGGTCTTCTCGTCATTGTTGAGTGAAACGATTTAGAAATATGATTAAGAGTTGATGAGTTTAATGATGATGAAGATGATGATGATGAGTTTGATGATGAGTTTGATGATGAGTTTGATGATGAGTTTGATGATGATGATAATGATGAGTTTGATGATGATGATGATGATGAGTTTGATAATGAGTTTGATGATGATGATGATGATGATGATGATGATGATGATGATGATGATGATGATGATGATGATGATGAATTTGATGATGATGATGCATGATTGTGCTAGACTTGACCCAGAACCAGGGCCGGGGCGAGGGTCTGTGGCCAGGGCCGGGGCGAGGGTCTGTGGCGCCCTACGCAAGATTTTTTGTAAAAGGGGGGGACCCTTATACAATTTTCAAGGAAAATTTTTGGCGCCCCTATTTTGTTGTAGAAGGGGGTACCTTTATATGCATTTCGTGAGATGAATTCTATTGTGTGTGTGCATAGTGTTCCGTATATTGCTAAATGAAACATTGAAATTGAACTGTGCTCGGCGATAATGCCACTTCCTAATGAACGTTACTGATGACCACGGTGAGATGAATTCGATTGTGGGTGTGCATAGTGTTCCGTATATTGCTAATTGAAGCAACATTGAGATTGAACTGTACTCGGGGATAGTGCCACTTCGGAATAAACGAAACTGCAGGCCACCGTGAGATGAATTCGATTGTGTGTGTGCATAGTGTTCCGTATATTGCTAATTGAAGCAACATTGAGATTGAACTGTACTCGGGGATAGTGCCACTTCGGAATAAACGAAACTGCCGGCCACCGTGAGATGAATTCTATTGAGTGTGTGCATAGTGTTCCGTATATTTCTAATTAAAGCAACATTGAGATTGAACTGTACTCGGGGATAGTGCCACTTCGGAATAAACGAAACTGCCGGCCACTTGAGATGAATTCTATTGTGTGTGTGCATAGTGTTCCGTATATTTCTAATTGAAGCAACATTGAGATTGAACTGTACTCGGAGATAATGCCACTTCGTAATGAACGTTACTGATGAACACGGTGAGATGAATTCGATTGTGTGTGTGCATAGTGTTCCGTATATTGCTAAATGAAACATTGAGATTGAACTGTACTCGGCGATAATGCCACTTCGGAATGAACGGAACTGCCAGCCACCGTGAGATGAATTCGATTGTGTGTGTGCATAGTGTTCCGTATATTGCTAATTGAAACAACATTGAGATTGAACAGTACTCGGCAATAGTGCCACTTCGGAATGAACGTTACTGATGAACACGGTGAGATGAATTCGATTGTGTGTGTGCATAGTGTTCCGTATATTGCTAATTGAAGCAACATTGAGATTGAACAGTACTCGGCGATAGTGCCACTTCGGAATAAACGAAACTGCCGGCCACCGTGAGATGAATTCTATTGTGTGTGTGCATAGTGTTCCGTATATTGCTAATTGAAGCAACATTGAGATTGAACTGTACTCGGCGATAATGCCACTTCCTAATGAACGTTACTGATGAACACGGTGAGATGAAATCGATTGTGGGTGTGAGCATAGTGTTGCTTATATGGCTAATTGAAGCAACATTGAGATTGAACAGTACTCGGCAATAGTGCCACTTCGGAATGAACGGAACTGCCAACCACCGTGAGATGACTTTGATTGTGTGGGTGCATAGTGTTGATTATATTGCTAAATGAAACAACATTGAGATTGAACTCTGCTCGGCGATAATGCCACTTCTTAATGAACGTTACTGATGAACACGATGAGATGAATTCGATTGTGTGTGTGCATAGTGTTCCATATAATGCTAAATGAAACATTGAGATTGAACAGTACTCGGCGATAATGCCACTTCGGAATTTTCGAAACTGCCGGCCACGGTGAGATGAATTCTATTGGGTGTGTGCATAGTGTTCCGTATATTGCTAATTGAAACAACATTGAGATTGAACAGTACTCGGCGATAGTGCCACTTCGGAATAAACGGAACTGCCAGCCACCGTGAGATGAATTCGATTGTGTGTGTGCATAGTGTTCCGTATATTGCTAAATGAAACAACATTGAGATTGAACAGTACTCGGCGATAATGCCATTTCTTAATGAACGTTACTGATGAACACGATGAGATGAATTCGATTGTGTGTGTGCATATTGTTCCGTATATTGCTAATTGAAGCAACATTGAGATTGAACAGTACTCGGCGATAATGCCACTTCGGAATTAACGGAACTGCCGGCCACGGTGAGATGAATTCTATTGGGTGTGTGCATAGTGTTCCGTATATTGCTAATTGAAACAACATTGAGATTGAACTGTACTCGGGGATAGTGCCACTTAGGAATAAACGGGACTGCAAGCCACCGTGAGATGAATTCTATTGTGTGTGTGCATAGTGTTCCGTATATTGCTAAAAGAAACATTGAGATTGAACTGTGCTCGGCGATAATGCCACTTCTTAATGAACGTTACTGATGAACACGATGAGATGAATTCGATTGTGTGTGTGCATAGTGTTCCATATAATGCTAAATGAAACATTGAGATTGAACAGTACTCGGCGATAATGCCACTTCGGAATGAACGGAACTGCCAACCACCGCGAGATGAATTCGATTGTGTGTGTGCATAGTGTTCCGTATATTGCTAATTGAAGCAACATTGAGATTGAACTGTACTCGGCGATAATGCCACTTCCTAATGAACGTTACTGATGAACACGGTGAGATGAATTCGATTGTGTGTGTGCATAGTGTTAATTATATTGCTAATTGAAGCAACATTGAGATTGAACAGTACTCGGGGATAGTGCCACTTCAGGATAAACGAAACTGCAGGCCACCGTGAGATGAATTTGATAAAGGGTGTGGATAGTGTTCCGTATATTGCTAATTGAAGCAACATTGAGATTGAACTGTGCTCGGCGATAATGCCACTTCCTAATGAACGTTACTGATGAACACGGTAAGATGAAATCGATTGTGGGTGTGAGCATAGTGTTCCATATATTGCTAAATGAAACATTGAGATTGAACTGTACTCGGCGATAGTGCCACTTCGGAATAAACGGAACTGCCAGCCACCGTGAGATGAATTCGATTGTGTGTGTGCATAGTGTTCCGTATATTGCTAAATGAAACAACATTGAGATTGAACTGTACTCGGGGATAGTGCCACTTCGGAAAATACGAAACTGCCGGCCACCGTGAGATGAATTCTATTGTGTGTGTGCATAGTGTTCCGTATATTGCTAAATGAAACATTGAGATTGAACTGTGCTCGGCGATAATGCCACTTCGGAATAAACGGGACTGCAAGCCACCGTGAAATGAATTCGATTGTGTGTGTGCATAGTGTTCCGTATGTGGCTAATTGAAACATTGAGATTGAACTGTGCTCGGCGATAATGCCACTTCGGAATAAACGGGACTGCAAGCCACCGTGAAATGAATTCGATTGTGTGTGTGCATAGTGTTCCGTATGTGGCTAATTGAAGCAACATTGAGATTGAACAGTACTCGGCGATAATGCCACATCTTAATGAACGTTACTGATGAACACGATGAGATGAATTTGATTGTGTGTGGGCATAGTGTTAATTATATTGCTAATTGAAGCAACATTGAGATTGAACAGTACTCGGGGATAGTGCCACTTCAGGATAAACGAAACTGCAGGCCACCGTGAGATGAATTTGATAAAGGGTGTGGATAGTGTTCCGTATATTGCTAATTGAAGCAACATTGAGATTGAACAGTACTCGGAGATAATGCCACATCTTAATGAACGTTACTGATGAACACGGTGAGATGAAATCGATTGTGGGTGTGAGCATAGTGTTCCGTAAATTGCTAATTGACACAACAATGAGATTGAACTGAACTCGGGGATAGTGCCACTTTGGAATATACGAAACTGCCGGCCACCGTGAGATGAATTCTATTGTGTGTGTGCTTAGTGTTTCGTATATTGCTAAATGAAACATTGAGATTGAACTGTGCTCGGCGATAATGCCACTTCTTAATGAACGTTACTGATGAACAAAATGAGATGAATTCGATTGTGTGTGTGCATAGTGTTCTGTAAATTGCTAATTGACACAACATTGAGATTGAACTGTACTCGGGGATAGTGCCACTTCGGAATAAACGAAACTGCAAGCCACCGTGAGATGCATTCTATTGTGTGTGTGCATAGTTATCCGTATATTGCTAAATGAAACATTGAGATTGAACTGTGCTCGGCGATAATGCCACTTCGGAATAAACGGGACTGCAAGCCACCGTGAAATGAATTCGATTGTGTGTGTGCATAGTGTTCCGTATGTGGCTAATTGAAGCAACATTGAGATTGAACAGTACTCGGCGATAATGCCACATCTTAATGAACGTTACTGATGAACACGATGCGATGAATTTGATTGTGTGTGGGCATAGTGTTAATTATATTGCTAATTGAAGCAACATTGAGATTGAACAGTACTCGGGGATAGTGCCACTTCAGGATAAACGAAACTGCAGGCCACCGTGAGATGAATTTGATAAAGGGTGTGGATAGTGTTCCGTATATTGCTAATTGAAGCAACATTTAGATTAAACAGTACTCGGAGATAATGCCACATCTTAATGAACGTTACTGATGAACACGGTGAGATGAAATCGATTGTGGGTGTGAGCATAGTGTTCCGTAAATTGCTAATTGACACAACAATGAGATTGAACTGAACTCGGGGATAGTGCCACTTTGGAATATACGAAACTGCCGGCCACCGTGAGATGAATTCTATTGTGTGTGTGCATAGTGTTCCGTATATTGCTAATTGAAACAACATTGAGATTGAACTGTACTCGGGGATAGTGCCACTTCGGAAAATACGAAACTGCCGGCCACCGTGAGATGAATTCTATTGTGTGTGTGCATAGTGTTCCGTATATTGCTAATTGAAACAACATTGAGATTGAACTGTACTCGGAGATAATGCCACTTCTTAATGAACGTTACCGATGAACACGGTGAGATGAATTCGATTGTGTGTGTGCATAGTGTTAATTATATTGCTAATTGAGGCAACATTGAGATTGAACAGTACTCGGAGATAATGCCACTTCTGAAAAAACGTTACTGATGAACACGATGAGATGAATTCGATTGTGTGTGTGCATAGTGTTTTGTAAATTGCTAATTGACACAACAATGAGATTGAACTGAACTCGGGGATAGTGCAACTTTGGAATATACGAAACTGCCGGCCACCGTGAGATGAATTCTATTGTGTGTGTGCATAGTGTTCCGTATATTGCTAATTGAAACAACATTGAGATTGAACTGTACTCGTAGATAATGCAGCTTCTTAATGAACGTTACCGATGAACACGGTGAGATGAAATCGATTGTTGGTGTGCATAGTGTTTCGTATAATGCTAAATGAAACATTGAGATTGAACTCTGCTCAGCGATAATGCCACTTCTGAATAAACGAAACTGCAAGACACCGTGAGATGTATTTTATTGTGTGTGTGTGCATAGTGTTCCGTATATTGCTAATGAAACATTGAGATTGAACTGTGCTCGGAGATAATGCCACTTCTTAATGAACGTTACCGATGAACACGGTGAGATGAAATCGATTGTGGGTGTGCATAGTGTTCCGTATAATGCTAAATGAAACATTGAGATTGAACTCTGCTCAGCGATAATGCCTCTTCGGAATAAACGGGACTGCAAGCCACCGTGAGATGAATTCGATTGTGTGTGTGCATAGTGTTCCGTATATTGCTAATTAAAGTAACATTGAGATTGAACAGTACTCGGAGATAATGCCACTTCTGAATAAACGAAACTGCCGGCCACTTGAGATGAATTCTATTGTGTGTGTGCATATTGTTCCGTAAATTGCTAATTGACACAACATTGAGATTGAACTGTACTCGGGGATAGTGCCACTTTATAATGAACGTTACTGATGAACACAGTGAGATGAAATCGATTGTGGGTGTGAGCATAGTGTTCTGTAAATTGCTAATTGACACAACATTGAGATTGAACTGAACTCGGGGATAGTGCCACTTCGGAATAAACGAAACTGCAGGCCATCGTGAGATGAATTTGATTAAGGGTATGGATAGTGTTCCGTATATTGCTAATTGAAGCAACATTGAGATTGAACAGTACTCGGCGATAATGCCACTTCCTAATGAACGTTACTGATGAACACGGTGAGATGAAATCGATTGTGGGTATGCATAGTGTTCCGTATAATGCTAAATGAAACATTGAGATTGAACAGTACTCGGAGATAATGTCACTTCTAAATAAACGAAACTGCCGGCTACTTGAGATGAATTCTATTGTGTGTGTGCATAGTGTTCCGTAAATTGCTAATTGCCACAACATTGAGATTGAACTGTACTCGGGGATAGTGCCACTTCGGAATAAACAAAACTGCAAGCCACCGTGAGATGAATTCTATTGTGTGTGTGCTTAGTGTTTCGTATATTGCTAAATGAAACATTGAGATTGAACTGTGCTCGGCGATAATGCCACTTCTTAATGAACGTTACTGATGAACAAAATGAGATGAATTCGATTGTGTGTGTGCATAGTGTTCTGTATATTGCTAAATGAAACATTGAGATTGAACTGTGCTCGGCGATAATGCCACTTCGGAATAAACGGGACTGCAAGCCACCGTGAAATGAATTCGATTGTGTGTGTGCATAGTGTTCCGTATGTGGCTAATTGAAGCAACATTGAGATTGAACAGTACTCGGCGATAATGCCACATCTTAATGAACGTTACTGATGAACACGATGCGATGAATTTGATTGTGTGTGGGCATAGTGTTAATTATATTGCTAATTGAAGCAACATTGAGATTGAACAGTACTCGGGGATAGTGCCACTTCAGGATAAACGAAACTGCAGGCCACCGTGAGATGAATTTGATAAAGGGTGTGGATAGTGTTCCGTATATTGCTAATTGAAGCAACATTTAGATTGAACAGTACTCGGAGATAATGCCACATCTTAATGAACGTTACTGATGAACACGGTGAGATGAAATCGATTGTGGGTGTGAGCATAGTGTTCCGTAAATTGCTAATTGACACAACAATGAGATTGAACTGAACTCGGGGATAGTGCCACTTTGGAATATACGAAACTGCCGGCCACCGTGAGATGAATTCTATTGTGTGTGTGCATAGTGTTCCGTATATTGCTAATTGAAACAACATTGAGATTGAACTGTACTCGGGGATAGTGCCACTTCGGAAAATACGAAACTGCCGGCCACCGTGAGATGAATTCTATTGTGTGTGTGCATAGTGTTCCGTATATTGCTAAATGAAACATTGAGATTGAACTGTGCTCGGCGATAATGCCACTTCGGAATAAACGGGACTGCAAGCCACCGTGAAATGAATTCGATTGTGTGTGTGCATAGTGTTCCGTATGTGGCTAATTGAAACATTGAGATTGAACTGTGCTCGGCGATAATGCCACTTCGGAATAAACGGGACTGCAAGCCACCGTGAAATGAATTCGATTGTGTGTGTGCATAGTGTTCCGTATGTGGCTAATTGAAGCAACATTGAGATTGAACAGTACTCGGCGATAATGCCACATCTTAATGAACGTTACTGATGAACACGATGAGATGAATTTGATTGTGTGTGGGCATAGTGTTAATTATATTGCTAATTGAAGCAACATTGAGATTGAACAGTACTCGGGGATAGTGCCACTTCAGGATAAACGAAACTGCAGGCCACCGTGAGATGAATTTGATAAAGGGTGTGGATAGTGTTCCGTATATTGCTAATTGAAGCAACATTGAGATTGAACAGTACTCGGAGATAATGCCACATCTTAATGAACGTTACTGATGAACACGGTGAGATGAAATCGATTGTGGGTGTGAGCATAGTGTTCCGTAAATTGCTAATTGACACAACAATGAGATTGAACTGAACTCGGGGATAGTGCCACTTTGGAATATACGAAACTGCCGGCCACCGTGAGATGAATTCTATTGTGTGTGTGCTTAGTGTTTCGTATATTGCTAAATGAAACATTGAGATTGAACTGTGCTCGGCGATAATGCCACTTCTTAATGAACGTTACTGATGAACAAAATGAGATGAATTCGATTGTGTGTGTGCATAGTGTTCTGTAAATTGCTAATTGACACAACATTGAGATTGAACTGTACTCGGGGATAGTGCCACTTCGGAATAAACGAAACTGCAAGCCACCGTGAGATGCATTCTATTGTGTGTGTGCATAGTTATCCGTATATTGCTAAATGAAACATTGAGATTGAACAGTACTCGGCAATAGTGCCACTTCGGAATGAACGGAACTGCCAACCACCGTGAGATGAATTCGATTGTGTGTGTGCATAGTGTTCCGTATGTGGCTAATTGAAGCAACATTGAGATTGAACAGTACTCGGCGATAATGCCACATCTTAATGAACGTTACTGATGAACACGATGCGATGAATTTGATTGTGTGTGGGCATAGTGTTAATTATATTGCTAATTGAAACAACATTGAGATTGAACAGTACTCGGGGATAGTGCCACTTCAGGATAAACGAAACTGCAGGCCACCGTGAGATGAATTTGATAAAGGGTGTGGATAGTGTTCCGTATATTGCTAATTGAAGCAACATTGAGATTAAACAGTACTCGGCGATAATGCCATTTCCTAATGAACGTTACTGATGAACACGGTGAGATGAAATCGATTGTGGGTGTGTGCATAGTGTTCCATATAATGCTAAATGACACAACATTGAGATTGAACTGAACTCGGGGATAGTGCCACTTTGGAATATACGAAACTGCCGGCCACCGTGAGATGAAATCGATTGTGTGTGTGCATAGTGTTCCATATAATGCTAAATGAAACATTGAGATTGAACTGTACTCGGCGATAATGCCACTTCGGAATGAACGGAACTGCCAGCCACCGTGAGATGAATTCGATTGTGTGTGTGCATAGTGTTCCGTATATTGCTAATTGAAACAACATTGAGATTGAACAGTACTCGGCGATAATGCCACTTCGGAATGAACGGAACTGCCAACCACCGTGAGATGACTTTGATTGTGTGGGTGCATAGTGTTGATTATATTGCTAAATGAAACAACATTGAGATTGAACAGTACTCGGCAATAGTGCCACTTCGGAATGAACGTTACTGATGAACACGGTGAGATGAATTCGATTGTGTGTGTGCATAGTGTTCCGTATATTGCTAATTGAAACAACATTGAGATTGAACTGTACTCGGCGATAGTGCCACTTCGGAATGAACGGAACTGCCAGCCACCGTGAGATGAATTCGATTGTGTGTGTGCATAGTGTTCCGTATATTGCTAATTGAAACAACATTGAGATTGAACTGTACTCGGCGATAATGCCACTTCCTAATGAACGTTACTGATGAACACGGTGAGATGAAATCGATTGTGGGTGTGTGCATAGTGTTCCATATAATGCTAAATGAAACATTGAGATTGAACAGTACTCGGCGATAATGCCACTTCGGAATGAACGGAACTGCCAACCACCGTGAGATGACTTTGATTGTGTGGGTGCATAGTGTTGATTATATTGCTAAATGAAACAACATTGAGATTGAACTGTGCTCGGCGATAATGCCACTTCCTAATGAACGTTACTGATGAACACGGTGAGATGAAATCGATTGTGGGTGTGTGCATAGTGTTCCATATAATGCTAAATGAAACATTGAGATTGAACTGTACTCGGCGATAATGCCATTTCGGAATGAACGGAACTGCCAGCCACCGCGAGATGAATTCGATTGTGTGTGTGCATAGTGTTCCGTATATTGCTAATTGAAGCAACATTGAGATTGAACAGTACTCGGCAATAGTGCCACTTCGGAATGAACGGAACTGCCAGCCACCGTGAGATGAATTCGATTGTGTGTGTGCATAGTGTTCCGTATATTGCTAATTGAAACAACATTGAGATTGAACTGTACTCGGCGATAATGCCACTTCGTAATGAACGTTACTGATGAACACGGTGAGATGAAATCGATTGTGGGTGTGTGCATAGTGTTCCGTATATTGCTAATTGAAGCAACATTGAGATTGAACTGAACTCGGGGATAGTGCCACTTCGGAATAAACGAAACTGCAGGCCATCGTGAGATGAATTTGATTAAGGGTATGGATAGTGTTCCGTATATTGCTAAATGAAACAACATTGAGATTGAACTGTGCTCGGCGATAATGCCACTTCCTAATGAACGTTACTGATGAACACGGTGAGATGAAATCGATTGTGGGTGTGTGCATAGTGTTCCATATAATGCTAAATGAAACATTGAGATTGAACAGTACTCGGCGATAATGCCACTTCGGAATGAACGGAACTGCTAACCACCGTGAGATGACTTTGATTGTGTGGGTGCATAGTGTTGATTATATTGCTAAATGAAACAACATTGAGATTGAACTGTGCTCGGCGATAATGCCACTTCCTAATGAACGTTACTGATGAACACGGTGAGATAAATTCGATTGTGTGTGTGCATAGTGTTCCGTATATTGCTAATTGAAGCAACATTGAGATTGAACAGTACTCGGCGATAATGCCACTTCTTAATGAACGTTACTGATGAACACGGTGAGATGAAATCGATTGTGGGTGTGCATAGTGTTCCATATAATGCTAAATGAAACATTGAGATTGAACAGTACTCGGCGATAATGCCACTTCGGAATGAACGGAACTGCCAACCACCGTGAGATGAATTCGATTGTGTGTGTGCATAGTGTTCCGTATATTGCTAATTGAAACAACATTGAGATTGAACTGTACTCGGGGATAATGAGTTTGATGATAAGTTTGTTGATGATGATGAGTTTGATGATGATGATGATGATAAGGTTGATGATGATGAGTATGATGATGGTGATGATGATGATGATGATGATGATGATGATGATGATGATGATAATGAGTTTGATGAAGATGAGTTTGATGATGATGGTGATGATGATGATGATGATGATGATGATGATTATGATTATGATGATGATGGTGATGATAATGATGATAATAGACACAAGTCCATTTCAAGTAAAAATTAAAAAGTTGAACAAAGTTGGGACAATGTGCATGACGTTGATGTTGATCGTTAAAATGCAGAACAGACGGAAAAAACAACTTCGAACTTTTTCAACTCGAACTTTACAAGCAAAGCTTTCGCCTTGTTGATAATGGACACATGTCCATTTCAAGTAAAAAATAAAAAGTTACAAGCAAAGCTTTCCCTTTGTTGATAATGGACACAAGTCCATTTCAAGTAAAAAATAAAAAGTTACTAGCAAAGCTTTCGCCTTGTTGGTAATGGACACAAATCCATTTCAAGTAAAAAGTTGAACATCAAAGTTCACATCTTACAGAGCTCGACCAGCAGAATTTCCCAAGCAAAAGTGTCGTGTGTCGACATGCTGGACAGTGGTGGTGACCCAATGGATTTGGGTTTGGTCTTGGACTTGGGCTTCGCCTTCGGCTTGCATGATTGATCATCATCATCATCATCATCATCATCATCATCAAACTCATCAACATCAAATTCATCATCATCATCATCATCAAACTCATCATCATCATCATAATCATCATAAAATTCATCATCTGCATTGTACAGTATTTTGTTGAAATCGATAGTATGGCTCAGCCGTAATCGATGGCAGTAGAAAATCGAAATGCTCGTAAATTTTAAATTGACTGATTAGAGAATTCGAAATTAAGAATTCGATTTTAATCAAGACGAACGCGTTTTTTCTTTCATTATGTTTTTGCCTTCGTCAAGAGCAGACGTGTCCCTCGTTTCATCTAATTGAACTATCTTCAACTAATTCAACGACTTATTCTCTAGAAGAATCTCGCCATTAGAATCCGAAAGTGTTCCTCTCGACTGCCTCATCATCAACGATGGTACCACATCAAGCGCAACCAAAAGCGGTGGTCAATCGTTTGGACATCTCACCCGAAAGGTGCCACCAGTTGATCAAGCAAGGACTTGTCGTCATCAAAGACCACAGCCATCTTTCAACATACCAGTCATACGTGTGCTTGCTTCACTTCCATCATGTGTTCCAGCCCTTTCATCTTCATCCATTGACCTCAGCGCCACCAACCAATCATCACCACCTTCAAAGGTAAGTACTTCTTTTACTATTTATTTACTTAGATTAGTTTGCTATTATGGATAGAAGCATAGGAACTTCGTTTTATAAATGAAAAGTTAGTTAGTTGAGCGTGTTGGTGCATTCAGGGTTTATTGTTAATGGGCTATAAGCCACTCATTAGACTGGGGATTAGGATTGAGAACAGTGTTTTCGCAATATTCTTATTGCGACTTATTTTGAATTCTAGACCTTGGGTACCCATCATACTCGTGTGCGGTTAGAAGATTGTGTTTTCGTGTCCCACCACTCATCCAGAAGAGGAGTTCTCGCCCATGCCAGAGGAACAACAGAAGACTAAAGTGGTGAGTAGTGGGACAAGCGACAACAGCCCAAGCCCAAGCCCAAGCCAAAGCACAAGCCCAAGCTCAAGCCCAAGCCCAAATCCTGGAGATCCAAAGTCTAAAACACTTGGATCATGGTCAAGTCAAGCCCAAGCCCAAGCCCAAGCCCAAGCCCAAGCCCAAGCCCAAGCCCAAATCCTGGAGATCCAAAGTCTAAAACACTTGGATCATGGTCAAGCCAAGCCCAAGCCCAAGCCCAAGCCCAAGCCCAAGCCCAAGCCCAAGCCCAAGCCCAAGCCCAAGCCCAGGCCCAGGCCCAGTCCCGAATCCTTGAGATGCTAAGTCTAAAACACTCGACACTTTTGCTTGGGAGTTTTGTTTGGCGTCAAATACTGGGACTTGCGCTGTTGCAAGATCAACTCCTTCAAGACGCCCACCTTCTTGGAGAAATATGATGATCAAGTACCAACTTTTTATTTTTTACTTGAAATGGATTTGTGTCCCCATTGTGGACACTCGACATTTTTGCTTGGGAACTCTGGTCTACTTTTAATTTTTTACTTGAAAACTCCTTCAAGACGCCCACTTTCTTGGAGAAATACGAACAAATGATCTACAAGTCTGGCAAGTTTGCGCACAAAGTACCAACTTTTTATTTTTTACTTGAAATGGTCTTGTGTCCCCATTGTGGACACTCGACACTTTTGTTTGGGAACTTTGTTCAACTTTTTATTTTTTACTTGAAATGGTCTTGTGTCCCCATTGTGGACACTCGACACTTTTGTTTGGGAACTCTGGCCTACTTTTTATTTTTTACTTGAAATTAACTTGTGTCCCAATAGATCGTCGGCATCATCATCATCATCATCATCAAAAAGGCGAAAGCTTTGCTTGTAACTTTTTACTTTTTTACTTGAAAATGACATGTGTCCATTATCAACAAGGCGAAAGCTTTGCTTGTATCTTTTACTTTTTACTTGAAATAGACATGTGTCCATTATCAACAAGGCGAAAGCTTTGCTTGTATCTTTTTACTTTTTACTTGAAATGGACATGTGTCCATTATCAACAAGGCGAAAGCTTTGCATGTTACTTTTACTTTTTACTTGAAATGGACATGTGTCCATTATCAACAAGGCGAAAGCTTTGCTTGTTACTTTTTACTTGAAATGGAGATGTGTCCATTATCAACAAGGCGAAAGCTTTGCTTGTATTTTTTTACTTTTTACTTGAAATGGACATGTGTCCATTATCAACAAGGCGAAAGCTTTGCTTGTTACTTTTTACTTGAAATGGAGATGTGTCCAATTATCAACAAGGCGAAAGCTTTGCTTGTCTTTTTACTTTTTACTTGAAATGGACATGTGTCCATTATCAACAAGGCGAAAGCTTTGCTTGTAACTTTTTACTTTTTACTTGAAAATGACATGTGTCCATTATCAACAAGGCGAAAGCTTTGCTTGAAACTTTTTACCTTTTCACTTGAAATGGACGTGTTTCCATTATCAACAAGACAAAAGCTTTGCTTGTAACTTTTTACTTTATACTTGAAATGGACATGTGTCCATTATCAACAAGGCGAAAGCTTTGCTTGTAACTTTTTACTTTTTTACTTGAAATGGACATGTGTCCATTATCAACAAGGCGAAAGCTTTGCTTGTAACTTTTTACTTTTTACTTGAAATGGACATGTGTCCATTATCAACAAGGCGAAAGCTTTGCTTGTTACTTTTTACTTGAAATGGAGATGTGTCCATTATCAACAAAGCGAAAGCTTTGCTTGTATCTTTTTACTTTTTACTTGAAATGGACATGTGTCCATTATCAACAAGGCGAAAGCTTTGCTTGTAACTTTTTACTTTTTACTTGAAATGGACATGTGTCCATTATCAACAAGGCAAAGCTTTGCTTGTTACTTTTTACTTGAAATGGAGATGTGTCCATTATCAACAAGGCGAAAGCTTTGCTTGTATCTTTTTACTTTTTACTTGAAATGGACGTGTCCATTATCAACAAGGCGAAAGCTTTGCTTGTGTCTTTTTACTTTTTTACTTGAAATGGATTTGTGTCCATTATCATCATCATCATCATCATCATAATCAAACTCATCATCATCATCACCACTACCACCACCACCACCATCATCATCATCATCATCATCATCATCATCATCATCATCATCATCATCATCATCATCATCATCATCATCATCATCATCATCATCATCATTAAACTCATCATCTTCATCATCAAACTCATCATCATCATCATCATCAAACTCATCATCATCATCATCATCAAACTCATCATCAAACTCATCATTATCAAACTCATCATCATCATCAACATCAAACTCATCATTATCATCATCAAACTCATTATCATCTTCATCATCATCATCTTCATCAAATTCATCATCATCATCATCAAACTCATCATCATCATCATCATCAAACTCATCATCATCATCATAATCATCATAAAATTCAGCATCAGCATCATATTCATCAAACTCATCATCATGATCATCATCAAACTCATCATCATTAAACTCATCAACTCTTAATCATATTTCTAAATCGTTTCACTAAACAATGACGAGAAGGCCATTGCTCAACTTTGTTCAACTTTTTATTTTTATTTTTATTTTGAAATGGTCTTTATTGCTGACTTTACATGGTAGTCGCACGTGCACCCCACAATGACGAGAACAATGGTGGTTCAACTTTCATTCGATTTTTCAATCGTTTCACTAAACAATGTGGAAAATATTGGTGGCCAAAGGTCGAGTACTGTTAACTCACGTGTAAATTACATTTATTTCTACTACTGCTATTAACACATCAAATTCTATCTTTTTATAGCAACCGAACCGACTTGTGTCTCCATGGATGGTCTGGAAATTACTTGGTCTGGTTCAAGTGGTGCACAATCATGCAAGCCGAAGGCGAAGCACAAGTCCAAGACCAAGCCTAAACCAATTGTGTCACCACCACTGTCCAGCATGTCGACACTCGACACTTTTGCTTAGGAACTTCTGCTGGCGCGACCTATGTAAGATGTGAACTATGTTCAACTTTTTACTTTTTTACTTGAAATGGACGTGTGTCCATTATCAACAAGGCGAAAGCTTTGCATGTTACTTTTTTACTTTTTTACTTGAAATGGACTTGTGTCCATTATCAACAAGGCGAAAGCTTTGCTTGTATCTTTTACTTTTTACTTGAAATGGAAATGTGTCCATTATCAACAAGGCGAAAGCTTTTCAAGTAAAAAGTAAAAAGATACAAGCAAAGCTTTCGCCTTGTTGATAATGGACACATCTCCATTTCAAGTAAAAAGTAACAAGCAAAGCTTTCGCCTTGTTGATAATGGACACATTTCCATTTCAAGTAAAAAGTAACAAGCAAAGCTTTCGCCTTGTTGATAATGGACACGTGTCCATTTCAAGTAAAAAGTAAAAAGATACAAGCAAAGCTTTCGCCTTGTTGATAATGGACACATCTCCATTTCAAGTAAAAGTAACAAGCAAAGCTTTCGCCTTGTTGATAATGGACACATCTCCATTTCAAGTAAAAAAGTAACAAGCAAAGCTTTCGCCTTGTTGATAATGGACACATGTCCATTTCAAGTAAAAAGTAAAAGATACAAGCAAAGCTTTCGCCTTGTTGATAATGGACACATCTCCATTTCAAGTAAAAGTAACAAGCAAAGCTTTGCCTTGTTGATAATGGACACATGTCCATTTCAAGTAAAAAGTAAAAGATACAAGCAAAGCTTTCGCCTTGTTGATAATGGACACATGTCCATTTCAAGTAAAAAGTAAAAAAGACAAGCAAAGCTTTCGCCTTGTTGATAATGGACACATGTCCATTTCAAGTAAAAAAGTAAAAAATACAAGCAAAGCTTTCGCCTTGTTGATAATGGACACATCTCCATTTCAAGTAAAAGTAACAAGCAAAGCTTTCGCCTTGTTGATAATGGACACATGTCCATTTCAAGTAAAAAGTAAAAAGATACAAGCAAAGCTTTCGCCTTGTTGATAATGGACACATTTCCATTTCAAGTAAAAAGTAAAAAGATACAAGCAAAGCTTTCGCCTTGTTGATAATGGACACACGTCCATTTCAAGTAAAAAGTAAAAAGTTGAACATAGTTCACATCTTACATAGGTCGCGCCAGCAGAAGTTTCTAAGCAAAAGTGTCGAGTGTCGACATGCTGGACAGTGGTGGTGACACAATTGGTTTAGGCTTGGTCTTGGACTTGTGCTTCGCCTTCGGCTTGCATGATTGTGCACCACTTGAACCAGACCAAGTAATTTCCAGACCATCCATGGAGACACAAGTCGGTTCGGTTGCTATAAAAAGATAGAATTTGATGTGTTAATAGCAGTAGTAGAAATAAATGTAACTTACACGTGAGTTAACAGTACTCGACCTTTGGCCACCAATATTTTCCACATTGTTTAGTGAAACGATTGAAAAATCGAATGAAAGTTGAACCACCATTGTTCTCGTCATTGTGGGGTGCACGTGCGACTACCATGTAAAGTCAGCAATAAAGACCATTTCAAAAAAAATAAAAAATAAAAAGTTGAACAAAGTTGAGCAATGGCCTTCTCGTCATTGTTTAGTGAAACGATTTAGAAATATGATTAAGAGTTGATGAGTTTAATGATGATGAGTTTGATGATGATCATGATGATGAGTTTGATGAATATGATGCTGATGCCGAATTTTATGATGATTATGATGATGATGATGATGAGTTTAATGATGATGATGATGATGAGTTTGATGATGATGATGATGAATTTGATGAAGATGATGATGATGAAGATGATAATGAGTTTGATGATGATAATGATGAGTTTGATGTTGATGATGATGATGAGTTTGATAATGATGAGTTTGATGATGAGTTTGATGATGATGATGATGATGAGTTTGATGATGATGATGATGATGAGTTTGATGATGAAGATGATGAGTTTAATGATGATGATGATGATGATGATGATGATGATGATGATGATGATGATGATGATGATGATGATGATGATGATGATGATGATGATGATGATGATGGTGGTGGTGGTGGTGATGATGATGAGTTTAATGATGATGAGTTTGATGAGTTTAATGATGATGAGTTTGATGATGATGATGATGATGATGATAATGGACACAAATCCATTTCAAGTAAAAAGTAAAAAGACACAAGCAAAGCTTTCGCCTTGTTGATAATGGACACGTCCATTTCAAGTAAAAAGTAAAAGATACAAGCAAAGCTTTCGCTTTGTTGATAATGGACACATCTCCATTTCAAGTAAAAAGTAACAAGCAAAGCTTTCGCCTTGTTGATAATGGACACATGTCCATTTCAAGTAAAAAGTAAAAAGTTACAAGCAAAGCTTTCGCCTTGTTGATAATGGACACATGTCCATTTCAAGTATAAAGTAAAAAGTTACAAGCAAAGCTTTCGCCTTGTTGATAATGGACACAAGTCCATTTCAAGTAAAAAGTAAAAGATACAAGCAAAGCTTTCGCCTTGTTGATAATGGACACAAGTCCATTTCAAGTAAAAAAGTAAAAAGTAACATGCAAAGCTTTCGCCTTGTTGATAATGGACACATCTCCATTTCAAGTAAAAGATACAAGCAAAGCTTTCGCCTTGTTGATAATGGACACATGTCCATTTCAAGTAAAAAGTAAAAAAGACAAGCAAAGCTTTTGCCTTGTTGATAATGGACACATGTCCATTTCAAGTAAAAAAGTAAAAAATACAAGCAAAGCTTTCGCCTTGTTGATAATGGACACATCTCCATTTCAAGTAAAAAGTAACAAGCAAAGCTTTCGCCTTGTTGATAATGGACACATGTCCATTTCAAGTAAAAAGTAAAAAGATACAAGCAAAGCTTTCGCCTTGTTGATAATGGACACATTTCCATTTCAAGTAAAAAGTAAAAAGATACAAGCAAAGCTTTCGCCTTGTTGATAATGGACACACGTCCATTTCAAGTAAAAGTAAAAAGTTGAACATAGTTCACATCTTACATAGGTCGCGCCAGCAGAAGTTTCTAAGCAAAAGTGTCGAGTGTCGACATGCTGGACAGTGGTGGTGACACAATTGGTTTAGGCTTGGTCTTGGACTTGTGCTTCGCCTTCGGCTTGCATGATTGTGCACCACTTGAACCAGACCAAGTAATTTCCAGACCATCCATGGAGACACAAGTCGGTTCGGTTGCTATAAAAAGATAGAATTTGATGTGTTAATAGCAGTAGTAGAAATAAATGTAACTTACACGTGAGTTAACAGTACTCGACCTTTGGCCACCAATATTTTCCACATTGTTTAGTGAAACGATTGAAAAATCGAATGAAAGTTGAACCACCATTGTTCTCGTCATTGTGGGGTGCACGTGCGACTACCATGTAAAGTCAGCAATAAAGACCATTTCAAAAAAAAATAAAAATAAAAAGTTGAACAAAGTTGAGCAATGGCCTTCTCGTCATTGTTTAGTGAAACGATTTAGAAATATGATTAAGAGTTGATGAGTTTAATGATGATGAGTTTGATGATGATCATGATGATGAGTTTGATGAATATGATGCTAATGCCGAATTTTATGATGATTATGATGATGATGATGAGTTTGATGATGATGATGATGATGAGTTTGATGATGATGATGATGAATTTGATGAAGATGATGATGATGAAGATGATAATGAGTTTGATGATGATAATGATGAGTTTGATGTTGATGATGATGATGAGTTTGATAATGATGAGTTTGATGATGAGTTTGATGATGATGATGATGATGAGTTTGATGATGATGATGATGATGAGTTTGATGATGAAGATGATGAGTTTAATGATGATGATGATGATGATGATGATGATGATGATGATGATGATGATGATGATGATGATGATGATGATGATGATGATGATGATGGTGGTGGTGGTGGTGATGATGATGAGTTTAATGATGATGAGTTTGATGAGTTTAATGATGATGAGTTTGATGATGATGATGATGATGATGATAATGGACACAAATCCATTTCAAGTAAAAAGTAAAAAGACACAAGCAAAGCTTTCGCCTTGTTGATAATGGACACGTCCATTTCAAGTAAAAAAGTAAAAGATACAAGCAAAGCTTTCGCTTTGTTGATAATGGACACATCTCCATTTCAAGTAAAAAGTAACAAGCAAAGCTTTCGCCTTGTTGATAATGGACACATGTCCATTTCAAGTAAAAAGTAAAAAGTTACAAGCAAAGCTTTCGCCTTGTTGATAATGGACACATGTCCATTTCAAGTATAAAGTAAAAAGTTACAAGCAAAGCTTTCGTCTTGTTGATAATGGAAACACGTCCATTTCAAGTGAAAAGGTAAAAAGTTTCAAGCAAAGCTTTCGCCTTGTTGATAATGGACACAAGTCCATTTCAAGTAAAAAGTAAAAGATACAAGCAAAGCTTTCGCCTTGTTGATAATGGACACAAGTCCATTTCAAGTAAAAAGTAAAAAGTAACATGCAAAGCTTTCGCCTTGTTGATAATGGACACATCTCCATTTCAAGTAAAAAGTAACAAGCAAAGCTTTCGCCTTGTTGATAATGGACACATGTCCATTTCAAGTAAAAAGTAAAAGATACAAGCAAAGCTTTCGCCTTGTTGATAATGGACACATGTCCATTTCAAGTAAAAGTAAAAAAGACAAGCAAAGCTTTGCCTTGTTGATAATGGACACATGTCCATTTCAAGTAAAAAAGTAAAAAATACAAGCAAAGCTTTCGCCTTGTTGATAATGGACACATCTCCATTTCAAGTAAAAAGGTAAAAGTTTCAAGCAAAGCTTTCGCCTTGTTGATAATGGACACATCTCCATTTCAAGTAAAAAGTAACAAGCAAAGCTTTCGCCTTGTTGATAATGGACACATCTCCATTTCAAGTAAAAAGTAACAAGCAAAGCTTTCGCCTTGTTGATAATGGACACATCTCCATTTCAAGTAAAAAGTAACAAGCAAAGCTTTCGCCTTGTTGATAATGGACACGTGTCCATTTCAAGTAAAAAGTAAAAAGATACAAGCAAAGCTTTCGCCTTGTTGATAATGGACACATCTCCATTTCAAGTAAAAAGTAACAAGCAAAGCTTTCGCCTTGTTGATAATGGACACATCTCCATTTCAAGTAAAAAGTAACAAGCAAAGCTTTCGCCTTGTTGATAATGGACACATGTCCATTTCAAGTAAAAAGTAAAAAAGATACAAGCAAAGCTTTCGCCTTGTTGATAATGGACACATCTCCATTTCAAGTAAAAAGTAAAAGATACAAGCAAAGCTTTCGCCTTGTTGATAATGGACACATGTCATTTTCAAGTAAAAAGTAAAAAGTTACAAGCAAAGCTTTCGCCCTGTTGATAATGGACACATCTCTATTTCAAGTAAAAAGTAACAAGCAAAGCTTTCGCCTTGTTGATAATGGACACATGTCCATTTCAAGTAAAAAGTAAAAAGATACAAGCAAAGCTTTCGCCTTGTTGATAATGGACACATCTCCATTTCAAGTAAAAAGTAACAAGAAAAGCTTTCGCCTTGTTGATAATGGACACATCTCCATTTCAAGTAAAAAGTAACAAGCAAAGCTTTCGCCTTGTTGATAATGGACACGTCCATTTCAAGTAAAAAGTAAAAAGATACAAGCAAAGCTTTCGCTTTGTTGATAATGGACACATCTCCATTTCAAGTAAAAAGTAACAAGCAAAGCTTTCGCCTTGTTGATAATGGACACATGTCCATTTCAAGTAAAAAAGTAAAAAGTTACAAGCAAAGCTTTCGCCTTGTTGATAATGGACACATGTCCATTTCAAGTATAAAGTAAAAAAGTTACAAGCAAAGCTTTCGTCTTGTTGGATAATGGAAACACGTCCATTTCAAGTGAAAAGGTAAAAGTTTCAAGCAAAGCTTTCGCCTTGTTGATAATGGACACAAGTCCATTTCAAGTAAAAAGTAAAAAGTAACATGCAAGCTTTCGCCTTGTTGATAATGGACACAAGTCCATTTCAAGTAAAAAAGTAAAAAGTAACATGCAAAGCTTTCGCCTTGTTGATAATGGACACACGTCCATTTCAAGTAAAAAGTAAAAAGTTGAACATAGTTCACATCTTACATAGGTCGCGCCAGCAGAAGTTCCTAAGCAAAAGTGTCGAGTGTCGACATGCTGGACAGTGGTGGTGACACAATTGGTTTAGGCTTGGTCTTGGACTTGTGCTTCGCCTTCGGCTTGCATGATTGTGCACCACTTGAACCAGACCAAGTAATTTCCAGACCATCCATGGAGACACAAGTCGGTTCGGTTGCTATAAAAAGATAGAATTTGATGTGTTAATAGCAGTAGAAGAAATAAATGTAACTTACACGTGAGTTAACAGTACTCGACCTTTGGCCACCAATATTTTCCACATTGTTTAGTGAAACGATTGAAAAATCGAATGAAAGTTGAACCACCATTGTTCTCGTCATTGTGGGGTGCACGTGCGACTACCTAGTAAAGTCAGCAATAAAGACCATTTCAAAAAAAAAAAAAAATAAAAAGTTGAACAAAGTTGAGCAATGGCCTTCTCGTCATTGTTTAGTGAAACGATTTAGAAATATGATTAAGAGTTGATGAGTTTAATGATGATGAGTTTGATGATGATCATGATGATGAGTTTGATGAATATGATGCTGATGCTGAATTTTATGATGATTATGATGATGATGATGAGTTTGATGATGATGATGATGATGAGTTTGATGATGATGATGATGATGAGTTTGATGATGATGATGATGAATTTGATGAAGATGATGATGATGAAGATGATAATGAGTTTGATGATGATAATGATGATGAGTTTGATAATGATGATGATGATGATGAGTTTGATGATGATGATGATGATGAGTTTGATGATGATGATGATGATGAGTTTGATTATGATGATGATGAGTTTGATGATGATGATGATGATGATGATGATGATGATGATGATGATGATGATGATGATGATGATGATGATGATGATGATGATGATGATGATGATGATGATGATGATGATGATGATGATGATGATGATGATGATGATGATGATGATGATGATGATGATGATGATGATGATGATGATGATGATGAGTTTGATGATGATGATGATGATGATGATGATGAGTTTGATGATGATGATGATGATGATGATAATGGACACATGTCCATTTCAAGTAAAAAATTAAAAAGTTTCAAGCAAAGCTTTCGCCTTGTTGATAATGGACACATGTCCATTTCAAGTAAAAAGTAAAAAGATACAAGCAAAGCTTTCGCCTTGTTGATAATGGACACATCTCCATTTCAAGTAAAAAGTAACAAGCAAAGCTTTCGCCTTGTTGATAATGGACACATGTCCATTTCAAGTAAAAAGTAAAAAGATACAAGCAAAGCTTTCGCCTTGTTGATAATGGACACATCTCCATTTCAAGTAAAAAGTAACAAGAAAAGCTTTCGCCTTGTTGATAATGGACACATCTCCATTTCAAGTAAAAAGTAACAAGCAAAGCTTTCGCCTTGTTGACAATGGACACGTGTCCATTTCAAGTAAAAAGTAAAAAGATACAAGCAAAGCTTTCGCCTTGTTGATAATGGACACATCTCCATTTCAAGTAAAAAAGTAACAAGCAAAGCTTTCGCCTTGTTGATAATGGACACATCTCCATTTCAAGTAAAAAGTAACAAGCAAAGCTTTCGCCTTGTTGATAATGGACACGTGTCCATTTCAAGTAAAAAGTAAAAAGATACAAGCAAAGCTTTCGCCTTGTTGATAATGGACACATCTCCATTTCAAGTAAAAAGTAACAAGCAAAGCTTTCGCCTTGTTGATAATGGACACATCTCCATTTCAAGTAAAAAGTAACAAGCAAAGCTTTCGCCTTGTTGATAATGGACACATGTCCATTTCAAGTAAAAAAGTAAAAAGATACAAGCAAAGCTTTCGCCTTGTTGATAATGGACACATCTCCATTTCAAGTAAAAAGTAACAAGCAAAGCTTTCGCCTTGTTGATAATGGACACATGTCCATTTCAAGTAAAAAGTAAAAGATACAAGCAAAGCTTTCGCCTTGTTGATAATGGACACATGTCTATTTCAAGTAAAAAGTAAAAAGATACAAGCAAAGCTTTCGCCTTGTTAATAATGGACACATGTCATTTTCAAGTAAAAAGTAAAAAGTTACAAGCAAAGCTTTCGCCTTTTTGATGATGATGATGATGATGATGCCGACGATCTATTGGGACACAAGTTAATTTCAAGTAAAAAATAAAAAGTAGGCCAGAGTTCCCAAACAAAAGTGTCGAGTGTCCACAATAGGGACACAAATCCATTTCAAGTAAAAAATAAAAAGTTGCACAAAGTTCCCAAGCAAAAGTGTCGAGTGTCCACAATGGGGACACAAGACCATTTCAAGTAAAAAATAAAAAGTTGGTACTTTGTGCGCAAACTTGCCAGACTTGTAGATCATTTGTTCGTATTTCTCCAAGAAAGTGGGCGTCTTGAAGGAGTTTTCAAGTAAAAAATAAAAAGTAGGCCAGAGTTCCCAAACAAAAGTGTCGAGTGTCCACAATAGGGACACAAATCCATTTCAAGTAAAAAATAAAAAGTTGGTACTTGATCATCATATTTCTCCAAGAAGGTGGGCGTCTTGAAGGAGTTGATCTTGCAACAGCGCAAGTCCCAGTATTTGACGCCAAACAAAACTCCCAAGCAAAGTGTCGAGTGTTTTAGACTTAGCATCTCCAGGATTCGGGCCTGGGCCTGGGCCTGGGCCTGGGCTTAGGCTTGGGCTTGGGCTTGGGCTTGGGCTTGGGCTTGGGCTTGGGCTTGGGCTTGGGCTTGGGCTTGGGCTTGGGCTTGGGCTTGGGCTTGGGCTTGGGCCTGGGCCTGGGCCTGGGCTTAGGCTTGGGCTTGGGCTTGGGCTTGGGCTTGGCTTGGCCTTGACTTGACCATGATCCAAGTGTTTTAGACTTTGGATCTCCAGGATTTGGGCTTGGGCTTGGGCTGTTGTCGCTTGTCCCACCACTCACCACTTTAGTCTTCTGTTGTTCCTCTGGCATGGGCGAGAACTCCTCTTCTGGATGAGTGGTGGGACACGAAAACACAATCTTCTAACCGCACACGAGTATGATGGGTACCCAAGGTCTAGAATTCAAAATAAGTCGCAATGAGAATATTGCGAAAACACTGTTCTCAATCCTAATCCCCAGTCTAATGAGTGGCTTATAGCCCATTAACAATAAACCCTGAATGCACCAACACGCTCAACTAACTAACTTTTCATTTATGAAACGAAGTTCCTATGCTTCTATCCATAATAGCAAACTAATCTAAGTAAAATAGTAAGAGAAGTACTTACCTTTGAAGGTGGTGATGATTGTTTGGTGGCGCTGAGGTCAATGGATGAAGATGAAAGTGCTGGAACACATGATGGAAGTGAAGCAAGCACACGTATGACTGGTATGTTGAAGGATGGCTGTGGTCTTTGATGACGACAAATCCTTGCTTGATCAACTGGTGTCACCTTTCGGGTGAGATGTCCAGACGATTAACCACCACTTTTGGTTGCGCTTGATGTGGTACCATCGTTGATGATGAGGAATTCGAGAGGAACACTTTCGGATTCCAATTGCGAGATTCTTCTAGAGGATAAGTGAGTTAATTCGTTGAAATTGGTTCAATTAGATGAGACGAGAGACAGGTCTGCACTTGACAAAGGCAAAAACATAATGAAAGAAAAAAAACGCGTTCTTCTCGATTAAAATCGAATTCTTAATTTCGAATTCTCTAATCAGTCAGTTTCAAATTTACGAGCATTTCGATTTTCTACTGCCATCGATTACGGCTGAGCGATACTATCGATTTCAACAAAATACTGTACTATGCTGATGATGAATTTTATGATGATTATGATGATGATGATGAGTTTGATGATGATGAGTTTGATGAGTTTGATGATGATGAGTTTGATGATGAAGATGATGATGATGATGATGATGATCAATCATGCAAGCCGAAGGCGAAGCCCAAGTCCAAGACCAAACCCAAATCCATTGGGTCACCACCACTGTCCAGCATGTCGACACACGACACTTTTGTTTGGGAAATTCTGCTGGTCGAGCTCTGTAAGATGTGAACTTTGATGTTCAACTTTTTACTTGAAATGGATTTGTGTCCATTACCAACAAGGCGAAAGCTTTGCTAGTAACTTTTTATTTTTTACTTGAAATGGACTTGTGTCCATTATCAACAAGGGGAAAGCTTTGCTTGTAACTTTTTATTTTTTACTTGAAATGGACATGTGTCCATTATCAACAAGGCGAAAGCTTTGCTTGTAAAGTTCGAGTTGAAAAAGTTCGAAGTTGTTTTTTCCGTCTGCTCTGCATTTTAACGATCAACATCAACGTCATGCACATTGTCCCAACTTTGTTCAACTTTTTAATTTTTTACTTGAAATGGACTTGTGTCCATTATCATCATTATCATCACCATCATCATCATAATCATAATCATCATCATCATCATCATCATCATCATCATCATCATCAAACTCATCATCATCATCATTATCATCATCATCACCATCATCATCATCATCATCATCATCATCATCAACATCATCATCATCATCATCATCATCATCACCACTACCATCATCATCATCACCACTACCATCATCATCATCATCACCATCACCACCACCACCACCATCATCATCATCATCATCATCATCATCATCATCATCATCATCATCATCATCATCATCATCATCATCATCATCATCATCATCATCATCATCATCATCATCATCATCATCATCATCATCATCATCATCATCATCATCATCATCAAATTCGTCAATATGAAACTCATCATCATGAAACTCATCATCATCAAACTCATCATCATCATCATCATCATCATCATCATCATCATCATCATCATCATCAAACTCATCATCATCATCATCATCATCATCATCATCATCATCATCATCATCATCATCATCATCATCATCATCATCATCATCAAACTCATCATCAAACTCATCATCATCAAAATCATCATCATCATCAACATCAAACTCATCATTATCATCATCAAACTCATTATCATCTTCATCATCATCATCTTCATCAAATTCATCATCATCATCATCAAACTCATCATCATCATCATCATCAAACTCATCATCATCATCATAATCATCATAAAATTCAGCATCAGCATCATCATCATCATCATCATCATCATCATCATCATCATCATCATCATTAAACTCATCAACTCTAAATCATATTTCTAAATCGTTTCACTCCACAATGACGAGAAGGCCATTGCTCAACTTTGTTCAACTTTTTATTTTTATTTTTTTTTGAAATGGTCTTTATTGCTGACTTTACATGGTAGTCGCACGTGCACCCCACAATGACGAGAACAATGGTGGTTCAACTTTCATTCGATTTTTCAATCGTTTCACTAAACAATGTGGAAAATATTGGTGGCCAAAGGTCGAGTACTGTTAACTCACGTGTAAGTTACATTTATTTCTACTACTGCTATTAACACATCAAATTCTATCTTTTTATAGCAACCGAACCGACTTGTGTCTCCATGGA
The DNA here is from genome assembly GCA_023373905.1 of Rhizoglyphus robini. Lineage (NCBI taxonomy): Eukaryota > Metazoa > Arthropoda > Arachnida > Sarcoptiformes > Acaridae > Rhizoglyphus > Rhizoglyphus robini. Next base: position 272,935 of record JAKIJQ010000132.1, on the reverse strand, counting down.
TGGTCTGGAAATTACTTGGTCTGGTTCAAGTGGTGCACAATCATGCAAGCCGAAGGCGAAGCACAAGTCCAAGACCAAGCCTAAACCAATTGTGTCACCACCACTGTCTAGCATGTCGACACTCGACACTTTTGCTTAGGGAACTTCTGCTGGCGCGACCTATGTAAGATGTGAACTATGTTCAACTTTTTACTTTTTACTTGAAATGGACGTGTATCCATTATCAACAAGGCGAAAGCTTTGCATGTTACTTTTTACTTTTTACTTGAAATGGACATGTGCCCATTATCAACAAAGCGAAAGCTTTGCATGTTACTTTTTACTTTTTACTTGAAATGGACTTGTGTCCATTATCAACAAGGCGAAAGCTTTGCATGTTACTTTTTACTTTTTACTTGAAATGGACTTGTGTCCATTATCAACAAGGCGAAAGCTTTGCTTGTATCTTTTACTTTTTACTTGAAATGGACGTGTGTCCATTATCAATAGGGCGAAAGCTTTGCATGTTACTTTTTTACTTTTTACTTGAAATGGACATGTGTCCATTATCAACAAAGCGAAAGCTTTGCATGTTACTTTTTTACTTTTTACTTGAAATGGACTTGTGTCCATTATCAACAAGGCGAAAGCTTTGCATGTTACTTTTTACTTTTTACTTGAAATGGACGTGTTTCCATTATCAACAAGGCGAAAGCTTTGCTTGTAACTTTTTACTTTTTACTTGAAATGGACATGTGTCCATCATCAACAAGGCGAAAGCTTTGCTTGTAACTTTTTACATTTTACTTGAAATGTACTTGTGTCCATTATCAACAAGGCCAAAGCTTTGCTTGTTACTTTTTACTTGAAATGGAGATGTGTCCATTATCAACAAGGCGAAAGCTTTGCTTGTATCTTTTACTTTTTACTTGAAATGGACGTGTCCATTATCAACAAGGCGAAAGCTTTGCTTGTGTCTTTTTTACTTTTTACTTGAAATGGATTTGTGTCCATTATCATCATCATCATCATCATCATAATCAAACTCATCATCATCATCACCACTACCACCACCACCACCATCATCATCATCATCATCATCATCATCATCATCATCAAACTCATCATCATCAAACTCATCATCATCATCATCATCATCATCATCATCATCATCATCATCATCATCATCATCATCATCATCATCATCATCATCATCATCATCATCATCATCATCATCATCATCATCATCATCATCATCATCATCATCATCATCATCATCATCATCATCATCATCATCATCATCATCATCATCAAATTCGTCAATATGAAACTCATCATCATGAAACTCATCATCATGAAACTCATCATCATCATCATCATCATCATCATCATCATCATCATCATCATCATCATCATCATCATCATCATCATCATCATCATCATCATCATCATCATCATCATCATCAAACTCATCATCATCATCATCATCTAACTCATCATCATCATCATAATCATCATAAAATTCATCATCTTCATCATCAAACTCATCATCTTCATCATCATCATCATCTTCATAAAATTCATCATCATCATCATCATCATCATCAAACTCATCATCAAACTCATCATCATCAAACTCATCATCATCATCATCATCATCATCAAACTCATCATCATCATCATCAAACTCATCATCATCATCATCAAACTCATCATCATCATCATCATCATCATAAAATTCATCATCAGCATCGTACAGTATTTTGTTGAAATCGATAGTATCGCTCAGCCGTAATCGATGGCAGTAGAAAATCGAAATGCTCGTAAATTTGAAACTTACTACTTGAAATGGACTTGTGTCCATTATCATCATCATCATCACCATCATCATCATCATCATCATCATCATCATCATCATCTTCATCAAATTCATCATCTTCATCATCAAACTCATCATCATCATCATCATCAAACTCATCATCATCATCATCATCATCATCAAACTCATCATCATCATCATCATCATCATCATCATCATCATCATCATCATCAAACTCATCATCATCATCATCATCAAACTCATCATCAAACTCATCATCATCAAACTCATCATCATCATCATCATCAAACTCATCATCATCATCATCATCATCATCAAACTCATCATCATCATCATCAAACTCATCATCATCAAACTCATCATCATCTTCAACATCATCATAAAATTCATCATCAGCATCGTACAGTATTTTGTTGAAATCGATAGTATCGCTCAGCCGTAATCGATGGCAGTAGAAGATCGAAATGCTCGTAAATTTGAAACTGACTGATTAGAGAATTCGAAATTAAGAATTCGATTTTAATCGAGACGAACGCGTTTTTTTCTTTCATTATGTTTTTGCCTTCGTCAAGTGCAGACCTGTCTCTCGTCTCATCTAATTGAACCAATTTCAACGAATTAACTCACTTATCCTCTAGAAGAATCTCGCAATTGGAATCCGAAAGTGTTCCTCTCGAATTTCTCATCATCAACGATGGTACCACATCAAGCGCAACCAAAAGCGGTGGTTAATCGTCTGAACATCTCACCCGAAAGGTGCCACCAGTTGATCAAGCAAGGACTTGTCGTTATCAAAGACCACAGCCATCCTTCAACATACCATTCATACGTGTGCTTGCTTCACTTCCATAATGTGTTTCAGCACTTTCATCTTCATCCATTGACCTCAGCGCCACCAACCAATCATCACCACCTTCAAAGGTAAGTACTTCTCTTACTATTTATTTACTTAGATTAGTTTACTATTATGGATAGAAGCATAGGAACTTCGTTTCATAAATGAAAAGTTAGTTAGTTGAGCGTATTGGTGCATTCAGGGTTTATTGTTATTGAAAACAGTGTTTTCGCAATATTCTCATTGCGACTTATTTTGAATTCTAGACCTTGGGTACCCATCATACTCGTGTGCGGTTAGAAGATTGTGTTTTCGTGTCCCACCACTCATCCAGAAGAGAAGTTCTCGCCCATGCCTGAGGAACAACAGGAGACTATAGTGGTGAGTGGTGGGACAAGCGACAACAGCCCAAGCCCAAGCCCAAGCCCAAGCCCAAGCCCAAGCCCAAGGCCAAGCCCAAGCCCAAGCCCAAGCCCAAGCCCAAGCCTAAGCCCAAGCCCAGGCCCGAATCCTGGAGATGCTAAGTCTAAAACACTCGACACTTTTGCTTGGGAGTTTTGTTTGGCGTTAAATACTGGGACTTGCGCTGTTGCAAGATCAACTCCTTCAAGACGCCTACCTTCTAGGAGAAATATGATGATCAAGTACCAACTTTTTATTTTTTACTTGAAATGGATTTGTGTCCCCATTGTGGACACTCGACACTTTTGTTTGGGAACTTTGTGCAACTTTTTATTTTGTACTTGAAATGGTCTTGTGTCCCCATTGTGGACACTCGACACTTTTGCTTGGGAACTCTGGTCTACTTTTTATTTTTTACTTGAAAACTCCTTCAAGACTCCCACTTTCTTGGAGAAATACGAACAAATGATCTACAAGTCTGGCAAGTTTGTGTACCAAGTACCAACTTTTTATTTTTTACTTGAAATGGTCTTTTGTTCCCATTGTGGACACTCGACACTTTTGCTTGGGAACTTTGTGCAACTTTTTAAGCATGGTCATGTCCGGTGCTTGCTCGTTGTCCGCCTTCCTTGATTCACACCACTATCTTCGCTTTGGTAGCACAGTTTGAGGGGGTTTTGCCATGGTCACGTCCGGTGCTTGCTCGTTGTCCGCCGTCCTTGATTCACAACACTATCTTCGCTTTGGTAGCAAAGGTTGTGTGGGTTAAGCAAATGATGTTTGATGATGATGATGATGATGAGGTTGATGATGATGAGTATGATGATGGTGATGATGATGATGATGATGATGATGATGATGATGATGATGAGTTTGATGATGATGATGATGATGATGATGATGATGATGATTTTGATGACGAGTTTGATGATGATGATGATGATGATGATAATGTTTGAAGATGAGTTTGATGAAGATGATGATGAGATTTATGATGATGAAGATAAGTTTGATGATGATGATGATGATGATGTTGATGGTGATGATGATGATGATAATGTTTGAAGATGATGAATTTGATGAAGATAATGATGAGTTTAATGATGATGAATTTGATGATGAAAATAATGAATTTGATGATGATGATGATGATGATGATGATGAATTTGATGATGAGTTTGATGATAATGTTTGAAAAATGATGAGTTTGATGAAGATTAGTTTGATGATGATGTTTGATGATGATGATTATGATTATGATGATGATGATGATGATGATGATTGTGCTAATTTTGTTTTCTACACAAACATTGTTGAATGCTGAATGTAAGTGCCGGGTATCCGAATGCACACTTTCATGTTGTTACAACAAGAAAGTACTCCGCGAGGAAGTAAAAGAAGCACACACACACACACACACACACACACACACACACACACACACACACACACACACACACACACACACACACACACACACACACACACACACACACACACACACACACACACACACACACACACACACACACACACACACACACACACACACACACACACACACACACACACACACACACACACACACACACACACACACACACACACACACACACACACACACACACACACACACACACACACACACACACACACACACACACACACACACACACACACACACACACACACACACACACACACACACACACACACACACACACACACACACACACACACACACACACACACACACACACACACACACACACACACACACACACACACACGCTAATTGTACACAATTTTGCACAAAGGTTACCTGTCTGTCGGCTAAATAGATTTGGTCATCGATCTGTATGAAAGTACATCCTCGCATCAAACCGATCGACAATGTTGTGTTCTGGTTGACGTTTCAAGTAGAGTGGTACCCGAAAGTGGTGATGAGATGTGACTGGTGAGTGTTCGGTACAGGACAAGCCAACTAGTGAGGGGTACTTGCTAAACCAGGACACTTGATTTGCAGTTTACCATCACTTGGTGGCGATGATCAGACTGTTGAGTTAAAAGCTTTATTTGTGAAGAGTAAAAGTACAGAAAGATTTGGTTGAACTAAGTAGGCACTGCGCCATACAAAGAAACCAATGATGATCCTTGTGTGGTAGAGCCAGATGGAAGTTGATCGTCAGAAACTGAGTAGACACAATCTGTAAAGTAGAAGACTCTGCGTTAGCACAAGTAGTGGCGACAACTGATCAGAACACATACGAGACACTCGATGATTAACAGCTGCAGACAGTCGTCCTTTTATAGGGAGCAGCAATTGTGCTTTGTCACTGCGTGGTGATGGTCGACTATGTGAACACTGAGTGACTGTCGATGTAGTGACTTTACGATGACGACACATAAACTTGACAAGCGGTCATACAGAGAGGGAGCCACTTCTCAACACCTCCCCTGCTCCCGAACTGCTTGACCATCTGGTCCCAGAAGTATCCGCTTCGTATGCTTGGAATTGCTTAACGATTTAGTAAGACAGTCGGCTAGTTGATTGTGTGTGCTGACATGCTTGATGGTGATGTAGCGTTTGGCACTGTAGTCTCGTATACAGTGCATCTTCACGTCAATATGTTTGGTGTCCGAGAGACTTCGTTGAGAGTTTGCGATTTGGATCGCCGGTATGTTGTCTTCTAGGATGGTAGTTGGTAATTGGACGGGAAAGCTCAGTTCATGAAGTAGCTGTTGAAGCCAAAGTACTTCTTTGCACGCCATTGCCATTGCCGTATATTCTGCTTCAGTAGTAGAAAAACTAACGGTTTTCTGTTTTCGACTGAACCAAGAGATGGAACTTCCGTTTAGTTGGAACAGTGCACCTGACTGGGATTTTCGGTCGCCAATGGTTGCGAAGTTGGCGTCAACGTAACAGACCAGATTAGAATCGTCAAAACTTCCCAGAGTGAGACTGAGGTTCTTTGTATGCTTCAGGTACGCCAATACTTGTTTGCTGTATGTCCAGACTAGGGCAGTAGGTTCATGAAGGTGTCTAGAGAGTAGATTCACAACTGCAGCAATATCTGGTCTGGTTAAGTTTGCGATGTAGAGTAGACTTCCAATGAGGCTCCTGATCGGCCAGTTGTTATCGATTTCTCCATCTTTAAGATCAAGTTTGTCTAACTGAGGCAGAGTCTGGATACGGCTCGAGTCTTCAAGGTTGAATCTGTTCAGTAGATCATTGATGTACATTTCTTGAGAAAGCGAGAATGTACCATGTTCGTCTCTTGTGAAGTTGACTCCAAGGAAACGATTCACTTGTCCCAGATCCCTTAGTTCGAGCTTGTCCTTCAATTGTTGCTTGACTTCAGTCATTTGTTGTTCTGTGTGAGTGAAGATCAGAATATCGTCTACCCACACCAGCAAGAACAGGTTTACACTTCCCACTCGTTTCACATAGAGGCACGGGTCTGATTGAATAGCTTTGAATCCGAGTTTATTCAGGGTGAAGTTCATTTTCTCATTCCAACACTTTGGAGCCTGCTTCAGTCCATACATAGCTTTATCGACCCTCCATATCGTGCCATCATCCTTGAAGCCATCAGGTGGATGGACATACACCACCGTGTCCAGATCACCGTTGAGGAAAGCTGTTTTGATATCGATTTGATGTACAAGTAGCTTCTGTTGGCTTGCAATTACCATCATGGCACGGATTGCTGTGTATGATACTACAGGGCTGAAAGTTTCTTCAAAGTCAATACCTTTCTGTTGGTTAAATCCTCGAGCCACCAATCTTGCCTTAAACCGGACGATAGCTCCGAGGCTGTTCTTTTTGACATCATATACCCATCTGGTGGTGATGAGTTTTCTTTCGCCAGCAAGTTTTTGTTCGACTACTTGATAAACATGATGTGCATTCAATGATGTGATTTCATCGGTCATTGCTTCGATCCAGTAATCCCTTTCTGGGGAATGTATCGCTTCGTTATAGTTGGCTGGTACATATATATGTTCGGCTAAACGAGAGGCTGGTGACACAAGGGCAGCTTGGTAGTCTGGATACTGCATCACAGAACTTGCCTGTTCTCCTGGTGCAACATAACTAAGTCGGTCTGGAGGGCCACAATTTCTTGGAGGTTGAATTCGTCGTGATTGTACTTGTGGTTCATCGGTAGTTACAGAAACAGGTTCAGTAGCCGCGTTGGTAGCTATTCCTGAAGTAGGTTCAGTGGGTTCTTTTGTAGATTCAATTGTCGGTGTGGTAATAGTTTTGACTTCAGTCTGATAAGTGGGTTCACTCTTCAGTTCGACTTTAGGAACAATATCGGGAGCTTGTACTTCGTCTTGCTTCTGTTCTTGTGGCTCGGAAATGGGTGTTGTTATGATTGCAGTAGGTGTTACAGTTTCGGTAGTTGGTGTTGGAATCACTGGCGTAGGTGTTGTAGTCACGGGCAGTTGAAGTCTTCGATCGAAGTTCTCCAACGCCTGGTTGAGTGCCGTTTCTCTTCTTTGGTTTTCCACCGATTGAAGCTGTCTTTGTAGATCCAAGATTGGTGTGATGTCAGGTTCAGTAGTTGATTCGGTGGTCGGACCATTGGTGACTTGTCCTGCACCACTACCTTCAGTCTCATTCACTTCTTCAACTTCATCAATGTTAAATAGTGTTCGAGTTTGTGGATTGCTTTCGCATGTACATTCTTGTTCGCCTTCTTTTAATGTCTTCATAGACTTGATGCAGGCTGGGAACACACCGTTCCAGATGTCACAATTCCGCTGATTGATGACCTTTCCAGTGCTAGGATCCAGTAGTCGGTATGCCTTTGCGTCGAAGGAATACCCAACAAAAAATAAGTTCTTCGGAAGTAGGATCAAACTTCTTCCTCTTTTCATGAGGGATCCAACTATACGCAATCGATCCGAATCTTTTCATCTTCTCGAATTCTGGTTCTCGGTTAAACATCCGCTTGCAGGGTAGTTCGTTATTGATTGAGCTATGGGGCAGTCTGTTGGCAATATAGCATGCAGTACGAATTGCTTCAGGCCAGAATTTTAGTGGTAAACAACTTTCGAACAACATAGCACGTGCCATAGTTTGAACCTTCTGAATTGTTCGTTCACTGATGCCGTTCTGTTGATGGCAGAATGGTACACTTCGCTGTCTGTAAATTCCTTCCACTTTCAGTAGTTCAACAAATTCATTTGAGGTGTATTCCCCTCCATTGTCTGTTCGTAGTGCACCAATTCCGATGGGAAACTGCTTCACCATCTTTTCTTTGTATTCTTGAAATGCCAGGATTGCTTCGGCCTTACTCTTGAGAGTGAACACTTCCACATAACGAGTGTAGTCATCCACAAGAATCATGAAATACCGAGATCCATCATAACCAAGAGGGTTATTCACGACGCCAAGGTCTGAGTGAATTAGTTCCAGTGGCCGTGATGTTGTTGTTGTTGAAGGAGGATATGGCAACTGTTTCAACTTGCATCGAGCACACGTTACACAGTGTTCATCATGCTCACATTGTAGGTTGTATAGTTTCTTTAGTTTCTCCAGCTTCTCTCTTCCTGGGTGAGCCAGAACACTGTGCCAATCAATAACTTTGGAGGACAATAAGGCATGTTCCACTTCGTTGAAACAGTATAGATTTCCACTGCGAGATGCCTTGAGATATACTTTTCCTTGTTTAGACACAATGGCTTCTTTCATGTTGAATTCAACCTTGAAACCATCCTTAGTCAACTTGCTCACTGAGAGAAGGTTGGCGCTGAAGTCAGGGGCAAATTTGACATCCTTCAGATGCATTACTTCTGGTCCTGTGTGCAGAATGAAGTCACCTTGTCGATAAATTCTGCACTGGTGATCATTTGCAGTGCTTACTGATTGGTTGATCGAAATAGCGTTCATTAGATGCCTATCCGAGGTTACAAAGTGGCTAGACGCACCCGAGTCCACAATCCATTCACTGACATAATTGCGAAGATCATTTATTTTCTCAGTAGCATTAAAAACAGAGTTTTGCTTGACAACTTCACTACCGCCACTGGGTTTCTTGTTCACTCCAGTCATAGTCCGTTCTTCACCTTTCCTTTTTCGACACTCGGCAATGAGGTGGCCTTGAATACCACAGTAGTGACAACGTCTCATCTCCTTCCGGAATGTAGGGCGTCCATAGTTTGTTCCTTTGCTGACAAAACTCTGTTCCGACGATTTACCACCGTTCAGCATCTCACAGTATCGAATTAGATTCAGGAGCAGTTGATCTTTGGTGAGAGCACTCAAATTTTGATAGGTGGAAGCCTTGAAAGGAACCAGTTCACTCGGGAGACCATCGACATAGAGGCACAGCTCCCTTTCATGGGTCAAGTCAGAACCAGCCATTCGTAACTCGTCAATTTTCTGGCCAACGGATTGGCTAAATTCACGGACCTTTGTTTCGGTAAACCCATCCAATTTGATTGCCCGTATGTCACGTTCCAAGAGGGCCTGTTTTACTACGTCGTTGGTGACGTACTCCTTGCTAATCTTCTCGAAGGCTTCGTAAGCTGAGAGAATCTCTCGAACCATGGAGAGATGTCGGTCATCAAGAGAGCAGGTGATTCGGGCTAGAGCCGTCTGGTTGGCTTCGGAATTCACGGGGAGAGGGCGTTGAATAGCCTGTTCAATTCTGAGACGGTTGAGAGCCAACCGGAGCATATACTGCCAATTCGAATAGTTCGTTCCATTCAAGCGTACGATTTCGCTTTCTTGATACTTCCGGTTGTCACGTACCGGTCGCTCAGTATCTTTGCTCGGTTTTCCATTCAAGACGATCCACATGAGGACGGCACAGAGGGAGATCAGTCCACCAATAAAGAGGCTTGCGAGTTCCATCCTGTAGCGTCGTGCTGATAACGTGTTGAGTTAAAAGCTTTATTTGTGAAGAGTAAAAGTACAGAAAGATTTGGTTGAACTAAATAGGCACTGCGCCATACAAAGAAACCAATGATGATCCTTTTGTGGTAGAGCCAGATGGAAGTTGATCGTCAGAAACTGAGTAGACACAATCTGTAAAGTAGAAGACTCTGCGTTAGCACAAGTAGTGGCGACAACTGATCAGAACACATACGAGACACTTGATGATTAACAGCTGCAGACTGTCGTCCTTTTATAGGGAGCAGCAATTGTGCTTTGTCACTGCGTGGTGATGGTCGACTATGTGAACACTGAGTGACTGTCGATGTAGTGACTTTACGATGACGACACATAAACTTGACAAGCGGTCATACAGAGAGGGAGCCACTTCTCAACACAGACATGTGGAACAGTGTGGAGTGGTGAGTGTTGGGCACATTATGACGAGTCCCCAATGATTATGTGGCAAGACAATTGGTGAGTTGTATCTTTTGTTGCAGATCATCGAGATAGTAGGGCAGAGCGGAGTGGTCGGCATAAAATAATACAGTCCTCACAAAAGGAATGTCGGCAAATCTTCCAAATGTTCAAGCTGATGGAGAGGAGAGGCAGAACCATCAAGCTCAAGGAAAGAGAGTGCAAAGGACCAGAAGCCATACATCGATGAGGGAAAGTGAAGGCGAAAGAGAGGAGAAAGAACTAGCCAGAACGAGAGCTTGCTGTAGAATGGCCGTCTTCGTTTATCCCCATTTCCTTATAAAGGCGCCAGACCGAGCTCTGATTGGTCGGTGTGCAGCGTTACACCGATTATACAGTGGCAATGGGAGCCATTGCGCGCAAGTGATAATAAAGCGATCTGATTGGTCGGTGTGCAGCGTCACACCGATTGTACAGTGACAATTAGGTAAAGCACTCTTCCTGTATGCGAACAATTTGATTGGCTGAAGAGCAGCGCCAAATTGATTCTGTTGTGGCTGCTTTACTGGTAAACTTTCTGTTGGCTCGCTCACTGATTAGACGAAACATTTCTCATACCTATTGCAAATTCGTTGTTCGGTTGATGTGTTGATTGTGAAACGAGAATCCCGAGGTGAGGTAAGAGGGTGAGAGTGAGTTTCCGGTATCATTAATCGGTACCCATTTAACCGCCACTCAATTTGTTCGAAGCGAGTGATCAAATGCACTGTTACCAAGTTAACCAATCAATGTATTTCACCTACAAAGATCTCTTATTCTTTTGTAGGCGTGCTTTAGTGAAGGGTCGTTTTGGTTAATGATTTCTTTTATCAATGCTCTAGATGGTGTTGGGAATCCTGATGCGGACGGAACACGAACGGTAATGGTTGAGCCTACCTCAGTTCTGCATCGGGCGCCATTGCTGCTGTGGCCTAGCCTTACTCGCCTCACGCCATCGAGTACCGTCGTCCGATCCGCACAACTAACAAGCCACTGGTTTGATTCAACCAACACCGTACATTCCGCACTCGTTACTCGCTCTGTGCACATTGCCTCGAAGACTCGATTCGATCGCGCCCCATTGTCATCATCTCCACTTTGGTATCCTCTTCTGTGTCCATTCGTGTCACACTAGCTAATCGCGCACGATGAATTCCTTCGTCGCCGTGTTCATCCTTTCAGTGGTAAATGCACCAGCTCCCTTTTGGCCTGCTCTGCAGCCTCAACGCATTCACGTCGAAACTGGTCACATCGATGACCACTCTCAATTTACCTAGCTCAATGCGACATCCCGCACTGGCCACTGGCCAGAGTCTGACTGATTGAAGTTTTGTCATAGATCGATACATGTACTAGTAATGACAAGTCGATCTGGAATGCAAATGGCTGTGGCATGCGCTCACTACAGTATAAAGTTTATGGCATAGAGGAATCTCTAAGATCAGACTGGAAGTACTTGCAGTACACAAATGGGACGATCAGTGGATAGCATGAGTTAGGTTAATGAATTTATTTATTTAATAATCATGGTACATGTAAAATCAAATCAATATGTTTTCTTTCTGTATCATTACAGCGATTTCAATGCTAGTGTTGACATTATGCGATGTGACTACCGCCGTTGGTGTTGTGGAAGTGCAGAATTCTAGAATTCTACTTTCGATTTGGAAGATGAGGCGTACTGACATCCTCTTCAATTGTACTAGAATGGTTCGAAATCCCAAGGTGCACACGGACATGAATTTTTCATTTGACCAGTGAGGGCAGTTGTTTGATACAATCGCTGAATGTACAGGTGATTGGTTTCAAATCAATCACAAGAGTAAATATGAAGAACTCTCTGCGATCCGTCGGCACAGTAAGATATGCCTCCGGGTCATTGCATTTAAAACAAAATTTTCCGAAAGTGAGCATCAATCTCTCTTTCAGTGTCAAAACACAGTAGATAGTTTCCTGTGTAATTTTCATCTTTGTGAATACAAAGATAGACATACTTTTTAGATGAATCTCGGACCAAACCTTCTTGTAGATGCGACCTCGGTTGAGTTATCTTTACAAGCAAGCAATTCATGAAGTTCTTCAATGCATTGATAATACTCGAAAGGAAGGTGATTACTTTCGCAATGCATCCTGGTGCTGACCTTTGAACACTTTGTGCAATAGTATGGCGATAGTAATATATGTGTTTTTGCTTATATATGAATATATGAGCTTTTGTGTGAATCATGTCACAAGCATCTGATCTTGGCGAACAATTAGAATTGTTTCTTCTAATAGAAAGAAGAAGCACCACGCAGGACGAAATCACGTTGAATGCACGAAAATGATTTTCATCGGTGCCGTTGTCGATAGATCCGTACTCGTTCGATCCAATAGCAGCGTTCAGGCCTATAGGCGGTCCTCACGGTTGATGATCTTGGTGAGAAGTTTCACCTGAGTCTTCACATTGACTGGTAGCACATTCATAAATGTGAAATTTCTATAATTGCCACATTTCGAAACATTGATGGTGGCGGCAGAGATAGCCTTGAATAGCGAGCGTGTGACCACTATTGTTACTGGTTAGGGGCACTGATGGTGGTTGATCCAACGATCTGGAAAATTAATATAAGGAAAAGGTTAGCATGTTGTGAAATTTGGTCGCAACCGTGAACTTGTTGGTGGATCTATTATTAATGATGCGAGGCGAGTCAATAGCGGCTAGGGTAATCGATCGGTTGTAGCGAACGCTGAGCCCTGATCGCCCTGTTGAAGAATTGAAATTAAATCAATATTGAGAAAAAGGAGAAATGAATGTCAAAGTGAAAAAAGAAAAATTACTTACCGACAATTCGACTACATACCTCAGCCGACTCGATTAGAATATGAGCTTGGTAGTATTTACCGAAGCGATAAAAGTCTAGGCGCCTGTTTTCTATCTTACAACTGGCAAGGTACGCGTGAAATAACGACTCAATGTTGGCAGGGCCTAAGCCCAAAATGACCAACATTGAGTATTTGGCAACGTACTCAGATGACTTGACCATTGTTGAGAGGTAGACGGTAAGACGAGAATGGCAGTTGTCAGAACAAATAGCCAAAGCCAAATGAAAAGCGACAGAGCAAGCAGTGTCTTTTATAGCACTGGAGCCCAATGCAAAGCAAGCGAGGCAAGTGGCAGTGGTCCAGACAGTTGGCGCCAGTCAATTCGCGGAAAGACCTTGCGGGCCAGCACTACTTCGAGCAGCTCGCGCTTAGAGAGAGAGGGAGAGAGAGAGAGAGAGAGAGAGAGAAGTTCCATTATTGATATCCTAATAGGAGATAATAAAAAACATTAGATAAGAAAAATAAGAAGAACAACTAAACTAAACAAACGCACATAGACACACGAACACAGCTGTGGTCAAAAGTGACTAGGCAATGGCAAGGTAAGGTCAAGCCAGACGAAACAACTACTATTCTGAACAGAACACACTTTCACTTACGCACACACACGGACATTGCAATTCGTGAGTCTTGGTGCCTTGACACTGGGGAGTGTCCGAGTGCACTTAGCGTGTCTGGTTACTGAGACCGCTGAAAATGTCTGACCGTCGTAGGTAGAACGAGACTTGACAATCACTTGCAAGAAGTACAGAACTCTTACTAATGAATAGCCTATCAGATATTATAACAGCTAATTGTGTGCCACAATTTCCACAATTGTTTCCACTGCCTCGTTGAGGCAACCATCTGAACCACTGTAAAACCTAATTAGATTTAGCCAGCACGCGCACTATTGCACACTTGCACTAATGCACACACACACTCACACACACAGACACAGACACACAGAGAAAGCAAAAAGTTGAAAGTCCACTTACTTTTTAGTCATTCGAAGAGGTTTCAATTGAGAGTGCAGGCACGGGAAAGGATTGTGGCTTAGTGGTGGTGGTGGATCAGGCGCGAAGCAAGGGTTCAAAGTGCACTCGCGAATGAACACAGGTTAGATGGCACAGAGGTGCACTTGGTGATGACGAGGTGGGTGATTGCTAGACAGAAGGTCATTTGAGGAGCCAGGTCGTGGATCGAATGATCGTATCGTGTTGTCCGGTTCGATTGAATTTGAATGATAACGTCGCACTGAATGCGCCACACTTTGGTTGACACGACTGTGACTCCCAGTGACTGGCTGTTACCGCCTCTGTCTGTGTCTGTGCTTGTGTGCTCGCTTCATGCCTCGAAGAGCATGTAGAGCAGAGCACGGTCCATTGTCCACTTACCTATGCGTGAACATCTCCAACAAGAGTACCTGTAGCCCAGTTCGAATTCACAATCGTTCTCTCCTCTTTCTCTCTCACAACCATTCGTAGCCATTCGCACCAATGGCCTTTGTAGAGGCACACCGATGATGCTACTGCTGCTGTCTGACTAGTGGTGCCGAGGGAGATTGATCCTTTAACGTGTAATACAAAGAGATCAACATACATACATAGATAATATACACACCAATATAGCCTGATGAGGTGAATTGTGCTGTTGTAGTGCTTGTGCTTGAACAATAATGCCAAGGCCAAATGGCTCAAAAGATCATCATAGTCATTATTCTCCATGTGCTTAGTTGGCTACATTCGACGTGGTCACTTGAGTTGAGCTGTGCTTGTGTGCAATCTTCAATTTCAGTGTGCAGTGTTCGGTATAGGACATCAGTCGGTAATGGCCAGTCAGCACACTTCGGTGTCGTGAGTGCAGTTATAAACAGTGCGCTAGTTTGCGGTTGTCTTCTGGCAACAAGTGGTACGTGACGAGGCTCGGACTCTCTCAAAGCAAGCACCATTAAGCAATTTGCAAATGATGTTTTGCTTGTGCACTGAGTGGAAGTGATCGAGTTAGCGGAACAGAGTAATGTGGCGATGATGGCTCGGCAATGGTTGCGTGTTCACTGGCGAGACATTGGTGTACGACAGTTTTCACTGTCTGAAAATGATCTGGTTAGGGAGACAGAGTTGAGTACCGAGAGAGAGAAAGAGAGAGAGAGAGAGAGAGAGAGAGAGAGAGAGAGAGAGAGAGAGAGAGGGAGAGAGGGAGGGAGTGAGAGAGAGAGAGAGAGAGAGAGAGAGAGACAGACAGACAGACAGACAGAGAGAGAGAGAGAGAGAGAGAGAGAGAGAGAGAGAGAGAGAGAGAGAGAGAGAGACAGAGAGACAGAGAGAGAGAGAGAGAGAGAGAGAGAGAGAGAGATGGAACAACTTTATTCGTAAACAAACAAAGGGAGCCGCTCACCTATGGTGAGGTGCCAACAAGCACGGCATACTGATCAATCCGAAAGGACATGTGTACAATGTAAGAGAGAGAGAGAGAGAGAGAGAGAGAGAGAGAGAGAGAGAGAGAGAGAGAGAGAGAGAGAGAGAGAGAGAGAGAGAGAGAGAGAGAGAGAGAGAGAGAGAGAGAGAGAGAGAGAGAGAGAGTTTATCAAACATACATTTGGGTAGTGAGTGAGTGCGTTTGCGGCAGTGGGCGATCGTGGAAATGTCATAATTATGGAAAGCTAATGGGTTTTAGAGGTGAAGGGTGTGATTGTAGTGCTGCTGCTTGAACAATAAAGCCAATCCCAAATTCCAAGAAACACATCATCATCATCATCATCATCATCATCATCATCATCATCATCATCATCACTTGCCGGGTGCTAATTTGTGCACATTCGACGTTGTCATTTGAGTTGAGCTGGGCTCGTGCTTCTGCACAATGTTTTCACTGGCAGGCAATACAAGGACTGACATCGGTTATAGAAGGTAATAGAAGTAGTGCCTTTATTCGCCGTGTGAGACTGAGTGCCGAGCATTGAAAGATGTTTCTATCATAACCAGGGACAAAGCACCGCAATAAGAGACATACATTGCCCAGTACAATATCACCTTGGCCATTGTGCATCGTGTAGCGATAAAGTTGGTACAAGACACAAACTGGCATGGTTCAATAAAAATTCGATTGTGCCACATGAACATTTCACTCATAGAGTCAGCTGAACTTGCTTGTCACTTGCATCCCTGAACGATAGACCGAGAGAGAACAGACATTGAGGGCATTCAGTGAATGACTTAAAAAGACAGATTGAGCTACCACACTCGATGTACAAAATTGTGACAAAGTCACACGCGGTCCTGTAGATCAATAAACGACACAAAACGATGGTGCCTATCATGGTGGTGATGGTGATGTCACTAGAGATGCGTCCTCGGTGCTTCTTTCGTTATGAATTCACTAAAAAAACTTTTGAAAGATTCAACTGCATTCAAATGTCTAGTGCATAGACAAACTTGCATTTATACATTCTCCGTTTAAGCCTTCGAGTGACTCACTCGAGTGTATGTCATTTTAGATAATATAATAATTATGACAATAATGTGGTTTAATCGAGTCATCAATTACGAACTGAAAAGTCGTCCAAACGATAGAATTGTGTGGGTTGGCAACAGTATAAGAACCTAAAATAGAATATTTAGTACATTCTCTCAACGTCACTCTATCACAAGATTCACCAAGTAATGGAATGATGTTGCAAAGTAAATTAGTACAAAACGAAACTCATTACCCGCCGCCCGCTCTCTCACTCTTTCCCCTGCCAAAATTCCGCAGTGCAGTCAGAAATAGCTCAATGCAAGTGAACAGTAGGAAATTGTTTGTCATTCTGCGTGTGTCATGAGCCGAGACTGTTGAATCGTGTCAGTCATCGCTGCCTGTTGCCGGAAGCCTTCATTTGCTGATTCTTGTAACCGAGTGCGAAGTAAAACACCTCTGAGAGGCATGATCCGGCACAAACCCGTCATGAACGTACTAATTGAACAGTAATCTTGCAACAAAGTCTAAATGTGACTTTGCATGAATTTCTTTTATTATTTTTATTGACAACTGACGAACAAATATGGTTTATCATGAAAAGAGTTACATTCTATTCAACACCACACTTTCAACCACACATCACACAAACAAACAACTACCTACAATAAACATAATGCTATCCACTAAATCCTTTCCGGTTGGTTCTTATTTAAGGTTGTGTTCGCCATTGAAAATGCCGGTCATTTCCGAGCTTCCCAAGTGTATCAAAATCAACACACAGAAGCTCTACTTCGTCTTTTCACCTTCGAACCTGTGTTTAGACTTAGTAAAATCTAGCAATATTGCATCATTGTGTAGTAATCATTTATTTATTATTATTATTACTTATATCTCTGCATATTACTTATGTTTCCTCTACTTTATTCCGCATTGTGAATTCTCATATCGTTAACTCAACTGTTTGAATGTTGAAACCAAAATCATGTTTAGAATTTGTGTTGATATTTCCCTAAATTAAATTAAAACCATCCAGTTCATCCCCAAATCTCGAGTACTCTTATTTTAACGTAATCCATCTAACAAGATCGTTACATGTACTTTCGAATGCGCTTCAGCGAAACACTTAGGATCAATTAAATTGAAAATGGCATTTACGCACACTAATAAACGAAAAGCATTTCCACTTGGAGCACTGTTGAGCGCTACACACTCATCCATTTACACACTTTTTATTCAATTTACATAATAGTTTAGCCTAACGATTACAGAAAGAGAACTCAAAACAATGAAACTCTACACGAAAATATTCCCAGCTTAACTTGGACCAAAAGGCAAGAAAGTTCTCAGTAAAGTTCAATTTGCCACCACAATCAGTGTAGCGCTGCAGTCTGACCAATCAGATTGCTTCAATTCCATGTGTGCCTAGTAGCTTCACTTGCACAGTGCACAATTGATGTGACGCTGCAGTCTGACCAATCAGATTGCTTCAATTCCATGTGTGCCTAGTAGCTTCACTTGCACAGTGCACAATTGATGTGACGCTGGAGTCTGCCCAATCAGAACGTTCGAGCTCGAGTATAAAACAGATTGTGAATGTGTGGGCACGCTCAATTCTTCACAAGCTCTCGTACAGGATGGTTCTCTCTCCTCTTTCCACTTTCTTCTCCTTCCCTCACCCATGTCTGTTGCCTCGCTCTCTCTCACTCTCATCATCTCTTCAATTGTTAATACGCCAACACGCCTCATCTATTTATCACCACCACCGCCACTAATCCAGAAATGTAGTTCCCGATCACGCCAAAGGAAGAAAGAAAAAAGAAGGTGTGAGCGGTGGTGGTGGCATGTGCCATCTAATTTGTGTGATGATTCACCTCAAAATCAATATCGTCTTCCAATGGATAAAGGTATTTTAATATATGTAAGTTTTTTTTGTTATTAATACTTTGTTTACTCACTAGGTGGATTTGCTCGTGGTGGAACGCTCTACAATAAACAAACGTCATCGCTACATGACATCGTCTCTGCCTTTTGGAATGCTAAAAGTAAGTACTCTTTCCTTTTTGATATATTGTTCAGTGTTTGTTTTTGTTATTAATATCGTACATTGTTTACTCACTAGGGCCTAAGTCAGAGTCTGGAGTCAGATCCTATTGGAGAGTGGCTCTAAATCGACCCGAATGAGATCAAATTCACGGGTAAGTTTGTATCAAATTGTCTTGGTGCCATCTAATGTCATACTCTTCCTCCTCCTCTCAGGTCCGTAAAATCAAATGATGGTGCAGTACCTGCACTTGATCAATCCAACTGAGCGTAGGGATTACGTTCACACTACAGTACTATCCTTTAGGAGTGCAAAATTGTCTCTACTCCATGTACATGCTTCTGCGCATTCGCCCGTCTGTGCCAATCACCAATCAATGCCACAGGTGGCTGCTGAAGGCATGACAACTGGGAGGTGGCCCCTTTGACCGTAACCAGCAGAAATTCATGCTTGAGTCAATGCACACATTGAGGACATGGAAAGAGGTAAGAGAACTTTGTGTTTTGATCTGATTACTTTAACTAACCTTTTCATTTTGAACAGTTCATACAAATGTCCTAAACAGTCAGGTTGGGATGCGTTGTGCCCCCATTTGCAGACGAGCTCCTCGACAAAATAGGCAATTTAATCAAATAGATGCCAGCACTAGTGGTGCACTAGAACCAGCCACTTCAAACCGATCGGTGGTCCACTATTAGCAGCCGAATGAAACCGCCTTGGAACTGCCCAACGACTACTTCAATAGTCTGAACTCCTAGAAGCTATGGATGCAAATCATAGTCACTCAAAGATAGAATTCGACAATTATCGAAATTTTGTAGGAATTTAACTTAAATCATTTTTTACAATACCAAGACACTTATTCACACTACAGTGATGTTTGATAACACTCATAATTTAGACGCAGGCATTTTCAACTCACCATTTAACTTAATCCTATAAACCCAATTTTACAAGTTGTATTTTATTACTTTTGTTAAATAAATAACGTTTTTAATTTTCATTTGTGTTCTCTCCAAATGTGAACAGTAGTGAAGAGGCATGGCACTTTGATGTAGTAAATCATATTGTAAGAGGCGAGATGGATGTTAGCTGTGTGCCCAGCGGTGGGTTTGTATGATCCCATTTCGGCTGGAAAGAAGTGGTGACAAGGAGATGGGGGAACCTCGTGTGACCTCTCACAGTTGATTTAAGGAAACAGTCCATTTACTACAATGTCACTTAAACCTTCACCTCTTTATTCACACGTTTCACTTTCACATTTAGTAAAATGACAAGGGTGTATGTTCATTGTATCTTGTTGCTATCTCTCCCATTGGCTCTTTCACCCAAATGGCCATCAGATTTTTGCTCGATGCTTGTCCTTAAACACGCTTGTGCCTTGTGCTTCGATCTAATTGCTGAGTGAGGCTGTGGATCCAATGGTGGTGAACTTGAGGTATTCAGCATTGTAAAGATATCGAGTATTATGATGATGGCAGACTAAGATACATCATCAATGATTCAGCGCTCTCCTTCCTACAAATTAATGCCCGAACAAAAGTGCAGCCCAACTGTACGAGAGATTTGTGAAGATTTGTTGTGGTGGATATGTTGGATGCTTCAAATCATTATACCAAGTCTATGTACCGGTTCAGGATGATTGGTGGCGATACTCATTTGCTGAACAAACTTTCGAGGACCAATTTGGCATTGCAACTACTTCAATATTGGGTGGATGAGGATAATGAGAACGAGCACTATGACGATGAACACTAGTTACATTCAACGGTCAAACCAAAACGACTTGGCTCACTCATCTCTAGAGGTCTGACAGCAAATTTCTAAGAGTGTAATGAGTGATCATGTGTGTCAGTGCTTATTTTGGTCACCTTAACGTCCATCGTATGCTACACACAACCATTCCATTGCCACAGGCGTCAAATGTCTATTTATCCTCCTATGACTATTGTGCCACCTTTGGACATGGCTGGCCCATTAATAGTCCAGGCCACACATTTACACTATTGCTAATTGATGGACCGTATATGTAGGTCTTTAGAGTTGTGCAACCGCTCAATACTCTAACTGACATTCGGATTCAGTTAATCATTGTACAATGGCTCATTGTCATACTCGATTTGCTTGTTGCACTGCATTAATATCGGACAAGTGGCTGGGCAATAGTTGCGTTCATTTGATAGTGTGCCCGTGTGCGCCCGATCGGTCTAATGGGTCATTCATCTGTATATGATGATTTATTTGACATTGCGCCTTCATGATCGAGTTGTCATAAGCAAACTCATGTTCAACTGTTAACTGACAATCACCGATAACTTTGCTTAGTGAACTGTACTTGAGTGTAGTGCTACTGTGTGTGTGTGTGTGCGGTGGTGTGCCCGCTTTGTGTGGTTTGGCCAAACGACAGTCGACTTTTGGTGCTGTTCAGCTGTGCTTGTCCACCTTCGTGAAATCGTTTGACGTTACTCTCGCTTTGACATGGAATACCACTATAACTTCACCACGACCAATGGTTACTCTGTGCCAGCAACTCCCAACAACCCATTTCAGTTAAGTGCTCTCTACGCACAGCCTCAACCCATCACTCCCAACATTTGGCAGTTTCCACCAGCCGATCTCATCAACACTAACTGGCCCAGTACGAGTGGACACTTGTTCAATGTGCGTCCACACTCGACCGCTCCTTACCAATGGCACCATCCGCTCAATGTACATCACCAAGTTCAGTCCCAAGCCAACTATGGAAGTTATCAACCGCTGATGTACACTACATGGCAAACACAACCGTGCCACTTCACACCAAGACACTATCAGAATAAAGACATTTATGAGGACACAGTTGAGGTTGAGAACTCTCGGATCGTTTCCCATATTAACGGCAAGGAAGGTTGCCGAATCAAACCACTTTCCGCCAAGTACAACACGCGAATCATAGTTCCTATGCTCTTCCAACCCATCAAGATGTTTGTGATACAAGGAAAACGCGAAAATGTGCTCCAAGTGAAACAAGAGATTATGATTGCTGCTGATCGCTTCTCTAAGCACGAAGAGGCCAAAGAGATTCGCATGCTGACCATCATGGGCAGTGAAGGTGAGTGGTCATCTGGTGCTTTGAGTAATGCATTGACACTTGTCCTTTGTCCACTTAGACTCGGTCACCTACTTGGTGCATGTTCCATCGGCGCTAATTGGCCATGTAATTGGCAAGAGCGCTCATTGGGTGAGACGACTTCAAAGTACACACGAAGTGCACGTCAAAACACCTCAATCTGCTCAACAAGACCCGAACAACTGCGAACCATTCATGGTGACTGGCAGACAGGCAAACGTTTCTACGGCGGTGACCAAAATATACGATCACTTGTGCTCGAACGGTAGAAGACGGATTGAGAAGGTCACTTTTGGTCTAAAGGAGGTTCGCTTTATCGAGCTCGCCCCGATCCATCAACAACCTTCAACTGGAGCCGAGATGCTTATCGCTGAAGCTAGTCCACTCACAGGAACAAATCCGGATGAGTGACCAAAGTCATCTGTTGAATCTCTGTAGATGTGTCGCCATTACTGCTGGATCTATGTTAGTCATCAAATCTTATCAACCCTATCCATTATCACACTAATTGACATCACTTGACACTACTGACAACTATCCACACATTATCATTATTCATATTCACATAATGTCATTTTTAATCTATAATCCTTATGATTGCATCCTTTATATCTTTTTTATTCTTTAGCTTTTATTTACCTCTCACCTTTATATGACCGACACATAATAGCAATGTCAAATAGCACACAAATAAAGTAACGATAACCAACAGGGAACAATCACACGATTGTTTGTATTTGAACATACAGGTTCAGTAAGGGAACCGTCATACGAAGTAGAATCTAAACGTATTCGTAAACGCGTTTGGCAAATTAGTCATACTACTATTCGAGTATAAAGGTGAGATATGATTGAAAATGTATTCTTAGTCGATGCCTAAATTGAGTATATCATTGCACAAAATGTCCAGAAGATGTGATGTACATGTACAACTGTTCATCTAAAGCAACAGCAGCGCCATCTATCTGCATGCAAATACAACAGTCTGTTGAGTGAGTAGAGTTGAGTGATTGAGTCCAGTTGAGTGATTGAGTCGAGTGAGTCAGAAGTGAGTGTGTCTGTGTCGGTGGTGGTCGTTGTACTGTGTCTTCTCCTCGCCACCTCATTTCAGCCTCATCCACTGCCATGCTGCCTTCGGTTTGAGCACACCTCACTCTCACTCTGTCTTTTGAGTTTGCCTAGTCGACATCGTGTTACTACTATACCTCGTTCGTGTATTCTACTTTTTGCTGTCTTCTCTCATCTTTTGTGATCACCCAATCTCGTACCCATCCTCAACACCCACGATGGATGAATTTCCTCTTAAAAAACGACCCGCTCGCAAAGGCTCTTCGTATCCACGCCAAGCAAGTATGGCCAAGTTGTGCAAGAGAGGTGGCTGTGCTGGTGTACGTTTCGGTGGCGGTCAGTCGTCATGCTCGGCAACATTCTCTACCTTCCGATACCTCACTAGGGAGGTAATCACAATTGCCCATACCAACAGAGTTTGTCATCAATGTACTGTGCCGCTCAAAACCGATCTTCACTTTGTGAGTCCCTTGGTTGACCACCCAAATTGGGCATCTGCTATCACAAGACAAGAAGATTCATCGGATGATGCACTCATTGCAGCAACCGTGGCCACATTCATCGAAGAATGCTGCTATACAAGCTGTTACAGATCCCTGTAACAGTACGACTGGACGCGAAGGTTGCGCCCGTGGCGCCCTACTATTCTCACCCAAACCGGTGACTAACTCGCCTTTGGTGGATCTATGACGGCAAAACACCACAACACCATACCACCTCACCACACCACTCTGTACACTCACATTGCCTGTACTGTCACCACACTCACACCGTTAGTGTTGCCTGGCTATAAAAGGCCAGCTCTGTCACACATCAGTCAATCAACTTCCAGCTCTCACGCTGACCACCTCACACCACCGAAACTCTTCCTGTCTTGTGCCATGCTCTCTAGCCCAGCAAACCCTGATCCTTGACTTACACTGCTGTGTCTCCTTCTACGGGTTTATCGGCCTAGATCCGTAACACAAGCTCATTTACACCACGCTAATCATCATGCCGTCAAAGCTGTGGTCCGTGCCTCAAGGTTGGACATGAAAAATTCTTCAATCCGTATACTGTGCCGATGGATTATGGTTTCACCCGGTGAGCCTTCAAGTGGTGTGATGCTCTCACTAATGACTTTGTGACGCCATGCAGCAATATCATCACCTCACCCACTCCGGTTAATGAATCTTTTTAATTAACCTTATATTCTAACATTTCCGTGACTTCACAAGTGATTACCTCGAAACCTTTAAACTACATCTCGATATCAACTACTTTACATTCTCTCCTAACTATTGCCTACAATCGAACCGTGTACGAGATAACGATGAAACATTGTCTTGCATCAACGCCCTCCAAGAAGATAAGTTGAACAATTACTTTCAACCATCGTTGAATTCTTTGAAAGAAATGGTGGACGTGACATTTTTTTGGATGATGAAAAGTTTAAGACTAATGATGTTTGTTGTTCGTGTGAGAAAGACTGTGCCCACTCGAACACCCGTGAGAGTCGGAAGCTTGCAAACAATTCAATCCTTGGTGAGGTAAGTGTCGTGATTTATGTTTCGATGATTTAACTTCCAAATTTTTTCGTTATCTCACGAATTAAATTCTCTGCATTCTCACTTTTCCCAAAGCAACATTCCAACACTTTATTAGGGCAAATTTTAGTTCTCCAAATTTTAACTTTTTACTTTATTTACAGAACACGGGCTACATCTACATATGCCTCAAAACCTCACCACAAATTTGCTATCTATAAATACGACGACCACTGTTCCTGTTCATCTAAATGTCTCAATAGAGTGGTCTAAAATGGAATCAAAGTCCGTGTCCAAGTGTTCAAGACCCAACAGACATTGGTTGGGACTTCTGTTATGCACACTTTATACCGAAGGGCACCTTTGTCTGTGCTTGCAGCATACGAGATGTCAGTGGTATACAAGGTTATTCTGTCAACCAGGAGATTCCCAAGGTAAAGTTTTGGTAATTTAGACTTTTGAACTGTTTCTCGAAGTTATTATGCTCCTTCGTAATAGTTGCAATTTTTGTTTACACTTTGTTTGCTCCATAATAGTGCTTCCGATCCAATGTATCATCCGAGGAGGAATATCGAATGTTGGTCGATACTTCTACCACTCCTGCAATCCCAATCTCATCGTTCAGTTTGTATTCATTCAAACACACGACATGAGATGGTGCTTCAGAGGGCGGTATTTGCTACAAGGTAAAGATTCCATATATCCTATTCAAAAGTTCAACTAATTTACCGTGATTTTTGTTCTCATTTTAGGAAAATTGACCAGTTCGAAGAACTAACCTGGGACTACAATTACCTGGTCGAATCGGAATTTTCTCACCTGCAATGGCACTACCTTCACCATAACGGAGTACATCCTATTGTATCATTACATTACACATACATTACATTACACATACATACATTAATACATTATATTGTCTGTAACCTGCAATGGCACCACCTTCACCATAACGGTGTGCCTTGAATAGGAACATTACACAGATACATTAAGTCATATTGTCTGTAACCTGCAATGGCACCACCTTCACCATAACGGTGTGCCTTGAGTAGGAACATTACACAGATACATTAAGTCATATTGTCTGTAACCTGCAATGGCACCACCTTCACCATAACGGTGTGCCTTGAGCAGGAACATTACACAGATACATTAAGTCATATTGTCTGTAACCTGCAATGGCACCACCTTCACCATAACGGTGTGCCTTGAATAGAAACATTACACAGATACATTAAGTCATATTATCTGTAACCTGCAATGGCACCACCTTCACCATAACGGTGTGCCTTGAATAGGAACATTACACAGATACATTAAGTCATATTGTCTGTAACCTGCAATGGCACCACCTTCACCATAACGGTGTACATTGTATAGGAACATTACACAGATACATTAAGTCATATTGTCTGTAACCTGCAATGGCACCACCTTCACCATAACGGTGTGCCTTGAATAGGAACATTACACAGATACATTACGTCATATTGTCTGTAACCTGCAATGGCACCACCTTCACCATAACGGTGTGCCTTGAATAGGAACATTACACAGATACATTAAGTCATATTGTCTGTAACCTGCAATGGCACCACCTTTACCATAACGGTGTGCCTTGAGCAGGAACATTACACAGATACATTAAGTCATATTGTCTGTAACCTGCAATGGCACCACCTTCACCATAACGGTGTGCATTGTATAGGAACATTACACAGATACATTAAGTCATATTGTCTGTAACCTGCAATGGCACCACCTTCACCATAACGGTGTGCATTGTATAGGAACATTACACAGATACATTAAGTCATATTGTCTGTAACCTGCAATGGCACCACCTTCACCATAACGGTGTGCATTGTATAGGAACATTACACAGATACATTAAGTCATATTGTCTGTAACCTGCAATGGCACCACCTTCACCATAACGGTGTGCATTGTATAGGAACATTACACATAGAAACATTAAGACATTATATTGTTCACAACTTGAAATGGCTTGTACTCAACGATTTATTGGCGCCATCATCACTCGAACGCCGTCCGTCTGTGTAATGTACTTAAAAATAAAAACTGCTTTCACTACTTTGGCGTATTCGTGTTCGGTTAAAGGGAATTAGGGGCAAAAAGTAGTTTTCCTGTTTTATTGGTTTGATGACAGTGAAGAGTTGTTCCATTCTTTATCACAGTTTCGAGTGTCAACCTCTTACAGGTAACGGTACGTCGGGTGAAATAGATAGAGTTGTAATCGAACACGGGCAAAGTGGTGCCCCACCACCACAATAGAATATTAACTTTCTCTGTCATTCTAATTCAAATTTGAAATTATTTATCCCACAAAGCAATGTAATTTATGATGTCTTACCAGTGATAATCTTACTCGATTGTGGGCGATTGAGGGTACATGCGAACACACCCCGAACACCTAATAGGCACCGAACGACACACACGCACACAACGAACTTGAGTTGGGCTCTAGTCTATTAGTTGTCCATTTACACCGAGAGACAGTAAAATGAATCCATCGATCATCAAATGCCCTGGTACATAACGAACAGAGAGTTGACCGGCAGTGGATTTGAGTGCCGTTTACATAGGTACTTATGAAAGCACACCATCGTGACAACATACGCTCACATGACAACTGCGACTCGAGAGTTCGAAGTCATTTGACGACTTAGCTAATGCCATAATATATCACACAAACCCGAGCTTCAAATGAACGTTGTTCTTTTTGCAGTCAGTGGTACATCGAGCCTCTAATCGGCGTACCACAAAACTAAACAGATGAGTGCACTTTTGGGTTTGATGGCAATGTGACATACGAACAGTGAGCAGAGTCGATGCTCAACCAACTGATTTGAACTTCACTCCACGTATTTATTCTTGGTTGTAATTAGAATGTATTTACATACTAATATGACGACATCTTCGTAATAATATGTATACAATCGAGACAGAATGTGCCATATGTAACTGGTCACATTATCACGGCTGATCTGGCCATTTGTCCTGTGCCGAGCTCTCGCCACTCTACTCATTCCGCAAAGTAGATCATTGACTGATCTACCACTCGAGGACATTGTGCATCACTAACCAATTGAAGCTAATTAAGCCAAGTTGTGTGCATACATGAAGTGTTGTCGATCAAACACACAATAATAAGCATTAGTCGGGGCAGTTGCTTTAACGAAGAGAATAGGTGGACCATTTGAGAGAACAGAAGAGGTATGTCAATAAAACATATCAATTCAGTCAACGATGAAAATTGAGGAGAAATTGGTTGAATTGCCGGTGCATCTTGATCTGGATCTGGATTTTCAATAGTAACTAAAATCAAAGTCATTCGTGATGCGACATTTGGACATTGTTGGGCAAGCCACAAATAAGTCTGTTGCACGTCTTCATTAATAATTTTTAATGTGAGTGAGGGCTGGATTGGATGGATCATGGCGTTTCAACGAATAAAACAACGGAGTTTGATTGATCCAGTCATTAGAGGAAAAGTTGAATTCATGTAGCCGAGCCAAAATAGACATTTCAAAGTGCGGTTCAACGCCCAAAAGTTGATCGTTCACCTCGCGGCCTGCACCAACAGAATCTGGGTAGAGAGCGTGATTAAAGGCCAAGGTGAGATGTTCCAACTTAGACAACGAGTTGATTGATTCAAACAGCAGAAGAACTTTGTTTGTTAGTGCTGGGCCATCTTCTTCAGAAAATTCGCACTCTACTTTGAGCGTAATCAGCCTTGATGACAACAAATTAATCAGCTCGATCACCAGATCAAGTATTTCAAACGAAATTTCCGTGATCGTGATCTGCAGAGTGTCTACATTGGACATTGTAGCAGATAAAAATCGCACAAAATCCGAACAGAGGGAAGAAATCCGAACCTCGAACCATTTGTCACAGAATTTCCGTTGAGGATACATGGGAGAACCATCATCGTCGACAAGTTAGTCCACATTTGAATAGCGGGAGTAGTAATCGATAATATTGACAAACTTCTTGTCTGACTTGCCAACCAACAAAGTGATCGAGCGAACTTTGCGACAAATGCGTTTCTGATGTGACTTCCACGCTGAGCAGACTCTGGCCATTTGAAGGACATCTTTAGGCGACAGAAAGCCAAAAATCTTTCGTAGTTCCACCCATGGAAGAGCATTGAGGGTCAGTGGGCGTTTAATGTTAAACATCTGCGGGTCGGCAGTACCACCAAGCTCACTCAACTACAGTCAAACCTCATCCCGGTACACCCTCGACTTAGTACACTACCCCAACTTGCCCAATAAATTTTTTATTCAAATTTTTTTTTCTGAAACTAATTATGGCCCATCGGGATCAGCAACAAAAGTTGAGAACATGAAGATACATGAGTTCGTACTAACTCGAGTTAATACGTACTAAGTCGAGGTAAAGCCAAAGTATAACTCAACTCGAACCACCTCATACCTTCTACAGTACCTCGAGTTAGTACGCAAAACCAAAAGTACTGGGATGAGGTACGACTGTACTTAGTCACAGACTCGAGTTTGGATGCCATTGTCTTGTGCTCCTCACGGAGCTTCCTGTTCTCCTCGGTCAATTCGGCCAGTTGTGCTGCTGACAGTCTTCGCAACGGGATTGGGCCATTCTGTAAGCGAAAAAAGACAAAAGACTATTGTTAGCTTTAGAATTAGAATAGAAGGAACAAGTGTAAATGAAGCACCCCAAAATGGCATCTATCTTCTAACCTGAACACCACAGATCATACACCGACACATCAAAATGGACATAAAAACTCTCAAGACTCGGTGCGTTCAATCATACAAGTTTACCTTAATGTAGATGGAAGTGACTCGTGGTTGGTGGCGGTTGGCTGGTTGCGTGGACAAGCTGCTTGATGCTCGGCAAGTTTTTCTCGAGTAGTAAGCACAGTTCCACAATGGCAGGTCAACAGTTCAATGTGCTTGCGTCTGATGTGATGTCGCAATGCATCAGCTGAATCAGCGAAGTCTTTGCATTGATCATTAATCGGGCATGATCGCATCTTGGCGTCCTTTTTTGGGTGCCATTCTGCAAGAAGAAAAAGTAGAGACTGTTACCTTTAAATTGAAGTGAGAGAAGAGAAGAGTAGGTAAAGTTGAGAGTGAGACAACATACGAGTCGTATATCACCGTATAGAATGGCTCGAGTCAAACTGAATAAACGATTTAGAGGGTTAGGAGGAACACTTGCAAACTTACACTCTAACATACAACGATGCAGACGCGCCATCAATGTACAAACAGATAGACCAACACACTTACAAGTCAACTATTAGCTCAGACCCACCAATCGTGTAGACAACAAAGTCACACTAACACTATAAGGCCACAAAGGACAGACACGCCGGTACAAGCACACGCGGTACTGCGAACATAATAACTGATGAACACTCATAATCTCTATCAAACTTAAACATGCGAGTATACGTACATACGAACATTTGAACATTCGGACATTCGAACATTCGAATAATCAAACTCGAATGTGGAAAGGACCTAGACTCACATGATAGACAAATATGGAGTAATTACGCAGCAATGAGATGGGTTATACTTATCTGAGGTAGTGGGTGACACTCAATTTGGTGAGAAACCAACGGAGATGATAGCCAAACAGGGCAACAGACTAACAACACCAAGGGACAGAGTTGATTCAGACGAGAAGTCGTTTCACACGATGAAAATCCTGGATAGTAAAGAACAAATCAGAAAGACGCGTTGGATAGACGTGGTCCTCTGTAAGTGGTGAAGGTTGAAGAGTTTAGAATAGAAGAGATGCAGACGAACGTAGAGAAGCAAGATACCGAGCACACACTGACAGACACAAGACAGACAGATTGTGTGTGGTAGTGTGTGTATGTGCCTGTATGAGATGGGTCGAATTACACTCAACACTAAAAGGCAGTAGGACGGACTATCATTACGCGACACTAATCGAACATTAATAATCGAGTCGAACTGAATGCGCTTACTGAACTCACTGACTGAGTGTATGTTGTGTTCTGCCATGCTTTGAGTAACATTATGGGCAATCCCATTGGGCATGTATCATGCAGTTGTTAGATGAGGCACTGGTTTGGTAAGGAGTAGGCGTGAGAGTGAACGAGAACTGCCCAAATGGGCTTACAGCTCACATACACAGGCACTGATCAATCAATGGATCTCCAAGTAGATGAGTGCACTGAGTGAACCAACCAAACTCAAACAAACACACATTTGCATACATGAACTCTCTCTCTCTCTCTCTCTCTCTCTCTCTCTCTCTCTCTCTCTCTAACTAACGCTCACAGACACAGAGGTAAGACAGAGAACAAGTATGATGACATCGTGTTGAAACTATAAGACAATGTCACATTAGCACACAAAGCTAGATTCGTCAAAGGCTGTTACATCTAGTGGAAGCTAGGCTTAGAGACGGACAGACAACATTAGTGAAACTAACACGAACACGTAGAGCAACAGGGAGACAGCATACCAGAAACTATTGCATGCATATTAATGCACAGTCACGTGATGGAGGGTGTTAAGGCTCTTCGGGATAGAATACGTGACAGGAAGCATACCAGAAAAGACAATACACTACAGATGGTTAGTCACGAGAGTCGAATGACCAGAGTCGAGTGACTGAGAGTAATCAACTCAGGGAAAACATATAAAGTACATGGAACATAGAACACAAACACGGGTTACACTAACCTGATGTAGTAGTTGACGCTCACTTTGGTGAAGAACCAGCGGATAAACGGGATGGTAGCCAAACGTAGCAACAGACCACCGGAATGAGGTGCTTCTTCTGTGTAGGGAATATAGAATCCTTAAGAGTATGCCAAATGAGAGCAAAATGTTCACAGAAGGCGGCGATTGTACAGAAACGAGACAAAAAGACGTCAGGCCAAGTAAAGCACAAGGACAAGAGAGGCGAGAGCGAACAGCACAAACGAACACACAAAACAGACTGACTGTGTGGTGTAGTGTATGTGTGCTTTTGTGTGTGCGTTTGCAAGATGAGTCATATTACACATACGAACAGCTAGTGTTTTAGTTAGTGAGTTTTCCGCTCACCAGAGCTCTCTGCCATCTCGGTTTTAATCAGAGCGCCCTCAGCATTGAGTGACTGACTGGAAAGCTCCAGTTTGCTTTGTGTTACTCAAATTGAAATACAATTCGAATAGTACTATGGTGGCATGGCCCACTACAGTAATCGATTCAGATCAGATTGACGACGGTTTCGAGAATTGAGTTGTATGATGTATGATACACATACTATGACATAGATATACGTAAATTTTGATTCGAATAGATAGGTCTTTCAAATTGGTAGTATCTAAAGTATGCAAAATGATCATCAAGGCAACCGTACAACAAATGAGTATCAATTTTGGCAATCCATATTTACCAACAAAACAGAATGTCCTGCAAATGGACCTATTAATTCAAACCGTGGCAATTCACATTGTATTACATGGAGTGTGAGTTTGCTTGCTCAGTTGGTACGAGTGCAATCGAGTGACCACGAGTGAATGATGTACATAAACACACTGTACATGTGTAATGATGGTACAATGACAGAGATGAACATGATCGGTGCTGTGCACATTATTTGCCACAGCAAATGGTTACACAAAAGATCGATCTGGCAATAATGATTGTCTCAGTGTGACCAGTATTGACATCCACCAGTGATGCATCGAGCCATGTATCTAACCTCTAATGAACTGTCGTTTGAAGCGATTACAAATTCCAATCGACCGTTTTCAGTTCACGAGCACGAGTTATGATTGGATGATTTGCTCAGTGAGTGGCTCACCTCCTAGGACCACTCAACGCAGTGAGCAATCGAGCTGGTTCAGTCAGTTGTGTTCATGGTTAATCGATTTGCCTCTGTGCACAATGGCATCCTCTCAGTGCCGGCTCACGAGCTCGTGACAAGTTAGGCAAAGTGTTCATTTACCACTCTTAACTCCAAGTTTACCGCTTTTTTAATGATCTGAATTGGTCAGAAACCGTTAAAAATTTCTCCAAAACCATTTGAACGCCTCTGGAACCGAAAAACAAGGTAATCCTTGCCTACCTTTGCCTACTGGCTGGGCCGGCACTGCATCCTCTTAGCCATCAAATGTGGAAGCAACAAAACAAAGTCATCATTTACTGCACCTCATTTCGAATCATCGACAAATTCGACAACCAAAATGACGACGATACATGGACATCGTAATGCTCACCACTACGGATCACTTTCTATTCATCTGGTTTACCCTCGTCTGAATGTCACAAAAAGGAGATTCGTTTGAAGTGTGTCACTTGGTTAGTTGGTTAGTGCTTTCGCAACATGCTCATTAGCTAAATGTGTCACAAGCATTGATTTCCAATGGCCCAGGTGGGCCAAACAGCATTGATTGTGTCTGTGCCAGTGATTGTCATGTGGCACATAACACACTTATCGATGTATGTACTTTTTGTATCGATTCGCGTTAATTAACGTTTTTTTCCCTCTGCCCGTCCACTCGATGGTGATTAGAGGATTCGACGTTCGTCACACTCTGGTGGTGGATTGTGCTGTTTTAACCGCCACTGTGACACAAGCCAAAGACTCGAATGACAGAAGAGTAGAGTCACTGAAATGGCTCATTTCATGAATGAAAGTTGTAATAATAGCGCCGTTAGTCAACTCTGCATGGACGAGTCACACCACAAATGAGACCAATTTGACGTGAGCATACATATTGTAGTTTGTCATTACAATCATTGAACAAAACTATTCGGTCTACTTTTAACAATTGCTTGCATGAGTTGCAAAGTGTGAACTAAGTTTAGCAACAATCAATGTTACGACAATAGAAGTGACAGTAGAGTGACACGGACACTTAGTCTCACCTCCACTGGTCAGTTGGTTGTCTCAATGAGCAGTGCCATCATTCTCATTGTCACTTATAGGCCGTAATGCATTGCATCTATTTGAACGAGGAGAAACTGAAACGGTGCCCCTTTGACCGATCTCACAAGATTTCCGAGGGTTGGTACAAGTTCCACGTTAAAAAGTGTACTTCGGAAAATAGAAAACTGTACATTCAGTGTAAGTACAACGCGGGACACTGGATGCTCCCATATTCGCAAACTAACATCTTTAAAGATGTTGACTATGCTTTTGGGAAAAAATTTAAGCGGAAACAAACAGTCGCTCTTTGAATCGTCTCACTAGGGATGTGCTTTTCCGAATGTACAAGTTTGCGTAATTTATTTATTAAAGTTTGTTTTTATATCAATTGAATCTAATCGTTTACCTGAATGTATTAGGTGTAGTTTCTGGTACATGTCGATTGTGTTAAAATTGAATGAATCATCAGCGCCACTTCCATCAATAGGTTGGTTGATTTGTTGTTGGTTTGAATTTTGTTTTAAATCTCAATGTAAACCAGTGACAGTAACCAGAAACATTCACAATCGTTCACAAACACACTCGATTTGGCACACGTTTCGGTACTGAGCAGGGTGTGAAGGCATTGCACTTGGTGAAGCTCGGACTCACACTGGTCACCATCTCATTGACACCTGCCAATCAGTTTATCAAGTCAATCGAGGAATTAGTTGTAATGGCACTCATACTCGGTTGCACAAGAGGGGTTTGTTTGTTTATTAAGTTATATGTGGTGTATTTAAAAGTTAGTCATGTACTCTATGAACGGTCAGTTCAAATCAGATTGTTCCATTATCGCGTGCGTGCCTTGGCTTCAATACTACTGCACAGCCAGTATGACGCTGCACTTCAACCAATCAGATCGCTCGGTTTCGTCTATAAAAGAAGCTTGCAATGAGAGCCCACGCTCATTCTCTCTCAAGCTCCTGTCCTGGCTGGTTCTCTCTCCTGCTCCTAATTTATTTACGGAGACGCTACTGCCATCTGTTGGTTGCGCTTCTCACTATGTTTTGAATAACTTAATTCTAATTTAGTGACCTTAACGGAGACGCTACTGCCATCTGTTGGTTGCGCTTCTCACTATGTTTTGAATAACTTTTAGTTGTAATTTAGTGACCTTAACTGAGATGGTGCCGCCATATATTTCCTGGTAATCACACTAAACGGAGAGAGTTGTCTGTATGTGTCCGCTCCTTAGTGTCACTGTTGGACATGACCCGTTTTTGCGGGAACGGTGATTAGGCCTTTAACCTGCACCGAACCCGGAGTGATGGGTTCATGTGGTGGTGGTGTTGTGATGGTTGCGGTGTTGGACCGATTGCCATTGGTGCCGTGACAAGTGAATGTGACATGGTGCAATGGTAGACCCTTGCACACCTTGTGACCACTGCCACCCACCACTTGTGTTCTGTTGCACGGAAAGATTGGCACTTTTCGGTGTTGCCATTGGTGCCGTGACAAGTGAATGTGACATGGTGCAATGGTAGACCCTTGTATGTAATAGCAGTAATTACCCGATTTGCAACTATCGACACCCAACTGCACCGCCACAACCCATTCGACAATCACATTCGCCTAAACCCAACAGTGTCCGCCAACCGCCGACAACTGTGAGAGAGTGACAGAGTATGACTGACTGAACATGGCACGGAATGACTCAACCAACACGAAGATTGTCTCGATGACTTACGACTACACTACGAACACACAGATTGAATGTGTGTTTTGTGACACAGGTGGACACAAGCCAAGAAGACGACCATCATGAGTTCATATGCTACTCATACCAAGCAAGTTGGAGAGCAGGGCAATTCCCAAATTCAATCCCAACCACCACCAACACCATCGGACAGTATCCAACAGTCACACAATAGACTCACAAATGCCCAGTCTGGTTACCGATATTGGGATCATTGTCTCGAATCCTCACCACCACCATCGACAACTCTACTTTTCACTCACACATCCGACACAAATGTACCCAATCATGGAAAACTGAAACCCTCAACCAAGTGTGCACTCAAACCTTAGTAAGGCGTTAACTTTTCAATTTCTCGTTACCTTAAGTTCGAGGTCATTGATGAGCAGCTCAAGTAGACTACCGTGATGGAGGTTGTCGTGTGGTATGTTGCTCCATTACTTGTCCACACCAGTTGGCTCAACAGTGCCACCAGTGGTCAGATGCACTTCAATTCGAAGCACTCCATCAGTGACAGTAGTAGTAGTAATTGGAGGAGCGAACGAACAAACTCAAGCCCGAGCGAAGCGAGAGTTTGAGTTTGTGAGTGATCGACTCCTCTGGCGCCGCTTGATAGGAAAAGGCTTGTGTAGAGCCTAGCGCCTATACGGTTCAATGGATCGGTCTGAAAATTTTTACACAATATTCTTGTTGGGGTGAAGATGTGCCTTTTGTGCCATAAGGTCACTATAGGTCAAAGGTCACCGGAGATAAAAAATTATTAGTGATATTTTACATTGAGAAATGAGTTGTTGTGTGTTTCTGTGGCACTTTGATGACTCATCGATGACTGAACTGATAAAGACGAGTGTTCGAAATACTCCCGCTCCGACTTCACGCAAACGGCGTCACTTAAGACTAGTGTAGGTAGGCGATGCATCCGCAGCAATAAAGCGATCCTCAATCAATTAAGCAGAAAAGTGTGACTGTACGTTCAGTTGCGGCGGTGATCACATGAGATGAACCAGTGTCTAGTGGGGGGACTCGGCTTCAGTAGCATCATGGGAAGGCAGTTGATCACCAGTGGCGAACGCAGACGTAGCAGGGGCACAGGCTGTTGGGCATGTTGAGTGGCGCAAACAACACAGGGAATCTTGACGGTAACATTAGTAGTAGTAGTTGATGCTAGGGTGATGCTGGACGAGTCGCCAATCTGTTCAGAGATGAGCTCTGATTGAGGATAGCAGATGACTACAAGGGCGCTTGAGCATACATCCGATGGTTCAAATGGTGAGTGGTGCTGCCTGTGGCACATAACAAGGACGGGCACTCAAGCCCAACTCCGCATCGGTACGGTGCCAAGCTATCCCAATCAGTGAGCTGAGGGATGATACTCCAAATCCACTGCCGAAACCGAGCCACTGAACCATTTGCGTTCGAGTTAGTGTAATGATAGTCACTAACTTGAAGTTGGCACTAGTGCCTTGAACAGTGATCAGTGCAAGTGACATTGAGGTTAGCGTGTGCCTAGTGCCAATGACCACAGCCGTGCTGAGACAGTTGCGTTCGAGTTAGTGTAATGACACTCACTCGCTCTGCCCCTACTGAGCGCACCATCATTAACATTTGCCTTTCTCGTAGACGGGTAAATTGTGCAGATGCCAATGTGTATGCCCACAGTGGCACAGATTTGCAAAGTCTATCATGACCAATGCACACAAAGCAACAGTAATGAACTAATGCATATTGATTTTAAATTATTTTATTATATTATAGTATTATTATTATAGAGTGTGTTCGTGTTGTGTAATTATAAAGTTATAGAATGTGTGTTGTGTGTGTGTGGGTTTATGTGTTTGTGTTCATAGTCTTACAATAGGTAGACTCAATGGATCACCCAACCCGTAGCCACCAATCGATGTTGTTGAGTGTCCATTGAGTTGATGAGGTACACTTGACTTAGTGACGCGCCACCAATCTCAGGTTCAGCCGATGGTAGCGCTTCATCACGGCATTGAGATGTTCGCTGACGGTTTGCCTGCCTTGTCGTTGACGGTCAACTCACAACTGAGTGCACACGTGGTCGAGTACCAAGTTTCGCAGTTTCTTATCACGTTCCAATTTTTGCATGGACACACGCTGGTCTCGCCACTGAACGAGAAAGTATTGCTCGTTCTTATCGTCAACGTGCACGGTGGTGAATTGAAGAACCTCACCAAAGGTCATTGCCCGGCGTCTTTGGACAACTTCTGGCTCGTCAGCGGCTGGCAGTTCCACTGATGATGGTCCTGGTGCTTGGACAGTAGCAATATCTGCTCCTTCTTGTTGATGTTGTGTTGCAAAACGCAGTAATTCTCGTTCTTCTTCAGTGATGATACCATTCATGAGCAGCAAATCATCAATAGCATCAATGGTGAGGCCCTCCACGGCCTGTGCTATTTCTGGATTCTCCAGGAGGACCAAATCGACTTGTATTTGCTCGCCATTGATCTGTGGCATTTAACAGTTGGCCAAATTGGCGATGTGCGCCTGTAGATTTGCTGGCTCTTCTTCGCCAATTGTAGCGTCAAGTTCGGCCTGTCCACGAACATAATCGGCAAATGCTTCGAGATGATCAACTGCCGTCACAGGCTCCCATGCGTCTTCCCACGCAATGGTGATCCAGGCCAGATTTCCTTGTCGGTCGAATTCAATTGCTTTAATAGCCTTGACACGGTACTTCGATACTTGAGCAGCATCAAAAACTGGTAGCGCCTCCATGGCTACCTGCTTGGGCAGGTGCCCACCGAAGATGTTGAAGAGTTGTCTTCGATGATCTGGAAGGAGTTGTCAAATTTCTCTGTTTGAAGAGTAGGGTTGTCTTCTTTTGATTGGGAAGGTTGTCTTCGCTTATTGGGAAGCAGTTGTCGAATTTCTTCAGTAGAATAAGTCGTTGTCTTGAGTTGATAAGTTGTCTTCTTCAATAAGGAGAGAAAGTCGTCTTGTCGTGGAGAGTTGTAATTAGTGGAAGGTCGTTTTCATAAACTTTTGGGCAGCTAATTACAATTTGACTGGTTGACGTTGCGACTTGAAGTGAAACAAAATGAAAGAAAGTTCTATCTTATAAAGCAACTAATTTGCCCTAAGGCATAAAGAAACAAGATGGCTGTCGGCAAAGTGCGAATAGCCGGCAATGTAAAAAATAGCTTCAACAGCTGTAAATATTCGGATTTCGACCAGGCAAAGTGCATAGATGCCATCTGTGACCCGAACTGATTCGATCCAAAATGGGTCATTTTCAGAAACTGTTCCAACATTGATATCTCCGTAACGGTAGGTCGTAGAGACTCGGGGTTTTAACCATTGGATTTTTTGAATAAAACTGCATCCGACTATGATGTTCAACTTTGTCCAACAATATTCGAATTCCCAGAGATTTCGATAACGTTGAGTTTTGCGTTTACCTCGATCAAAAGTTAAAATCCTATGTAGTCGAGTGTCCTGAATTCAAATATGATGTTCAACTTTGTCCAACAATATTCGAATTCCCAGAGATTTCGATAACGTTGAGTTTTGCGTTTTCCTCGATCAGAAGTTCAAATCCTATGTATTCGACTGCCCTGAATTCGAATATGATGTTCAACTTTGTCCAACGCTATTCGAATTCCGGGTAATTTAAAAAATGTTGAGTTTTGCGTTTACCTCGATCAAAAATTGTAATGATATGTTTTCGAGTATCCTTGTTTCGAATATGATGTTCGATTTGGTTAAAACATCTTCTATGTGCTTCAAGATTGATCCAAAGCCTCAATTAGCTCGTGTCAGTTGGTCAATTCACCCGCATTGCTACCAATCATATAATACTAATATTACAACCGTCGTAAGGGTACATGCCAAGTAATACAGTAGAAGGTAAAGTAAGGATGGGCATATTCAGCGCGCCGTAGCACAGTGGAAGTTAGAATGCCATTCTCATTTATGTGTGTCTTACGGACGTAGCACTATTAAAGGCAGTGGCCCCGTTCTACTGTCAAAGGCAGGGACAGCCGTTCAGCAGCCAATTGAACTATCAAAGG
The DNA here is from genome assembly GCA_023373905.1 of Rhizoglyphus robini. Lineage (NCBI taxonomy): Eukaryota > Metazoa > Arthropoda > Arachnida > Sarcoptiformes > Acaridae > Rhizoglyphus > Rhizoglyphus robini. The sequence continues at coordinate 233,811 of JAKIJQ010000132.1, read as the reverse complement.
CAGAGGCACTCGATAATCTTCTGAGTACGCTACTTTACCACATGCATGCTTTGTTTACAAATGTCAGCTGTTGTCGCTCTAGCCACAGCACAGACATCTCGTGCAAACCGTTTCTCTTTTTCCAACGTTTGTTTATGTTTCTATGTAAATGCATGTGTCAACCAAATCACTACGAACGTATTTACGTGTTTTGTAATTCATCAAATTGTATCAAACTCAACCAAATCTTATTGACATCATCGAAGAACGCACATCTACTTTGTGATGTTATTTGTGTGTTTGGTATGCTTGCTTCACATAGTTGTCATTGTTATTGGCCACAAGAATGTAATACATTGCTAAATGAACAGGTGCTTTTCGAAATAATCTAGATTTGTGTTTTTATTACTCTTTGCATATCGAGCGAGTGTGACTCAGCTTGCTTTCTCCTGTTAGCTTTAGTTAACACGTTGGTTTGTTTTGATGCAATGACTTGATTGTTGGTACTCTACAATCTGGAGAACAGATTTTCTCAACTTACCGAAACTACTCAACAGAACAGCAATGTGTTAGCGCGTACAATGAACAGTAGAAGATGAGGCTTCGAATCTCATGTTGTGCATGCCGCCTACTTTTTAAGGCTATGCGATTATGGATCAACTAACCTCCTCGCACACTTCGGAAGATCGCCTTCATCTCAGGTCATCATCATCTTGTCACTTGTCTATGCTCAAGATTCTTTCACCCAAAAGCAATGTCCCTTCCAACGGAGAACAAGTTCTCGTTCTATGGCTGCATAGCCTCGATCATTACCACCAGCAACATTCGTTACGAAGGCACTTTCTCAACTCTGTGGACGGTGACAGCTTCACTATTGGACAGGCACAATGGATCGCTCAAGTGGTAGAGAAGATTGTCTAGTGGCCAACTATATTATACCTCAAGATGATATATACGAGTTGATCATTTTCCGTTGCCGAGACATCGTCGACATCTACGTACACATGAAGCCGATTGCACAAACCTGGTGAAGATCCTAAACCCGTGCTATCAACTTTCAGTGCCATTCGTGTCTTCTACAACTGGTGCTGAGTTTCACACAGACTACTGTGAGTCCACTGAGACTAGTCCTGAAGATGAGTAGTCGTTTGGTGATTGTATGTACAACACTAACTGGCAATCAGGCGTTGATCTACCTCAAGGTTAGTTCGACTTTGAAACGGCTCACAAGGAGTACCAACTGTCGGACTGCAAGTCACAAGTGAAGAAGTTATACTACAACAAGACTGCCTTCATTTTCGACTCAATCTCCTCGTATGCTCCCGAAACAGATGATAAAGTTGTCACTCGTAGTGGCTTGTTTGATGTCAAACACCACAGCAATCGTTCAACCAGCACCATAAGGCGATTTCTCTACATTTCCGTCAAGGTCAATATGCCGAGGAAGACAACAACAGCAGTCTACTGTTTATGTGGTGTGATTGAAGGGCCATTGACCAAGTGTGCGATGCCATTAACAAAGGGTCGATATCAAATGGATCTATTGTTGAACAAATACAAGTCACAAAGTCACAGTGTTCTGATCCAGTGATGACGTGGCGATGAGGTGTTGTGGCGTAACGCGTTCGAGTTCACCTAAACCAAGATGGCGTCGAAGGGTCACGCAAGGGAGAGTGGAGGGGAAAACCTTGCCAAAGTACGCGGACAAATACAAGGAGCTGTGGGCACTTTGCTAACGGTTTTAATGAAGGAGAAAGTAGATACTGGCCACAAAATAACCGAAATGAACACAGGATATAAGGAAAATATGGCCGAAGCCGGCACGGGCGTGTGGGAGTGACACGAGGCACAAAAGGGGTTGATGAAGAGGCTTGAGGATGCTGGTGCAAAGACCAGGAAGATGAGCCTGTTTGGGGGGAGAGAGAGAGAGAGAGAAGGTCAGATCGAGTAAGGCAATGGCAAGGCATGTACCGTAACTGGACGACGAGTGAATGTGACCGAAGGTTCGGTTTAAGTAGGAGAGAAAACACCAGGATTAGGGCGCCATGGTGTGAAGGGCGCAATGCCAACAGTGGACAAACGAGGTGAAAGTGAATGCTTCAGTGTGCATGTGACAGTGACGAAGCGGTGAAAAGAGAGGCGCGCAAAGGGACATTCACGGATGTCGTATTAGTGGGCAGTTTGTTCTGCCACAGTGTTGTTCCAACAGAGGCGCCTCTTGACCACTCAGCGGAGGTTCTGCTCTTGAAGTCACCGGAGGTTGTTCTTGTGCCAGCGGACTCACTTGACACGATGCACCACTCGGTGCTGACCTGTGCCTCTAATTGAACCAATGTATGCGAATTCAACGATTTAACTTCCAAGAGCAAGTCAATCGACACCTCGGCACCTCGATTTTGGATAACGAACTTATTCCTCTCTTGGCTCGCTATCGTCTATTCATCATCAACCGTGTACCATCAACCCACCCGACTACAACCAGTGGCCTGGCACCTATCACACAAAGAACACCATGGTAAGTGCTAAGTTCTATTTGACATTAGATATTATATTTGACATTAGTCGAGTGCATGCTTGAGTTGATGTCCATGCTGGTCGAATTCGCTCAATCCTCCCCTTGCTCTCGTGTCATTTTACTTTCGTGCCATTCTTCTGGTACTCTCTCAATCTCTATCTTCTGACCATTCACATGTTCGCCATGTTTACCCTTTCAACACGATACAATGGCCGTCATTTTCTAGTCTCCCATTAGAAGTTTATCCCAAGTGTTTAATATCTTTCATGGCGTCGATGGCTGATTCCAACGCATCTCTTCCTACTCTACCAAGAAGTCAACTATCAATCTATTGGCGTTATGGCGTCGATATTTGGTTTAATCGCCTTTTGCTTTTTACTTGAAAACAAATGAACAGAAGACTATTCATTCATTCATTCATTCTCAAGACGCAACCACCATTGCTGGTGGACTTGACCGAGCCCTGATTACAGGTCAAGTTTCTTTGCTTTCGCGTAGCGTAGGGCGAATGCATGGTGCCGACTGGGGAACGAGTGAGTGGCAGGCCCACAGCTGAAGATCCCACCGATCTTCCCCCGAGATTCTCCTCGCGCAACCAGGACTGATTATTGCCTCACAGGGACTCACACCTGGTCAAGGATGGCACTAGATGGTAAGTGGTGGAGTGCCAGGAAACAATGTCACAGTTTTAAGAGGAGACATTTGGCAGAAGACTAATTCACTTTGATTCAATTCGACATTGGTGGTGGTGGCATGTTGCCACTGGTAGACTAAACGACCAGGGCCAGCGTTTAACGCGCCAATGGCGAAAGGTAAGTTTATCTTCTAATGAATATTTTGATTATTAAGTTACATTACATTTGTGAATGGTATTTGTAAGTTAATGTCGTGTAATTTTACTTTCCTTAGACACTAATGCATTTACAGCAGATAACACCCTAAGGTATCTGGCCCTAGATTAACGAATCAAGTTCCAGTGATAGTGATAGTAGCAGGAGCAGTTTTTTCATAATTAGAAGGCGCCAAAGGCGAAAGGTAAGTTTATCTTGCTATGGATATTTTGCATATTCGATTACATTATTATTTCGAGATCTTTACTGTAAAATTTAGAACAAGTTCATAATCGTCAAATGCAGGTAATACTAACATCAGAGGTTCCGTCTGCTTCAATTTCACCCGAAAATGTTGTGCCACAACAGCATCAACAAGTTTCTCCACTAATTCAGGTTAATATATTCCGACAGTTCAACTTTTAACCTGAACAGCAGCCACAGTTGATTCAAGAACAAAAAATGCAATCCTCAAATTTTGCTGCAATTTCAAATGATGTCTCCAAATTCAACACCAATTCAACAGCGAACATTTATAATCCTGCAATGCATCCCCAAGCCCAGTAACAGTCATATCAACAGATGGTTGACAAATTTAAGACAACGCAACAAATATCAGCTCGACCTCCAGTTCAGATGACGGCTGGGGCATCTGGTCTGATCAACCATCTCAACAGTTTGAACATCAACAGCAACGCATTACATTCGTCAAAGATGGCCAGGCAAAGAATCCTCAATGACGTTTCCGGAACACCTCACTCTCAATTCGTTAATATGGCTAGAGGTCCAAGACAAATGGGTCCCATACGCCACTGGCATTCAAGTGCCACCTCAACTAACACCAACAACAACGGATAATTTGGATTCCAACATGCTCGCCGGTTTGCTCACCAACCACGAATGACACGAATGCTAATGAATGGGCCAATGCAGCCGCAACAACACCTGCAACCGCATAAGCCATCACAATGCATCATTCCATAGGAGGCATGCAATTGCCCCTCGACCACACTAAGGCCTTCTGTAGTGAACGAAAAGACCAAGACCGCGCATTGGCCAATCTATTGAACAATCGTCTCAATCAGCAGAATGGCCAGCTGCAAGTTGTAACGGCAAGCCTAACGCCAACTTGGTCTTGCGTACAACCTCGTCTACGCTAATCATTGAGGTACAAAACTATTTTAATGGCGTTACTAACCGTTGCTTGTTTCGGTCGTTGTGTCATTGCATGCACCACAACCAGGAGAAAAAGCAATCATGCAAGCGTCACCGTCTACTAACATGGTACCCTTCGCCAGTCTATTCCTTGGCCATTCACAACAGCCACAATAAACGCCCACTACAATTCAAATTAGATTCTTTAGTCATGAATCTGGCCAAATGATCCCTCCTGAGTTTTGCCTCATTGGATGTGTATTCTATATCGCGCCAAACTACTTGAATATTTCGAAAACCACGGACTTAGTGCCTGGCTGGAGAAGACAATTTGGAGGCATTCATAAATCATGCGGTTGGATTACATTACCTTTGTGAATGTTATTTGTAAGTTAATGTCGCATTATTTTACTTTCCTTAGATCCCTACGAATTTACCGAAGACGACTCGCCTGAAGTCTCTGGCACTTGTAAAAGGGAATCAAGTTCCAGTGATAGTGATAGTAGCAGTGGCATTGGCACTCAACGTCACTAAAGCTCCAATGGCGAAAGGTAAGTTTATCTTCTAATGAATATTTTGATTATTAAGTTACATTACATTTGTGAATGGTATTTGTAAGTTAATGTCGTGTAATTTTACTTTCCTTAGATCCCTATGCATTTACCGAAGACGACTCGCCTGAAGTCTCTGGCACTTGTAAAAGGGAATCAAGTTCCAGTGATAGTGATAGTAGCAGTGGCATTGGCACTCAACGTCACTAAAGCTCCAAGGGCGAAAGGTAAGTTTATCTTCTAATGAATATTTTGATTATTAAGTTACATTACATTTGTGAATGGTATTTGTAAGTTAATGTCGTGTAATTTTACATTCCTTAGATCCCTATGCATTTACCGAAGACGACTCGCCTGAAGTCTCTGGCACTTGTAAAAGGGAATCAAGTTCCAGTGATAGTGATAGTAGCAGTGGCATTGGCACTCAACGTCACTAAAGCTCCAAGGGCGAAAGGTAAGTTTATCTTCTAATGAATATTTTGATTATTAAGTTACATTACATTTGTGAATGGTATTTGTAAGTTAATGTCGTGTAATTTTACTTTCCTTAGATCCCTATGCATTTACCGAAGACGACTCGCCTAATGTCCCTGAGGCACTTGTAAAAGGGAATCAAGTTGTGATATTTTGTTGTGTTATTTTACTTTCATCAGCACTAGGCTGTAGGGAACATTGTCAGCGAAACTATTCCTCAGTTTTTGGTTCAAATTTGCCTTCACCAGCTATCAATAACTCTTTCAGGAAGAGGGATGTCAACGAAAACGAAAGATAAGTATTTGAATATCTACATTCAACGTGGCATTGTGAGTCTACTGTAATTGTGGAGTGATTGAACGGCCATTGACCGATTACTATGCCGTCAACATATTGTCGATCTCAATTGGGCCTATTGCTGAATCACAGTCATCATCGTCAATTGGACACCATCATCAATCTACCAAGTTAATTGACCCAATATTAACTAGACCACCATTGATATGTCGTTCTGACTTGACATTTTTTCTCGGAACGAGTTGCGCCACTAGTTGCTATTGTTGTCCCTTTACCACATTGTCGCTGTAATATTATTATTATGTTCTCACAATGGTTATTATTAAAAACCATTTATTATAATTGATTTTGTTGATTAAAAGCATATTGTAATGTTTGAACTTTGATTGAACTTATACACGATTGAGATACATAGTGAATATTAAGGAATACATGTATTAGGGAATATATAGAATATATACAGAATGTAGGAGATGGCACGGTTGGAGCCATCTCCGTCTGGACCTTTCTAGATACTTCGATGTAACGTCCTCTGTGGACGGACCTATCTGTGTATATAAGCATGTGTGAGGAAGCGAGCACGCCAGTTGGTGTGTCGGCGTTGCCTCGAAACGTTGTATATATCGTGTGTAACCAATAAAGAGGATTATAAGCGGAAGTGTGTCCTACTAGATCGTAACTGGTGGCAGCTATTCCTACCGAACCTGAAGTCCCGTCTTGAAGACTGTTGAGTGGCCAATTTGTGTTGTGAAGCAAGCATCGTTTTTTTAGTTGATGTTGATGTTGGCTTGCGTTCATATTTGAAGTTTGGCCTACAATTCGGTTTTCGCGATTGCTCTTCACTCTACCGATCTGGTGGATACAATTTCGAGTTGGAGTTGTTTTTTTTAACGAAGTTTGATGTCGATGTCGATGCGAAGATTTTTATTTTTTACGAGTTGTTTCTTTTGAGCTAATTTTGAGTTTGATGTGAAGATTTTTTTTGAAGCTATTGTGAAAATCTACGATTTTGCCTATTTTGTCCCGTTTGTGAGTCGAGCCACTTTATGTGGGCATAAAGTAGAGATGGAGGATGATCGTTGGAATTACGTCGCGAATCTTTTGATAAGCTCATTTAGAGACGAGAAGTATGAAGATGCTGCTGACTGGATTTGTGTTTTGGAGTGTAATTGCCTGAAGAAGGTGCCAAAAGAAGTATACGGCGAGTGCTATCGCAGTATAGTCATCTGGTGGAATAAACTGTCCGAGTCCGCTCCTTTTGAAGTTTGCTGAGAAGCATTTGAAGACGCGAGTCTGTATCCGTATGAATTTTGGGAACAGCGGAAGTTGAAAGAACGCGAGCGGAGGACTGTGAAGGGAGCTGAAAAAAGAAGTAACGATGGGTCGATACGTGAAGAGGAGGAGATGCCCGAGATCGACTGGCTGTTCTCAGGAGTGGACGAGTCTGCTGATGTATCTCTAGTGTAGGAAGTGATATGCCAGACGCCGAAGACTGAAACCCATATTGAAGTCGTTTGCGATGAGACGCCAAAAGACTGTATCAAAGTGGAGGAAAGAGGAAAGCGGTGCATCGGATGTCAAATGCCAGAGTGTAGCTGCTGTCGAGAAGACACAGATTTGCGAGACCGAAGAATTGAACAAAATAATGCGAACGTTGAAGACACAAGAGGTGGCGATCGAGATGGTGCTCAACAGAGGATTGAGAAATGCGAAAGAGTTAGTGGAGCGTTACAGAGAGACGATTTTGCGGCTGTCAGATTAATCTAAGCCAACTAAGGTGATCAAAGCTGCTGAATACATGCTGCGAGCCGTGATGTTGGAGAGAGGAGGTAGCCAGGAGGAGAAGCTTATAATACGAAGACAAGTGGAATCCGTTCCTGACTTTGACGCGAACAAAGGCGAACAACAGGAGAAAGAAGAATCGGGTGACGACGAAGGATTGACAAAGTCCGGCCTAGAGTTTGCCGAACAAATGGAAGACTCTAGTTGGGAAGAGACCGCTAATGAAGTCGAAGACGCTGCGATGAATATCGACGTTCCCGTTATGGAGAAACCCGATGGAGTTCACGTCGCTGAGTTAAAGGATGCTATGTCTGAGGACGAAGCCGAAGACCCTGAGATGCCGAGGTTCCCGTTAAGATGAAACCTGACGTGAAAGGATTCAAGAGTAAACTGGTCGAAGGGGGAGTGGGAGAAAAAGAAGGACAAGAGAGGCGAAGGATATCATCGGTTCTGATAAGAAGCCCGAGATGGAAGTCGTCGCCACTGAGCTGATCGAGAAGGATACTAAGTTGCCCGAGGATGAAGTTGTAGAAGCTGAGAAGCCTATTGAACCCGATAAGGAGAGGTCCGAAGTGAAAAACCTTGTCATGGAACTGGTGGATGAGGATTAGACTGAGTCGACTGAAGAAGAAGTCGAAGACTCTGCGATACTTATTGAACCGGATAAGGCTCTAAGACTCCGGATGCCATAGAGTGCATAGGATAGAACCATCGAATGCATAGAATGAAAATAAGAATTAGAATGAGCATAGAGTGCCCTAACGTGACAAACAAAACACAAGTTGGAGTATGCTCAAGTAAAGTAAGTGAGATTGAATCTGGTTGAGCAACACTACAATGCGGATAAGAAGAAACGAAACAGGAAAAAAACACAATGGGCTGACGATCGTTGGTTGTAATTGGCATCAAGTGGTTCACATTCTTCTAATAAAGCGTTGGCCAAAACGTCATGACCAGTCTGCTTGCACCCACTGCACTCAATTCCACTCAATAGCACCCATTTGCACCCACTTGCACCCACTTGCACCCACTTTCACCCACTTGCACCCACTGCACCCATTTGCACCCACTGCACCCATTTGCACCAACTGCACCGAGTTGCACCCACTGCACCGATTTGCACCTACTGCACCCACTACACCCATTTTCAGCCAGTTGCACCCAATTGCGTTCACTTGCACCCATTTGCACCCGCTACACCCACTTCACCCATTTGCACCCACTGCACCGAGTTGCACCCACTGCACCGATTTGCACCTACTGCACCCACTACACCCAGTTGCACCCACTTGCACCCACATGTACCCATTTGTACCCATTTGTACCCATTTGCACCCACTGCACCCAGTTGCACCGACTGCACCGATTTGCATCCATTTGCACTCAATTCCACTCAATTGCACCCACTTGCACCCCTACTGCACCCACTACACCCACTGCACACACTGCACCCACTGCACCTACTGAACCCACTACACCCACTGCACCCACTACACCAACTGCACCCACTACACCCACTGCACCCAGTTGCACCGACTGCACCCACTGCACCCAGGAGACTGACGCCAGAGTGCCGAAGTGTTGTCGAGTATAAAGACGGTGACAATGTCTGATGATTTAGTTGATACACATAGCTAACAAAAACAAAGAGATTGACAAAAGTTAGTTGCAATGGCAGAGATCGGTAACAGAATGCCGCAACACAATCGCATGTCCGGGTAGAACAACGGAGTCATGTGAGAGAACTCACAAGTGTAAGGGATATAGTAAGTAAATTTCTATAAATTATGCACTTACCTACGAATACGAGAGTTGAGTGCGATCGTCTACAAAATGTAAATGGCGATGACAAGCTTGAGAAGCGAGCGTCGAGTGCTGACCAGTAAGAGCAAAATCGTCGTCGTTAGTGGTGAAGATGATTATGTCGAAACAGGACGAATTGGCGAACTTTCAAACACAGGCGAGAAAACATAACGAGTGGTGGTGGAGATTGACAGAGACAGCACGACTAGAGAGAAAAGACGAGACGAGAAGGGATAGGAGAGAGAAGACGATTGTGCTGATTCAAGTCTACACATCGATTGACTAATAGCGCTCACATGCACTCACCAAGATGCAGACAAGGAATACTTCTCATCGAATAACATCGTGAGTAAGAAGACGACAATTTCGGCGTGAAGCTTAGTTGTATAGTGGTGACTCATTGGTGAGGTTTGCGAAAACCAACCTGACGATGATTGTTGTGGTGTCGTTGCTGCTGTTGCTGTCGTACTGATTGCGAGCCAGTTTTGATTATGCCCAGCAACATATGGAGATATTGATAGATTTTTTCAGTTAGTGGCTAGGGGTAGCCCACCACTCGAGCAGTCATGGTGAGGAAATACCACCACCAAGTTACCAGTTGAAGCGATAATAATCACTTCGTGTATGACTCGATATGGTGATATTGGACAGGAAGTACGGCTAGCAGTAAACTGTCCGTATTCTCAACATTTGATTGTTGAAGCCTGTTGGTTCCAATTAGAATCAAGTGTTTCACATTCTCACAAAAAAGTTTTGGCCAAAACGTCATGACCAGTCTGTTGTAACTGGCAGCACGTAGTTTATTAGTTTTCATAGATAGAAACCAGACTGTTGGTTGTAATTGGCAGCAATTGGTTCACATTCTTCTAATAAAGCGTTGACTAAATTTGATTCAGCTTCATCACCTTATGTTATCCTACCTTCATCCTCCCATGCCTCCATCAACATCCACTAATAGTTTGATGTATAACCAAATGCCGTTTTGGTCACTTGGTCGTTTGACACGACACTTTTAGTTAGTTTTATGCTTTAAATGCAGTTGGTTTGGATTCGCCAGTGCATTCTCCACAAAGAGAGTGCACCATTGTCTCGAATCGAACATCATGATAAGTAACATTTACGAAGGCTAACTTTTAAATTCTTGTTTTATTTGGAAAGAGGATCAAATGCCGGAGCATTTGTCTCATTCTGGTGTGCAAATAACACTTGCATTTGTCTCACACTCTTGATGTCTCTCAGCCTCATCCAAATCTACAGAACGCACAGACACACACATTGAAATGCATAGATTTATTGAACGATTGGTGAATTGCATTGACAACAGCAGCATCATAATGGAGTAACAAAAAGAAAAAAGAATGTGTATTTGATATTGAGTAAATGAGAATCTATGCTTAAAGTGGTTTGGGTCACCACCCATAAGGAAGTGGTGGTTTAGGGGAATACGGTTTGTGGTGGTGTTTGGTGGACAGCTCTGCGTCAACGAATATGGCACATTCGAGGACACTCATAGTGTGTGTTTGGTCACACAGAGAGACTTACTTACTTATGATGGCTTCGCAATTTCGCATAGTCGGCTCCACTCGTTTGGACGTTTTGCGCTAGGGCAGCACGCGAACTGGCACGCTAGACAGTTTGGTCTCCTTCTTCTTCTTCTTCTTCTGAAAGTTGGCCTTTGGCTGGACGGATTCTGCCTCCACAATCTTTTCCAGCACCTCATCACGTCACTTTCCCTTCAGCCCCTTCTTGATCTGTTCAAGCTCTCTGTATGTATTAAATTGTTATGTTATGCTTTCGTTACTTAAAAATAAAAAAGTAGACATCATCACTTACGGGACAATCTGAAAGTTAAATATGTTGCCGATTCGCCCGCAAGTGTGTTAGTACTTCGATCCTCAATCATCAGCTTTCCATTATCCACAAATCAACTTACTTTGTGTAAGTACTTCCCGTCCGGTCTGGCCTTAGCAGCCCCAAACTTTTCCACACTCATGAGAGCATTCTTCAAGCCAACCCAGATAGAATCTCGACTTTGAGAATCTCACCACAAGTTGGTTATGATTCCGAGCTGTGACAAATAAAAAAACAAAACAAAAACTGGCGTCATGCGATTGAAGAAAATGCGAGAATTATGATGGATTACCGCTTTATCAACTTGTCGAGACATTTCTACCGAAATCGTGAGTGGAAGAGATCTTGAAAGAGAAAATTTGAGATTCATGGGTGGAAAAAATACGAACGAAACTAAACATAACGGGTCGTATTCGAATTTGCCTCGCCAAGCTCCCCTAATGGAAATGCACGTGTGATCCGTGAAGGCGCTCTCACGCAATTTCTTTACTGTTACAACACAGAGAATCAGATTTATTTCATTCTTTCAGACGAGCACATGTACACAGCAGAGCAGCCATACACACACTAACCGACAAAAATACTTTTTCCTCTCACACAAACAGCAGTAGTGCATGACCGCACACAGATGACGTTACAGTACATAACCACTACACTCAACACTGACCAGCGCTGAGCACACCCCATCGGGGTTGTGACATACCCGAGTCGACGCAGAACAAACTCGCTCACTAGTGGGGAGCACGCTCCTGTGGGCCAAGGCCCAAAAATAAATAATGTACTCTGTGTGATATTCAATGAGATTTTCAAATTGGGCTGGGGGCTGCCGTCCCACACAGCAACCACTAAATTATTTAGTCGACATCGAACCAATTCATCAATCAATTGTGTTGCTAATTCGCTGTTTTTACCTTGTTCCAAGTTGATATTTGAATAAAGTTTTTAGTTGGTGCCACTGTACATTGTACAGTGTACAAGCTTTCAATGAATACGGTCTCGATTTGATTGTGAAGAGAATTGTCGATGAGGTGAGTAGGAAAACTATATAAACAAAATCATGTTATACTAATTAAAATCTTATTAATTTTCTTTTTAGTTTCGACTACTTTTAGATGACCTTTATCAAGTATCTTTACCCAAATCGAACAATCTCTTCTCGGTGAATCTTGCGGCTGCAAGCTATCTCACGATTGCATTTTGGACCGATGCAGCAACACATGGTCAATGCCCATCACTTGATTAAGATTGTTTTCGATAAGCTGAATGGTCATGTTATTTTCGAGTGGCAATTGAACGATTTATATCCAGCGACAACACAACATCAACATCGACATTTGACATCGAATGTAAAGTGTGATTGGTTTAATATATTGATTTATTAATTATTATATTTTGTTGAATTACACTTCGTTTGGTAAGTTTTTATTATGATTGTGTTTAATATTTTTTTGTTAATTTCTTATAATATGTTTTCTTATAATATAATATGTTTTTGTTATTATTATCATCTATTGGCGTGAGCGCGAGCGAAAGGCAAGGGACAATGGGTAGAGGGCTGCCAATCATGGTTTAATGGGGACAGGGAGCCTTGCTATGAGTCTGGCTCGGCTCATTGTTGTGTTCCTTCGAACATACCCCTAACACATCATTATTAAAACAAGTTATCTTTTCCGTTCAATTTAAATGTTTGTTTGTTTATAGCAACTGAAGAGATAAGTCTCATTCAAGTCTACAAGAGAACTCGTACTCTTCGGTGCCTCTATCAATTGTGTCGAGTTGGAGTGCTCGGCCTGGTTGTGTTTAGGCTGGTTGGGTTGATGTGTCCGTACGATAAACACTAACTGTTGAGGGAGATTCAAGTGTAAGTTTGTATGATCTCATTGATAACAAGTTTAACAGACAGAATCGACTCGAGGTTACCTTTTACTGATGATACTTTATACGCCAAAACTGAACCACCAAATGTTCAACACACCCTCGTGAAAATGCCCAGAAGAGACGTGTTAGATCAATCACATTGATGCATTGTACTTTATCTGATTTACCTTTTACTCGTACAAGCAGCGAGCCAACATGGTTGTCTCGTACTAGCAGTGGTGGTGGTGGTGGTGGTGGTGGTGGTGATGTTCATTCGGGTATTCTGTTCTTAATTATTCAACACTCAGATGTGAGTGTTCTATTTGTGTAACACTAGTTGAGATGGGCAACAAAAAGACTCTATTCCAAATAATTGCCATCCTTGAGGACACTACAGCAACTTCTGACATTGTGGTGGTTGCATTGCTTATGTTTACTTATGATAGAAATACAGTAGTCGAGACAGTTTTTGATGTTGCATGTTGGCTTGGTCATTGATGCACTCGTGAACAGATGAACACTATCATTCGACATTTCTTAGTGTTAATGTCCAGTAGTAAAGAGAATAATTTTTGTTCTATTTTTGTGACAACAACTAAATAAATCTAATCAGTATGCGCACAGTCTTATTATTATCGGGCGTCATGTCCTCTGTGTGTGTGTCTCGATGAAAAATCGCATATGATGATGCACCTCGCACACACAAACAACAATGACAACAGAAGGGCGCTCTCACTCACACTGCACTAATTCACTCACCCGTGACTCATACTGCAATGCTGCTTTTGTGTGTGTGGCTCGACTGTCTTTCGTCGCTCTTTTGCTTCTGCTAATTTCTGTATGTTGCACTCCCGTTTTTGGACACAACTAGAATGTCTTCATCATACACCCCCCACCCGGGCCTCAGTCACTTCTACTGTGCCACCAACTTCATCTACAGTTGTTCCACTGAAGCGTCGACGAGTGACAACCAACACAAGTGATGATGACATGTCACAAGCACCACTTTCGTCTTCTTTCACTTCATCTGCCAGTGCCGGCGGGAGGTCAATTTTTTCTGCCATCGGGCAAGGGCGGCAAGGTTTAAGAGGGCGGCATTTGGTCTGGTAAGGGGGCGGCAATGGACTTCCCAGAATGAGTGCTAAGGGGGGTACCAAGGTAAAATTTTTGGAAAATCAAATCCGGGCAAGGGCGGCAAAAACCCCGCACCGGCCCTGTCATCTGCTCAACAGCTGATTCCTTCAGTTCAGAAACGTCATAGAACGAATGAACCAATTATTAGCAGTGACCCTACCCGAGATTCATCACTTCTCACCGTATCGACTTCATCATCGTGTGACAATCCTCCCAATAGTGACATGAATATTACCTCACAGAGCAAGACTGTGAACCCTAATCCACGTTCGACTAGTAGCCACAAGGTGACGACCACTCAGCAGTTGACTCTTTTTTGTTAGACAGAATACATCAAACTCGTCATCCAACCTTGAACGCTCTGAATCGGCCACAACGAATTCCATCAAAAGTGATAAGAAAAGTTCATCAATCTCGACTCTATCTACTACTACTAATCGATCTTCTCAAAAGCAAACTGATCATTTATCGGTTCGCGAATTGTTTAATTGGCAGCGTGAGCGCATACTTCTGGATACCAAAGTTGATACCACTCGAAGAACTGTTGACCACATTTTAGATTTGCTAGGTCAAATAGAACATTTGCAGAAAAAGGATCCAACAGAATTTGCTGGTTTCAAGTAAGTTTATGCTTGTTGATATCCATTTTAACCATAATCATAATGATCATATTATAATCATACCTTGTCTCTTGTGATCTACTATCTATCTAATACTCATTCGCATATGTAATGAGCCGAGCTAAAGGGGAAAGTGACACATAATAGATGGAGCTAGTGGCTCATTACATTTGCGAACAAGTAATATGTTCTCGTAGGTTGAATGAAGATCTCAACGGACCAATTGGTGAAATTTACCGCCAATCAATCAAGCGGATTTATGGGGACCAATTCGATACAATCTTTGAGAAACTTCAACTGCATCCACTGGAGATGATCCCACTGGTGTATCAACGACTGGTGGAGGGACTGTGCCAATGGAAAAGCCAACTCACGAACTACATCATCAGATGGAAGTTTGGAACGACCAATTCATACTGGAAGGCACTCGATTCTCGTGGGGCCAATTTTAGGTTGATTGAGTCGGAACGAATGGAACAACTTGCACTGATTCATGAACTTGAAGAAATATTCTATCGAGATCCGAACAATCAGGATGTAACATCACAGTTTCTCAAGGACTATCCGATTGAGTTTTTTGTTGGGGTAGCCAAGGATCTGATCATGCACGAGGTTAAGAAACTTGAAGCATCACAACCGAACCAAGTGAAGGACATCTACCAATTGCTGTCACAGTTCATTCCTGATTTGCTACTCAATCTCCATTGCCAATCTGGTGGGACAAAATCAAGGAGTTACTTCGCCAACAACAATTGGTACTATTTCTTTCGATTGCACCTTCACCTGTGTAAACGCCTCAAGAAAATGTTCAATGTTGTACGCGATTTGATGGCGATCGAGTTCAGTGAACAGCAACTGCGGATCGAAACATGCACAAACCACAGACTCAACTGCATTCTCAACTTAAACGGTAATTATGATTCTCAAGTGCTCTCTCAATTGTATATAACTCTATTTGTCAACTGTTGCCAGAGCGAGTTCCAGTTTGGTCCTACTTCGACTGTCTGTGCACTCTGGTCAAGGCTATGTTGGACAAAAAAGTCTACAGTAGTGATGTATCAAGACAAATTGCGAGATCTGTTTGGCTGTAATGCGTACAATGCATTTGCACTCGATATCATTGTGCAGAAGATTGTGGTAGAGGTGAGTAAAACGAACAATTATAAAACAATTTTACTTCACAAGCTCATTTTCTTACTTTAGCTTCAAGAACAGGTGACCGACCAAGTCTCGATTAGGTGCAAAGCTCTCTATGAACAATCGCACGATGCAATTGCGACTGCAGCAAGCCATTCGGTGCACTTGTTGAATGGACAATTGGATTAATACTGCGACAATGTCAAACGAATCATCCCAGCCAATCACGTGATCAAGATAGACTTCAATAAGGCGAAAGGTCGAGTGAGTTTTGAGTATGAACCGAACCTGAAGCACCGCATTAGAGTTTGAGATTTATTATTATTATTATTATATGATAATTATCTGTATGAATTTAATTGTTTTTTATTGTGATTAATTGCCATTCGTTGAGTACATATTGCTATTGACGTAGTTTTCTTTTTTGATTTTGATTTGAAATATGTCAGTGAGATATGTTCGGAGATTATTAGTATTATTAATAAATGTTTATTGTTTCACACTGCTCACAATACTGATGGCACAAGTCTCATTTAAGTTTGCATTAGTGGTCACAATTTACCGGTAAAAGTATCGTTAGGAATTATCGGTAATTACCAGTAATTGAATAACTCAGATGCCAAACGGTGTAAGTACTACCTTAATAGCATGGACTTACACCGTTTGGCATCTGAATGGTTCAATTTGTTGCACCAACGATGAAGTGGCAATAACTAAGTGAGGTCGCTCTATGCTCAGCATCACTCACCACTACTGGTCAACTGGTCATCTCGACAGTATATAAGCCTCAACCCTACCATTAGTCATTTGTACAGTTTGACTGACAGCAGGCTTATTGTCATTTGTAAGTCTGGTTGTGTGCTCCATTAGCCGTGAGTTACTAACTTGTCTTTCTCTTCTGTCCCTACATAGGTTTGTTGACTTGTCAGTAGCCCTGGTCAAATAGTGTTCCAGTTGGAATATTCAAAAATCCATTTAACCAACTTTACAGTGGAATGTGGCTTGGCTGTAAGAACAGTTACGATAATGGAAAATTAACCTTGAACATTGAAAAGGTCGAAAATGGAGAATCACCAGCTGAACCGAATGAAGAGGGAGATAAGGAAAACGTCGATTGGACCAAGGTCATACCAGAAGGGATCGAGAACTCGAGGATTTTTAAAAATGAAATTGACCAATTGACTAGATAACAAGGGGATTAGTGAAATCAAACTGAATAATTGGATATGATTTCAATAGAATAAGTAGCATCTAACTGATCAATTAAGATAATTCTAATAGATTTAGCAAACTCAAACTGATCAATTTAATAGATAACAATTGGATTAGTGAATTCATTATGATCTATTGGTTATGATTCCAATCGGATTTGTTAATTCAAACAAACAAATTGGCGGGAATCTTATGACTTTTGAATTTTAAATTTAATAGATAAAATCTAAATTGAAGATTTATAGCGAAGAAATACCTTAGCTATTCCAAATGAGTATTTGGAATACAATCAAAGATAAGAAATGAGATTAGGATTTGTATTTATTTAGTCAGAAAGTAATAAATAAAGGAGTAGCTCACTTTCATTCATCACAAATGGTGATTGAATCAATATTCAAAGTAAGATTGTCAATTTCTTTTTGAACATATAGCATCGCTACGAATCCAAGGGTATTCCAGGCCTGATCTTGTCCAATTATCCAACTGTATTGCCTTGCGGTATTTAGGCAATTCTTGATACGAATGTATCGCTGTTTGCTAATAGTGGATTGATTCAATAATCCGATAACTTCCTGAATGTTGTCCAAGCTTTTGGAGAATGCGGTAAGACTCTTGGTTGGAACGGTGCCAATTCCTTGATCCTTGAACTCCCCATGTAATCGTAAATGCTGATTACATATGGTAGTAAACAATAGATTACTAGGCTTAAAACCACAATTTTCATTCTCTTCGAGTTTAGACCCGGTAGATTCCATGTTAGACGCTTTGAATTCCTCAGATAAATTTCCGGAAAGTTTCCCATTGTTTGCTTGAATAGGACTTTCTGTAAATTTAACCATTTAATATTACAGTAAATAATGCATTATAATAGCACTTACGGTTCATAACTTCAGAATTGGTATCAATCATACGTTGAGCCATCTAAAATTGGATAGTTGAATAATGGTACGAAGCCATCCATGGCACTCATTTATATACCCATAGATGATGGCTGTGGTATGTCCAATGGTACTTATCCCTAGACCTCTACCTAATAAAGGAAGGGGTGGATCCTAGCTAGTTCATTTATGGACCACTACTACAAATGTACTAGGATGGAGCGTTTTGATTGGTGGAATTGCATTGCTCGAAGCGCCACCATGCGAATAGCATAGGCAATAATCCAATTTGTAACCAATTTGACCGAATGGCTAGCCTAGACCCCTACTCTAATAGAGTCTATCCTACTAAATTCAATACCACTACTCAAATGCATTCTATTAATAGAATCCCCTACTCCAATGTACTAATGGAGTAGTAGGCTCGAAGCGACCCTAGTGGTGGCTTCTAGAATGATCTATTGGACCTTGGACCTCTACTATTGCCTCAAATGCATTTGCCTATGCATCCCCTCTCACTCGACTGCATCGACTGCCAATGCATCTCACTCCACTCACCAATGCATTCACCAGACTGGGAATTGCACTACATCTACTTGGATTGCGTAATGGCCCATTTGCCAGTACGTCTTATATGAACAGCCCCAGTTGACTAGCCCTACTCAATCCCTACTCAATCCCTACTCAATCCCATTCAATCCCACTCTATCCATCCTATCCAAAGGAACAGGGCAAGAAGCGAACCAAAAACGAACCCAAAACAACCCAAACAACCACGTGGAACCCACGTGACCAGGACCAAAGGGAATAGGCCACGCCTACCCCCGGGACCAACCACCACGCTCTTATTGTTTTTTATCTTGAAACTTTTAAGCCAAGTTCACAACAGCACCAACTGAGTGCGTATACGTAAATTTTTAATTTTTACAAACTCGTAAATTATTGATAGTTAAAATCTACGTATTTGTGAATTTAAAATTCACGAATACGGATATATTCAACAGATGCCTCGGGTTGCTTGTGGGTTCACCCACCCAATAATTCACGTATTCGTACATTTTTACATATTGTTTATTTGAATAAAATTATAATTATAATATACAACACAATACTTAGTAGTTTTATAAAGTATGAAATTACAAGAACTAAATATACATTGGTTTAGCTAAAGTATAATACACTTACGTATGCAAACAAAATGTAATCGTAGAATTCAGCCTGAATGATAGTCGGTGATGATTTTGAATCCGATCTTCGTCCACGAAGCCATCGTCTACGAATGTGAGATACATTCTCCAATGATGCTTTCTTGTCCATACCAAACCACAGAATCGATTATCGGCAGGTGATTGGAGAGTAGATCAGAGACTTTGGTGAAGAAGTTACTTGTTGCGATGTAAACATTTCCAAAATGTCATACCAGATATACGAGTCGTTTGCCGGTTGTTGTTTCTACGTTGACACGAAATGACCAGAACTTCCTAAACAAATAAAATAGTTTCAGATTAGAAATATTAAAACAATACAAAAAACAGATTACAACTCCGGTTATTTACCTTAAACAGTGTTTGCCTTGTTTGGAGAATTTCACGCAAAGTGCACATGGTTAAAGTTGTTTGAAATGTTAGATATTTTCTGAATAATTGGAAATGGGTGTTGGAAAGTTTCGCTGGTTTAGTCAGGATTAGAGCACAAGTATTTACTGAAGTCTTCAGAAGTTTCAAGTCAAAGAACATCGAGGCCAAAATTACAGATTTCGGTGTTGATTCGGTAGTGGTGGTAGACAGAAGCACATTGATAAATCACACTCAATACATAATAAATTGTGGTCACAATAGCGAATCAGAATTATCAAATCAGAAATAGATCAATTGGAACGAAGAAACTAGACCAAACAAAACGATCACCAAGAGCTGCATGCAGGCAGGCAGCAACAGCCAACGAACAAAACGCGCTATTTCCAACTGCCATACACACTCACAACACAGAGCGCACAGAGGCGCTGTGAGAGAGCACAGCACACACCGCGCTAGCGGACAGACAGACGCCAACAGTGGCAGTTGAGTGAGTGATGTCGTCATCAGGGACGCATGCGCAGTCAACTCTAAATTCAAATTTAAATGTAACCAATTCTGAACAATTGATGATTGTCATATCGTTTAATTAGTGTTTCCTGATTTAACATTTTTATTGAGGTTTATACTTTTTCTTAACCTAAAATAATTAAATTTGATAATTTTTAATAATTCGTTAATAATTTGAATTAACGATAGACGGTTTATCGGATTAAGTTAATTTATTTATTTATTTATTGCACGATTCATTGAATCATGCGGGCCATTTATTTTAAAGTAATGTGTTTGAACAATGTGTTTAAAATGAGAGCTTTAATTAAGCAATTAATTGAGCTCGAATTAAGTTAATTTGGCAATAATAATTCCCAGCAAAATTATTAAAGTAAATACAATTTCAAATTACATAATGAAAATTCATAACCAATCAGTGACGACTTCAAATTCACGATCTTAAGTATTCGTCTCAATTTGGTAACAAACTACATTTAAAAACTTTACATATTCGTGAGTTTTTAATTTACAAATATGTAAAGTTTTTAAAATTCACGTATTGCTATTTTCAAAATTCTATGTAAATGTAAAATTTGGAGAATATATGTTTTCGTGAAATACTATGTTGTATGAGGTCTTTTCGATGTCACATGTTATTTCACGAATACGTGAAATTTCATAAATTCATGATAACGTAAATTTTAGAATTTATGAATATGTAAAATTTATAAATTTTACAATTTTGTGAATTTAGGAATTTACGGATATCGGAAATAAAAATCAACTCAAAAATTTTACGTAAACGTAGATTTTTAAATTCACAAAATTGTAAAATTATTAAATTCTACATATCCATAAATTTGAAAATTTACGGAAATGTACAATTATTAAATTATGCGTATACATGAATACGAAAATTTACACATACGTAAAGTTTTTGAAAATTTCCGTACTCGTAAAATATAAATTCACGTAATTGTAAAATACTACAAATTTTACGTATTCGTAAATGCGATCTTTTACTGTGTAAGTGGGGTCCCTCTCCCCACTTTTGATTTGAATTTTATTAGTTGTTTTGACCTGACTTTTGTGAATAGTCCTGTAATTCTGTCCATCCACACACACACAGCCTAACCCTTCTCCCTGTATCGTTAGCTTACCTGTGCTGCCCTCTGACCTCTACTTCTACTCTACCTGCCTTAACTCAAAACAACTACTCAGAGAAATTCACCTTCCTCTTCCTTACATTGTGTTTCGATTCCTCGTGCTGATCGGTCTGCCTAGTCAAGTGCAACTGATCTTGGATCCTAGTCAAGAATCCTCGTCTATCTTTCTCCAACTTATCCTGGACAATTTACCTTGATCGCCACTCTGCCTCTCTCCTTTGGGCGTCCGACATATTCGACTTGTGACCTTTTTGTTGAAGAATCCAGCGAACGTTCTCGGAAGAAGACAGCACCGGAAATCTCAACTTCTCTCTCTCTCTCTCTCTCTCTCTCTCTCTCTCTCTCTCTCTCTCTCTCTCTCTCCCATTTTTTCTTCCTGGTTTTTTGGTCAACTCCACGCCCGAATCTCACTCAATCCCGTCAACACAATTTCTTTATTTATTTTTATTATTATTTTGTAACGTTTTTTTTTTAATTTCCGAAATTCCAATAAATCAGCAAAGGCATCAAAATATAATTTGATCAACCTTTCATACATATAAACAACGGCTTAGTGCAAACTACATAACTAGTTTGTGTAATCGAACAAAGCATTTAGTGTAGGTTTTAAAGGGAAGCTATAAGGGGTCACGCAAATGTACGTACTGCAACACTGTGCTGTTAAGCGCGTACGTACATTTGCGTGACCCCTTATAGCTTCCCTTTAAAACCAAAAATTAATGTCTGTCTTGAGTATAAATATTTATTAAAAAATTATAATGGAAAATGACAGTTATTCTTATGAAAATCTTATCGAAATAACGGATCTATCACTACTCCGGTGGTATAGATGGCGGCTACTTTGGTTTGGCGGAATTAATTGGCATAGACAGAGGTGGTAAATCTTTGGGCTTGTACGGAATTAATTGGCATAGACAGAGGTGGCAAATCCTTGGGCTTGTGCGGAATTAATTGGCATAGACAGAGGTGGTAAATCTTTGGGCTTGTACGGAATTAATTGGCATAGGCAGTGGTGGTAAATCCTTGGGCTTGTGCGGAATTAATTGGCATAGACAGAGGTGGTAAATCCTTGTGCTTGTACGGAATTAATTGGCATAGACAGTGGTGGTAAATCCTTGGGCTTGTGCGGAATTAATTGGCATAGACAGAGGTGGTAAATCCTTGGGCTTGTACGGAATTAATTGGCATAGACAGAGGTGGTAAATCCTTGGACTTGTACGGAATTAATTGGCATAGACAGAGGAGGACTAGCCGGTTACCAAACAAATTCCGTTGAGGTGGAACAAAATCTTCGAAGAAGGTTTCCATTACAGCAGAACTATCGTCATAGCTGACGATGCAGGCAGACTCACTGGTGGTGATGGTATGTTAGTAGTAGACTTGAGTGTGGCAATTTGGGTTTCTAAATAATTTAGATTTTTGCGTTGCAGAGCCAACAGTAGCAAAAACCGCTAATACAGGGAAAGTTAAAAATGGGTACTGTGCCCCTTAAAAAGCCCATCATGCTCTATTCACAAATACGTTACGTATTCTGAATACTTTGGTACAAAATCTCCGCTGTAAAGTGCAAAAGCGCCACTGCAACAATGAACTACTGCTGGTGATGCTGTTGTTGTCACTTTTGAGTCAGTGTTTTGTGTTGATGTTTGTGATTGTGTATTGATTTGATCATTTGTCCTCGGAAAATACCAAAACCTGACCCAAATTGGTTTCATTCGTGATCTTAACTTCCATCGCTACTATTGTGCTATGCGTGTGTGCTATTGTTGTGACAAAGTTGGTTCACATATCACGGTGCTGGGAGAAACTAGTTTGTTTGGTGTCTTCTTTGGTTTGTTATTTGGGTTTCGTAAATATTAAACATAAATATTGTGAATTAGTATCATCAACAGGAGTGATAAAGATCACTTGAGTGGTTTTTACGAATTATTATTCTCAGCTAACCTAAATGTTTCTTGATGTTTGCAAACGTGCCAATTTGACCTCTGAAACCACTGAAATTGGACCCTGGATGGCTTCTTTCGTGAGCTGAACTTCCTTCTCCACATTTTCTCTTCTGTGGGTATTTGTAATTTATTTTTGTGTGAATTTCGAATGAACAATTCGCTACTTCATGTCAGTAAGCAAGCGATTTGTATTGTATCGTGTTGTATTTGTATTTGTTGCAGGATACAGAGAATGACAACACAGATCATCAGGGATTCACACAGAATCATATTTCACAACACGTGAGCTCGATTACACAAACATAACGAGATAGCGGACTGAGCACAGTGAGTGCCTTTATGCAGCGAGAGAACAATCGAATTTAGAATTTGGCATCTTTCGTGAGCTGAACTTCCTTCTCCACATTTTCTCTTCTGTGGGTATTTGTTATGACAAAGTGGCTCACAAATGACAGTGCTAGTAGAAACGAGTTTGTTTTAGTGTCCTTTATTTAGTTTGTTGTTTGGTTTTTGTTAATCAATGTGAGTATTGTGAATTAGCAGCATCAACCAGAGTGAAAATTATCATCAATCAAGAATCTTTTTAATGATATTTTTTTATTCTTCACTGAACCAAACACGTCATCTGTGAACAGGCTACAAAACATGCTCAAGTTTGATAACAAAATATTGAGCTGGCAGAGGCACTGCTGTGATTTAGTTTTTCATGGTTTTCTTCACTTTAATGAGACCTTATCTCGACACTATTGTCTGGTATCGACAAAAGGCTCATTCTTGTAAGCAAGGCGAGTCTCAGGAAGTGCTTAAAAGTATAAAACGTGATGTGACTGTTGTTTGTAGATTAGATTCTCTAATCCATACTCAACGTATTTTCTTAGAATAGGCGTGCATTTGTCAATGTATTGCTTTGGACACTAAATTGTCATTGTCTATCAGATTACAATTTTGTGCGTGTTCTAAATTGGTCTTGCACCCGCAACTAGAACCAGAAATGGTTATGTAGAAATATGATGAGTGATTGTAAACAAAGTAAATGATTTGTATATATTTTGAATGCATAATTGGTACTTTTTATGTGAAAATGAATTAAGAAGGATTATTGAGGCATCAAGAATTTAATCAAATTTGATTGTTCGGATTAGTGGGCTTTTTATTGATTAAATTCTCACTGTAGTTAACACAATCATTATAGCAAAAATGGTGAAAACTTGTTGACTAAAATCATAGATTTTACTGTTACTGAGTTTTTAATTAGCGCTTTAAAATGATTAAAACTTGAATGTGATCTGAAAGGAATAAAACTTGAATTAACCCTTTGATCTATTTATCTTTGAATAAAAACTCAGAGAGCCAGCAATTTTAGTCAAGCAAATTAGCAAGTAGGACTTTATAAATACAGTTTTGATTTAATCATCTGAAGCAACAAAAAACATATTTATACCGGGAATATATTAAATATTTGCAAAATATAGCTCTGAAAAATAAACAGAATTATCTCATGGAAGAGTTAAATTATCAGTGCTCAGATAGCTTGCTACGGTTTGATCATTTGCTTTGAATCTGAACGAAACGAGAGATTTATTGGTAGTGATACAAAAAGTAATCGATGTGTTACTGTATTTGATTTAGGTATTAAGTGGGGATTAACTGGTTTTTTGTAGGAATTTCACTTGCCAAGTGTACAATGAATAGTAAATATGATACGTTGAGTTGGAAATTTTAATAGTTACAGAAAATTCTGAAAGAAATTGTCTGTGAAAAAGATAATTAATCAAGTCTTAAGATGATTACCAGATTTTTTAAAATTGAAAGTGAATCGCATGAACTTAAAAGCAACAAAGTTATTATTGACCCATGAACGTCATCACCAAGATCAATATCTCCATGAAATTGAATATCGTCCATTCAAAAGAAAACAAACAAACCGTTGTGGTCGAATTGCTGGCTCTCTGAGTTTTTATTCAAAGATAAATAGATCAAAGGGTTAATTCAAGTTTTATTCCTTTCAGAGCGCATTCAAGTTTTAAGCATTTTTAAAGCGCTAATTAAAAACTCAGTAAAAGTAAAATCTACGATTTTAGTCAACAAGTTTAAAAATGTAAAAAATCAGCGCAAATCAGTGCAAATCAGAGCGCCGTGATTTACCGTGATTTGCACTGATTTGCACTGATTTGCACTGATTTGCACTGATTTTTACATTTTTTTAATAAATACTAACATTTATCAAATGCCTCAATTGACCATTGCTGAAACACTCGTATGGGATTTGTGAAATACAAAAATAATCTAAAATAATAATAAAAATAAAAAAATAAATATGATTTTGTTCCATTTTAATTTATTCGCTGTTAGTTTTTTATCTTTCACTTTCATTACGACATCGTAGTGTTAAGACCTGCTTGTTTCTTCGTCTACTGCGAAAAACAAATCAAACAACCAAAAAGCGACAACAAATTATCTTGCCCAACAAATTCAACTTATTGGCAAAGTCAAGAGTCAAAGAACTTCGACAACAACTTCCTACGTCAAGTTCCTACCTAAAATTTAAACGACAACTTCCAACTACAAGAAGAACAGAAGAAGCAACTGCAGATAATTCTGGTGGGTTATTCCCAGCCCAAGGATGGCCGAACAGTGGCCCCAAGGTCTGCCAGAGGGGGCCGTCTTCCAGGTGGCTACCATCAACGCCATTAGTGCCAATGCCTCCATGTTGTCGATTGTGTGGCATCCCACCTGGCAAGCAGCTGCAGCGATTCAAAACCTCCAAGCCTTGGAACAGTTCCATGCTCGGATGGCTCATGCCGCTGATGACGAGTTCGTGCTAGGTCTCCTCATCGAGGACATGAACGCCGAAATGGCCCACTTGGCGGCATTCTTCCACGTGGATGGTGGCGATGGTGAGCCGGAACACGATGAGCAGGGAGGGATTGCTCAGGTCGTTGGCAATGAAGCTCTGGCTCAAGTTCTCCACGGTGGAGTCAACATGGAGGTCGAAGAAGGGCAAGACGCCGACCAAGAGGACGAAGAAGATAATGGATGGCCTGTGGCCGAAATTATTGGTGTTTGGCTGAATGGCGGTCAGCGTGAATACCTGATTCGGTGGGCCAGCACCGGCATCGCCCTTTCCGCTCTGGTGGCCAATGACGTGCTTCTAGTGCACCTGCACGTGTGCGAAGCGCTGGACATACCGCTCACTGTCCCAGAAGTTGGCTTGGCCGCCAGAATCCGTCAACTTCGTGGCTTGCTGCTGCGCTTTCGCGCACAGTTTCAGCAAGCACAACAACACTGAAGTTGGCGGGTAACGTTACCCTCATTGGCATACAGACGTGGATGATGCATACAAAGTTTTGCTCATCCGGGAGGCCTCGTTGTCTTGTATGCCTTTGAGTACCATTCGTGAGCAATACCAAACACAATAATTTACACATCATCTACATTCTTAACCTTTTCCCCTTCCCCAACCACAAACAGACACCCACACACTACTTATAATTTTATACCATAATTTTAAAAAAAACTCGAAAAAGTCCATTTGTATTTATTTATTTACTATTGGATTGCGCGCGCGGAAAAGTACAGTTATAATGACTCATTTTTTAAAGTGCAAGTAGTCGTGGCTTGTCTTGCTCGTCACTTCTTGTTTGACTTTGCTCACGTTCGTTTGATCTTTGTATTCATCTTGTTACCCACCCGAACTAATCGTCTCGCCCACTTCGGAAGCCTCTACCTTATGTCATCATCGTATATCACTAGTTTCTGCTCTATTTCCGAAACAGAATCGATGCATCAGCTAATGGCTAACAAGTCCTGGTTTTATGGCTGTCTTACGTCGACCAATACTTCACTCCAACTGTACAATCGACGTGATGTTGCAAATCGACCAATCAGAGAGCTTTATTATCACGTGCGTGCCGTGGTCTTACTGACACTGTACAATCGTTGTGACGCTGCAAATCGACCAATCAGAGAGCTTTATTATCACGTGCGTGCCGTAGCCTCACTGACACTGTACAATCGTTGTGACGCTGATGTTCGACCAATCAGAGAGCTTTATTATCACGTGCGTGCCGTAGTCTTACTGACACTGTACAATCGTTGTGACGCTGATTTTCGACCAAGCAGCGCTCGTCTAGCATCTATAAAAGAGAGATAGCAATGATGGGACACGCTCATTCCTTCTCAGGCTCTCGTCCTGGTTGGTTGTATCTCTTCTCTTTTCCGTCACACTGGTTCGTCTCTTCTCTTTTCCCTGACGCCTTCCTTCGCATGGTTGATGTTTTCTCATCTCTCTTATCGGCGATCACCCAACTCGACCATTCCTTTTCATTACTTGTACTACCTTGTGCCAACTTCAACTTCATCCTTTGACCTCATCGAATCCGCCACCCAATCCTCACAACCCTCATTAAACTCTTAAAGGTTAGTACATCTTTTATTGTCCGTTTTCATAGATTAGGATGATTTGAAGTTATTATTGTTAGGGTACTAAGCATAGGAACGTCTCGTCATATGAAAGTGTATAGTGTGAAGGCTATAGTGTTGGTGCCCAGGGTGGACATTTATGGGTGTTCAGCCACAGATCGGGTAGAGGACTAGAATTTCGAACAGCGTTTTTGTAATATCCTAATTGCGGCTTAAAATTCCCATTATTATACTTAGTAAACTTTAGAGCAGAACACACGTTAGTAGGGTCATGCTTCTTTGGTTTATCGGAGAGTGAGCAGATGAATGTATGGAGCATAGTTCGACTTGCACTAAAGTACCATCTATGATTGCTCATTGATGAGTCACCTTGACATGTGGTTGATTGTGTGAGCAGTGGCAAGTACTACTGTGCACTTGCTCTGTTGTCGATTTGCGATAAACATGTTGATGAGTGGCCATGCTGGTCGAGCTCGCTCATTCCTCTCCAAACTGCTCTCGTGTCATCTCGCAATTGTGTCATTCCTCTTTTTCTCTCTCAATCTCTTTTTGTCCATATCTTCGTTTAGTTGTGTTCCCAGTCCACAGCCCCTACAACCACCATCATTTTCTAGTCTCCTTATCAAGTTAGATTCTTACAAGCAATTATGCTCTTTTACAGCTTGTAGTTGCCTTTTGCTTTATTTTGACTACGTAATATTTTCTACTTATGATTTTATCTAATTTTTGTTTATTTTTTTTATTCTAACTCATTTTAGGATTGCCAAGACTTGGTCGGGAGACTGAAGAGGCTCTTCGAAGCCTTAAGGATGGCAAACAAGTTCATTTGGATGGTTCTAAATGTTCAATTTAATCTGGATGGCATGTACATTGTGGGACCACTCCTTACTACCACATCACAGTTCTCAACGTAGAACACGCGCCTTTTGGACATGGACAACTTACTTGGCCTACCTTTAACCTGACTCCATCGGCTGAGATAGTAACCAGCTCCATCACGAGTTCCATCACGAGTATCACTACTCTATGCAACCTCAGTGTGTGATCAAAGTGATTCGTCGACTCCGATCCCGTCTCGTCGAATCTTTGTTTTTGTGGATTGACCACACTGCTAACACATTATGCTTTCATTCACACACCAACACATTCTCTTCATTGGACTTGCAATTGCATATATCCGTGTGGATCAGGCCCCCTCTGTTTGATATATTTAAAGGGGTGAATTCCTTAAATATTTTTTACTATTATTGTCAATTGCCGATTGTCCCCAATTTATTAATTTATTGGCTTCTAAATTTACCCATGGCCTTTAAATATGTTCTCTCTTACAATTTGTTAGTTTTCCCCCTTTCCTTTGTATATTTACTCTACATGTAAATTGCATCATTCTTTAATGCATTGTAACTTGATGGACGATTGTCCCCAATTTATTAATTTAATGTTATATTTACATTTTCATGTATTTCCCCCATTCCGCTGTATGTTAGACAACGGCACAGACAGTGTACCCTTTTGTACGTCGTTTGGCAGTTTTACATGTAAATTATATTATATTTTTATGTATTGTAATTTCAAAATAATGTAACACTTTACTCTTATTTTGTATTTCAATTTAGTACTATTGATGTCTATTTGTATGTTCATATATTTCTAATAAATCCGTTACAATTTATTGATTGAGTACACGCGTTGTCTGTTGAATGGATTGAAGTTAGTTTTATACGTAATTACATTGCCATTCTTAGCGCTAATCACAGGGTGAGCCAGATCTTTATAATCATCCAAGCAGAATAAGACTACTGTACGGAGTGAACAGTGGTCGTGACTGATGGCCAGAGGAGACTGCGAGGTTTGAAGACGTGGTGTTTTTGTGAATGGCTTAAGCCAACAATCACACTTCTGCTGTTGTGGAAAAGTAAAATGAATATACATATCATTCAGTGTGAAGAACTCTACTGGGGTAAACAAGCACAACTGATGCCACATTGTGAACGTGTCAACATCGCTGAGAGCACTTTCGTACTTGTCAGTGTACGGAGGCACATCGAAGTGTACTGGTTATCCGTCGCACTGGCATTCCCTCAAAGTAATGACAATTGACTAGTTACTATGGTGGTCGAACATGTGATTGAGTTTCAATGTGTAGTTCACACAGTGAAGCAGGTTATGGAGACAAAGTTTACTCGTGGATATGCAACTTGTGAATTGTTGTGTGCTCGAGTATATGAACATGCAGAAGTAACGCAGACAGAGTACAACTGCAGTGATTGCAAAAGGCACTTGTTTGAGTGGGCCACTGATTTAGGTACAGTGGAGTGGTACTGTGGTGGTGTTGTCTGCCATTGTACTTCAAGTCATTGTGTATGCACTATCGATAAAGTAATATCAAAGTGATGAACAAAACAAAGAATTGAATGTGACAGAGTCACACTATGGATTGCTCAAATAAAGAATTAATATAAAGCGTAACGTGCCACTGTGGCAACAGAGCCAAACTGTTCGTGAACAAGATGATCGGGAGCAATGGTTACTGTAGTGATTTTCGGGAGTTGTAACATTTTGGACATAATGTACAGCTCGAAGACTCGAATACCATGTTAACGAAAACATCATCACAAAGTACGAGAGTGACCACAACCGTGTTGACATACTTCTAGTAGAGTTCAATGCTAGCCAATAGTGTTGGTTTCAAAACGAAGCTATAAGGGGTCACGCAAATGTACGTACGCGCTTCACAGCACAGTGTTGCAGTACGTACATTTGCGTGACTCCTTATAGCTTCCCTTTGAAACCCACAATACTGACCAATCGCACCTCAACAACGATGCTATTTTTGCTATAAGATCTGTGTGTGCTAGTGAATTGAGACAAAGCCCGAATAGGTTAAAGTGTTACTTTGTGTGTGCATTTATTGTTATATGTATGCATGAATCAACCTTTGCCACGGGTTCATTCAACACGAAGACATGCCAATTGGGCCGAAAACATTAACAAAGCTAAGATCTCGAATGTGGATTCAACAGAGAGCGATGTATGCAGTGATGGCGGTGTTTCCACTTTGAGGGAAACGAGTGATTTCAATGTGATTTACTCGATCGGACGGTTGTGACCACTGTTCGGTATTGCTTGAGAGTATCCTCACGGTTGACTTCGGTTCAGGTTGACAGTCATCTCAATGGATGGTCGATTACTGACTTGTGAGTTTGTATGGTTTGATTTAGATGGCGGCTTGAATGGCTCAGAAGTGCACAC
This sequence comes from Rhizoglyphus robini, assembly GCA_023373905.1. Lineage (NCBI taxonomy): Eukaryota > Metazoa > Arthropoda > Arachnida > Sarcoptiformes > Acaridae > Rhizoglyphus > Rhizoglyphus robini. The sequence goes on along the minus strand of JAKIJQ010000132.1, from coordinate 202,884 downwards.
ACAACAGTGCTCCATTGATGGATAGCTCGGTGGTAGTATGTGGACATGGTGATGTCTGTCACGTACTGACCGATTAGGTCGAATGGGCCATGGAAGAAACACAAACTCATGTGAGGCAGCCAGACGAGAAAACACCGTCCACCGAAAAGGCCGAGGAGAGCGAACTGTGCGAGTGTTTGCGAGAAATGAGAGTGGCGGTGGTGGTAAACCGGTGGTGAGGTGCTCAGGAGGATTATTCACCACGACATATTGCCAGAGATGAGGCTCAATCACTCACCTACATGCTGCCTGTGGTAGACTTACAACTGATGAGTAACACTAGACCATAAGAGAAAAGAAAAGACAAATCACAAAAGTCAATCATTCAGGTCAATTCGGTTGCTTTGTCCGCACACGACGGACATTTGGTCACGGTGGCAGGTTGTCAGTCATCCTTTGAGGTCTCAGCAAGGTGAACACAGGCTTGCACTACACAAGACCATTGCTTTCTCAGTCTATAAAGTGATTGACTCGAAACATATTAGACAACATCATACTAATTTATTTTAGATTTAGCAAATGCCCGTGTAATTCAACATCGCCACTTGTATACCACTGAACTCTACTCCAAGCATGCATTTCGTTACGAGCCACTGGAGTGCCCATCTGCATATGAGCACGGCTGCATGCCTTCGTGGAAAGTCACCACTCTGCATGTGAATGATCGTATTCAATGTGATTTGAACTCTCGGTTGATATGGGTAACCTTATGATTTTGTCATTTCAGTTTTGTCCGTACAATCAACGCCATTAGTGCCACTCGCCAGACTGAGGGCGACGTTAGGTCAGCCACCACGGTGAATTCAGTCCACTCAGTACGGCACTCTCACTATCGTACTCTCAACCTCCGTTCGTATGGAACTCATTGGTTCTACATTCTATTCGTGGTCAATGTATCAGCTGTGATGCGATGTAGAAAAAAACATGTCGAGGAACAGTCTCAATCATTTAGTCATTCCAATCAACCAACAGTAGCAAATCTACAGGTAAACCAACGCTGTGACTGGAGTGTTTGCCTACTGATACTCTAATAGGATTGGGCTAACTGGGCGTTCACATTGTCTGACACAGTGAGCGAAACATATGTTGCTCGGTACGATAGTGAGCTGAAGTGGCACTGCTCTGGCCGAGGACTGTTCGTCACATAGATTTTCCAAGTATCCGTCTACGCTATTGGCCGCATCATATATAAAAACCAACGGTGACTACACCTGTTAACGTTAAATTACTACGTTACTACAATAAATGATACAAGATGTGCGTCAAAATGTATTTAAAACAAAGATAATAATAATACATAGAGCCGATGGTGTTAGATTAGTCGTCCATCAAAATCGATTGTGCAGCGATCGAGGCGGCTGCTGCCTGCTGCCTACTTAAAGCGTGTGTGCTGAATCGAACTCATTTGCTCTCTGTCGTTCGCCGAAGACGGTCGCATCACTCACCTCATCCTTTTGCCTTTGCCTTGGCTTTCTTCTCCGCCCTCTGTTACTCATCTCACCCTCACCACACCATACTATCAATTGTGTGTGCGTCTGACTGTTAGCGTCGCTTCATCTTCAACTTCACTCTACACACTCATTCTCACAAGTGCCCGTTCTGTCATTTAGCAGTCTCATCTCCGAGTGACAGCCACCTCCAACACCATCTTCAGTGTAGTGACCATCGACTCATCACCCGTTCATCACTGCTCAGCGTGGACAACTTCATCTGTCTGCTTGGTCATTGTGCCGCCTCGTTCTCACCCGTTCACACTCAACAAGTCTGGTGCTGACTTTGTGTCTAACCACGTTGTCTTCTTGGCTGTTTACCCACCACCACCCACCTTGTACACGTATCTCCCTACATTTTCCGTTGACAGTAACTGTTCTACTACTTGACGATGGCTCTACTACCACTACCAAGCAAGGATGGACGTGCCAAGTCCGTACTATCACTCGAGCCGGAATGGAACCACTGGCTGAACGTACTGACGGACTTGGTGGAGGATGCTACAAAGATATCGACAGTGCAAGAGGTACACGACCTAGACTACTCGTGTATGCGTCTGTGTGGCGTGTGCTGGGAGTCAAACCCATCGAGAATGAAAGAGCGCATTTTTGCTTTCTTCACCGGGTGCAAGCACGTCTGCTGCTATGAGTGTATGCTTCGTTGGCTTATCTTATGCGGCCAGAAAAGATGTCCCCTCTGTATAGCTCTTGAAGAAACGTCCAATCTAAAGGAGAAGTTAGAACAACTGAATTTGCCCTATTTCGATTTGCCCGAACGAGATTTCAGCTTTCGTCGTACCGATTGGAATTATTTGGATGCTGATACGGTCAATAATCGTGTTGCTTTCACATGGAATTCGATGCAAACTAAAGAAGCAGCTCGTAAGTTCTTTGCTACTCTCGATGGAGGCTACCCATTCGTGCAATTCCACGTACTCAAGCAGAACATTATTTTTGGGGCCACTGGTGAGGATACTATTATTGGCGAGCGAGTGATGCAATCACTGTCTGCTGTGTGCTCCCACGGGGACAAGAATTTCACAGCTACTCTCTCTCAGCCAAAGAAACTGATTAACGTTAAGCTCATCCTGACCCATCTGTAAGTGTCACTTGATACTTCATTTCGCTAACTCTCTCATTCCATTTGTCCATTTTTAGTAAAATTCACAAAGAAACTCTGTGTGAACTGTGCTTCTATCATCGTCTCACCTTTCATCGGGAAGACAAAGTGTTCTATCCAGAAGCTAATTTGCATTATCACAGTAAGCGATTCCACCTGAAGTGCCAACTGTGCCCCGCCGCTGGGACCTACTACTACGACAAGGACCACTTGGTGGAACACTGCCGAACCTATCACTACATGTGTCACGTGTGTGACTCTACCGAACTGTTCTTTCTCAATCCTGGATTTCTGTTTGAGCACATCAACACTCATCACTTTGTGTGCAACGATTGTCCACAAAAGGACAATCAGCTGACTGCTTTCTTAACTGTAAAGGAACTTCAGGCTCATCACAAGGAGGAACATCTTAAAGTCTACAATGCGAATCGATTCACAACTCTTATTCGACTTGGGAAGAATGTGGACAACTACGAGGAGCATCCACTGCGGGACACGTTGGACCGTGTCGATGGACTACTTCGCAAGCTGTACAGGGCTGATCGACTCAAGTATCGCATAGTCGATGGACAATGATGTGTCTCAAGTTGTGGGCGAAAAGGCCAAAATGGCCCGATAAGAAGAATAATTAAAAGTGGTTCGTTTTGGTTCTCAAGTCTGTTTCTAATGAATAATTTTTCTCAACTATACCAATTGGAGTTCACATTTATATCTTATACAATTTATATCCCATCTTTATATATTATATAGCTTAGTACATCTCAGGTTTCTTTATTATTTTGTGATTTAATTAGTGATTATTACTTTCTGAATAATTTTTGTTTAATCGTGACACTTTACACTTAACACATCTTACACTTAACTTACCTTACCTACTTAACACAATCTTCTATTTTGTATATCTCAATATGTTGACACAAACCAACACCAACACACAGAAAGAATAACTTTACTCTATTTACTACACACAAACAGTGATTTAATTATTTACTTGATTATTCTTCGATCACTTAATAAATCTCCTTTTCGGTTCATTACGCCTTATTGAATGCGAGAGATCAAGCTGTGAAGGAGATTCGGGCACTGGCACACAAAGCTTGCAGTCCGAGGTGGACGGCGTAAGGAAATGTCCGACAAAATCAACAAGCTGATGACCTCCGATATTGGCCTGTTAGTGAAGGATATTCGGGCACTGGCACACAAAGCTCGCTGTCCGAGGTGGAATGACGGATGATGAGCCATCTCTACTGCACAATATAAACGTTTTGACGTAGCAGCCATGAGAAGCCTTTGGTCTACTGCCAGAAACACCCTAACCCAAGCTCGGCAGCTCTAGATCAACGACAGCTACGTCAACAATGATGTCATGGCAAACCTCAAGCGAATCTTCCCTGCCCAATGCCCACACTCAATCTACATCAAAAGCCCGAAAGTTGAGAACCTCGAAGACTTTATTTCGGAGCTGTTGATCCAGATCGAAAGCATCTAGCAATATTTGGCTGACAATGGACATCCCGTTCATCTGCCTCTACCCGAAGTACACTCGTCAAGGTTCGGCACCCCGATGCCATATTCCTTCCTACGTGTGACTCATGTCAATCAAGCAACAACAACGTATTTTTATGACATGGATCGCAACGTTTGTGTGTCTTGCAAGGGATGGGGCAATTCGTCCGCCGGAGGCCGGGAAGGTTCTCTGTGGGAGAAGAGTCAGCCATGGAACGAGTTCGACGAAACTCCTAGGATGGGTCACTGGCAGCAAGCGCATTCTCAGTTGGATTCGTGGCAAGATATGCACGTACCCCATGAGAGTTACCCGATGATACCACCTGTTCAACCTCGACACCCGGTGCCAGATCCTATACCAGTACAAGCTAAACCAATACCAATGCGTCAAGATCAGTCTCGACCAGCAACTCGACATGAGGACACGTCGCGCGATTCCGTGTTTGGCGAACATGCACATGTACGCAAGTGTGGTCCAGAGACACTAAATGGTCAAGACCGATCGACAACCGCTCCTCGACCGGACGCACCACAAGTAGAACCTCCTAAAAGAGAGGCCTTCATCAAAATATATTCCGTAATGCTCAACTTGGATCCAGCCTATCTCGACCGAAACTTGTACTCGTGGACTCAAAGTTACTGTGGACTGACGCTCGTTCGGCCAAGTTCAGACATAGCAAGACAAACCTCCAAGTTGTATGCAGAGATGCAAGCGCGCCCACGTCTCCTGGTCAAGCATTTGGCAGAGGAGACATTGCTCAATATATCGCAACATATACCAGCTGGTATACATATCGAGATGGTATTGAGTCCATCTGGTGTGGTGTCCACGAATTCGGTTGAGCCATCCACTTCTTTCTTGACTTTCTGTCAATGCAACGAGGACAACCACACTCGAGATGGTATTTGAGTCCATCTGGTGTGGTGTCCATTGGTTCGGTTGAGCCATCCACTTCTTTCTTGAGTATTGGTCAACCACGACCACTCATCGTTGAGTCATCTCCAACTCATTTCTCGTTAGCCCAAATCGAACTTGGTTGGTTACTTTTTTCTGCTCGTTAACTGATAGGCTGAAACAATGCACGGTATTGGAGGTTACTCTGTAGGCACAGAAACACAAACATTAATTGAACCCAAAACACTCTGTCGATAGATGACAATCGAAATCTGTTCGAGAATCTTGGAAATTTATAGACACTGTCCGAGAATATCTCACTGACTGGCTTACTGGTTAGAATGAGAAGATGGTACTATATATTCTCATTAACACGCTGAACACACCTGCCAACAGAATGAAGCACTAGTGATAATCAGTCCGTGATAAGCTAAAAAACGCTCAAAGTGTTTAGGTCAAAATACCAACCAGCCAGTCAACTGTCCTGCGAGACCTATGAGCCAATGAGCAATTGCACCGCATAATAAACACAAACTGACTATGCACAGACACATACAGCCACTCACAAGATAGTGTGATTAAGTCTAGAAACGGTGAAGCCGAAGAGCAGCCGAAAGTGCGCTGTCCAAAGGCACTCCCTGCCAATTGCAGAGTTCGCGCCATTGATGGCAAGTACATGATGTCAAGTACAGATGGCAAGTACAGCTATAGCACGAACTTAACATACTTAACATACACGTGGACGTGACTGCCCATCAGTGACTGCTGATCTACTAAGGTATGATTAAAGTGGGAGTTGTAGTAGTAGTCAAAGTTGAAGAAGGAGAGACAGCAACAAAAGGTTAACTTACCTAATCCAAGCTAACAGTTTGAGTCGGTCACTTGTGATGATGACACCGTTTAGAGGTAGCACAACATGTGGTCATCGTTTGAGTAGTTTACGCGAGAGAATGGCACCTAGAAGGAAGAACTATTTGATGAGTAAATTGGTTGTGGATTGAACAAGTGGGCTTCAGACTGAAGTTGACTGCAAGACGAGTGCGATAAGGCGATAAGGATAAGGCGATGCTATATGTATCACTAAAGTAGTGTAATGCAATGCGGGTATAATCTAATAGGGTTTGGTGATAAAGACGGTAATATCTGAATTTGTAAAAAAAGACAGAGGACATACAACAGATTGGCGTGAAGAAGTCAAAAAATTAAGAAATTTAGGTTACTCGGGTTTGAGAACGAGTAAGAGAGCGCATTAGGAGAAAGGATACATTACTAAAGGGTACTCACAAGTATAATGAAGAGTGAAAAGAGAAACGGGAAGCGAGATGAGAATGGAGACAAACAGACTAGACACAACACCACGAGAGTAAAATGTACAATGAGCAGATAGTCGTTTGGGAGTATGTGCTCGAATAGTTACAAGTCACGAGTTCGATGCAAACGCAAACGCTCACGCACATGGTCGAGTATGCATGTGTTCACTAATAGATAAACATAAAGATGACGCTGATATCAAAGGAGATCTCGCATCAAAAGAAGAAGGAGAAGAAGATAATGTCCCATGAGCACAGTAAAGTAGAATTGTCATAGAGGGTCACATCCAAGGGACGCTTTGCATTGAGCCAACAACAACAGTAAGACAGATACGAACACAGAGCAGAGCCGCAGGGCAACAACAACAGCATACCTGACATATCCAGCGAGATTCAACAGCAGTGGACATTACTAAGAAAGGTACATTACTTTCACAACAGCAGGATTCTCTCTTGTGGTAATGAAAACCGAAGACAAAATAAACGAGACTAGACGAGGGATGAAGGAAGAGTGAGGCACACACAACCAACAAGTACTACACAAGAAAGTTAAAGAGGGAGAGAATGAAAAAATGAGTGTTGGTGTATGTGTGTACAATGTGCTCGTGTGTGTGTGCCTGCTAAAACCAATCATGCCACGAGTTCAATGCTGACGAACACACGAACGGCGTTAGTCACAGAAAAATCACATTTATATCATTCCTTAGAATGTTGTACGGGACCATGGAGAGGTCCTCGCTGAAGAAGTGGACAATTATGCATCAATTGCGAATAGCATCATTCAGCATACGCGCATCTGTATTATTTGTGAGAAATAAAAGAAGTTTTAAGAAATAAATTCATTTATAGAAATAGTGAAAATAGAAAGACATAGTTGAACTAATATATAAAAAACGGAGAATTTAAGTGTTAGTGTGTTTAAAAAAGAATTTGATAAAATTTTTAAAGTAAGATTATAAGGCCATTTAAAATGATTTTTTATTATAAAATAAAATTCAGCCACTGACCCAATCATAGGGCACAAAAATCACTACTTGATTGGTCTGAGTCTACCAATGTACAATACAGTATGCCAAAATATACATTGGTTATGAATGGCCATGATGGTATATCATGTCGGGCAATTGGACGACCTTCGTCGAATCCGCAGCATTCGAAGCTTGTTTTATCTTGAGTATGGCCAATTATTGTATATATCATGTCGGGCGATTGGGCGACTTTCTTCGAATCCGCAGCATTCGAAGCGAGTTTCTTGAGACTGGCCCATGATGACAGATCATGTCCGGCGATTGGGCGACCATTGTCGAATCCTCAGCATACGTGAGTGGTGACTTATAGCTTTCCCCATTAGAGATTCGGGGCGATTGGGCGACCTTCGTCGAATCCGCAGCATTCGAAGCGAGTTTCTTGAGACTGGCCCATGATGGTAGATCATGTCCGGCGATTGGGCGACCATTGTCGAATCCTCAGCATACGTGAGTGGTGACTTATAGCTTTCCCCATTAGAGATTCGGGGCGATTAGGCGACCTTCGTCGAATCCTCGTCGAACCAAGGAATGGTTGAGATTGATTGAGCAGATGGGAAACAAGAAAGAATAAAGTTGTTGTTGTTGTTATCAGCAAAATCCACCTCATCAGAAGAATAAGGGTCGATTTCAGATTCCTTCGCCTTTGGGTGGACGTTAATCTTTGCAGGCTTCTTGTTCCTTTTCATTTTCATTATGCGGTTGTGCACACTAATCAAGGCAATTAAGGTAAGCAATTGTGGCAATGTTTGCTTATCACATTCAGGTTTTTTGAATAGGCATAAACAGCTAAGTGGATTCGTTTCGACGCTTGACTAACGGATTGAACACTGTCCACCAAGGCTTGAAATTGCGGCGAAAGCGTATTGTAGATTTCATCATCAACTTCCAGTTAGGAATCCTCTTCCACTTCCTTTTCATTTATGCTGTCCCGCAAAACAAGAATCTCATTCATGTCTTGATGCTCGATCAATGTTTCCATGAATCGCTTGAAAGACGGTTTTGGTCTATTCAAGAAATGATTGAAGGCTTAGTGCCAACCCTCGACAACATTATTGGTGAGTCTATCCTTATTTAAAAAGGCGTCATACTGATTCCACATTTCAAGATCGAATATTGGATCGATTGCATTAGGAAGGGTTTTTCCATCCCACTCCAATCCAGCCCAAGTTTTTGGCAAAATATCTGAGGAACTGAAATTGAAAAGTTTGAGTTCTACGAATTCTATCTTTATAATATTAAAGTAAAGTCGAAAAGCTTCGTCGTCGTCGTCGTGGTGGGATCGCTCAAAGGCACGGAGGATTTTTGTACTGTAGAAGTAGGCTAAGATGAGTAGTCGATGACGTGGCAAAAGAAGACTAACACAGTAGAAGTAAGGACACTGTGGAAGTAGAGATACAAAGTGTTCTGTGTCACACATGAAAGTAATGCTCAAAAGCGGGAAATACAGTGTATAATACACAAATAATAATAATACACAAATATTGGTGAATGTGAATATTAATTTGAATTATGAATTTGATTGACAAGTTTATAATGCTAAAATCCATTATAATAATATTTTCTACGTTGATTCCAATGCTGAGCGGGATCCCAATAATATAAGTTTTGGAGATATTGGATTTATTATCACATTTTTTGTACATTTAAGATATAATGCCAATTTCCACAAAAATTTACATATTAAAACAAAGATTTAGGCATTTAATTTTTTTAAAATCATGAACTAAATCGGAATGTCGGTCAAATTTTAGGGTGGTAAATCATATTTTACAAATTTCATAAAATAATTGTCACGTAACGATGCACACTTCAACAAAAGCAATTACGTTGTCGATTAGGCGATGATTCAATCGATGATCGAACACACGATGAAGTTGGTTCACTGACAATGATGCCAATCACACACACTCGGTTAGAACAAAGCGAAATGTGAGTACGGACAAAAAAAATGGAATACTACTCGACGAATAAGGCAAGAGGAGATCAAGGAGAGCAAATGCGCAAATGACTTGACCAGACTGCTCACCGCTACCAGCCGACTCCATTATTCGCCACCTCCACCGTTACCCCCACAACTCGGCACACCGATACCTCCACTGCTATTGCACCACCACCGCCACTGATCATATCCAAACAAGCGGACAATTCGCCCAACCGCCCGTCTAACCAACACGACCACCACCATCACTCCGACAACAACACTTTGGTCCATTTCCTTATGGTTTTGTGGGACGGTATCTGGTGGGTTGTGGCACTGATAGCTTTCGTGGTCCTATATCGAAGATCGGGTTGCAACGCGCAACAGCTCGCTCATGTGACACATCTGCTCGCCATTCTCTCGGACTGCCATGAGCTACTCCAAGGTCATGTTCAAGTTGACATGAATGAGGACGAGGCCAGACGCGACTTTATCGACACACTCAAACGAGTGTTCGCTCGCCTGCCGCTTTGACCGAGGCCTTTATCAGGTGGAATGTCGCCGAGATGATCGATTACCGTCTTTTCCACCACCAGATCGCTATGTCCGACAGCCCGGCTGACAAACCTGAAGAACCCAATCCACAGTCCAAACAGGAAATGCCCGAAATTGTTGTAGTGGACGAGCCGGAGCCAATCTATGTGCGACCCAACAAATTCGCCCTCTTCAGACCAAAACCTCCGAAGCGTGTTAGCTCCGTTGTGCCAGCCGTAACCCTCAATCCCGACGATGACACCCGCCCGACAATGTCCACTTTCTTACGCAAGACCGAGATCGTCCCGGGAAGTGACTGGATGAACGCTGGCGAGGGTACCAGTGCACAGCAGCAGTCACCCAACACGTTGGTCGCCATCGACCCGACACTTCCACCTCCACCGCCGGTGTTGAACTTTGGTCGCGATGGCGATAAAGAGTATTTCGATTCGCGAGCAGACATTCCTGGCTCGTATAAAACATCTATTTAAGTAGTGCTCACGACCCTTTCACTTTCCTACTTTTATTATATTCATTTTACATTTAATACATTAACTTCCCTATTATCATTATTACTATTACATACACACATTATATATTTATTTATATGTACACACAGTTATAGTACAATTATTGCATCGACAATGTCACCAATCTATAATTCATCTCTTACTACACATACCTATTATATTTAATTATTATAATCAATTATAACTATAATCCAAATTGGAGGATGTTTTTTCTTTAGAAAAGGGGACACGCGGGGAATATGTAAGAGTCTGAAGCACCGATTGTTGACATGCCTTCGCCACCACTCACAGCGCCACCTAGTGCCCAGTGTGGACAACTCAAACAGCATTGGCGCGAGCTGAACGAGCGCCAAACTTGGACAGCATCGGACAGAAGGACGGGATTCGAAGCATAAAACTAGTTGTTTGGATGGATACTCGTCACTGCAGCACGAACATCAGCATCAGTCCGGTCATCACGCGTGTGAGCGTGGATGGTCGTGAATCAAGATCGTCATTATGATGGAATATCACTGTATTTGACTGTGTTCACTTGTTTACTATATTCAATTAAACCCCTTCCGTTTATACTCGTGCCTAAATAATTCACCCGTCAATTAGTGTGCAAACAAGTGCTCAGCAGGATCAAAGAGCGGCCATCTTGGATCCGTGCCAGATGACACATGGGCTTCGCTAGGGTATGTTCACAGATGACGTACGTGAGCAGACTCTAACATATCTATTCATTAACTAATGTAGAGTATCTATTCTGTTTATATTTTATGGGATGTCGATGGGAGCTGCACTGGGAATGTGGTTTAGTCCAACCGAACCCGTGAGTATCTCATGTGTGCATCCATACAGGAATCGGAAAGGAGAGTTGACTGGTACATGATGGTGGGAGCTGCACTGGGAATGTGGTTTAGTCCAACCGAACCCGTGAGTATCTCATGTGTGCATCCATACAGGAATCGGAAAGGAGAGTTGACTGGTACATGATGGTGGGAGGTGCACTGGGAATATGGTTTAGTCCAACCGAACCCGTGAGTATCTCATGTGTGCATCCATACAGGAATCGGAAAGGAGAGTTGACTGGTACATGATGGTGGGAGCTGCACTGGGAATGTGGTTTAGTCCAACCGAACCCGTGAGTATCTCATGTGTGCATCCATACAGGAATCGGAAAGGAGAGTTGACTGGTACATGATGGTGGGAGCTGCACTGGGAACGTGGTTCAGTCCAACCGAACCCGTGAGTATCTCATGTGTGCATCCATACAGGAATCGGAAAGGTTTGCTCAATTCTTTTTCGTTGTGCACTCAGGCATCATCATCATCGGGTTCTCTCTGTTCCGTTTGATTACTGTCACTATCAGTACCCGAGCGTTGTGTGTTCATCCTAACGGCCGATCCTCCGGTCAGTCAAATTCATTAAACTTGTCACTTGCCGTGCTACAAACGAAATGAACAGGATACCAACACATCCGCACAAACGCATCTCCAAGTTCGGTTGTCCGGTCTGGGTCAACGGTAGTGATCGTGCACCCGGGAGACGGACATATCGAGGATAGCGTGGATTGTCTTGATGGCAATTACAGGCCGAGTATTGGATACAGACGGGGCACCAGGTCAAAGTCATACTTGGATGCAATATCCGTGGCGCACATCTCGTAGTAAACGAAGTTGATCGCTAAGTTGAAGAGTGTTGGAGACAATGGGCCACTCTGTGGGACCGAACGAAGTATTCGAATCGGTTCAGATCAATGTTGTCCTGTCACTAGTTGGACCGAGTTGCTGCTGAGGAGAGCCATGATGTGACGATGCATGCTAGAAGAGTTTCCCTGAGTTGCAAGACACCGGTCGATGTGTGCGTGACCAATTCCGTCAAAGGCTTTGGAGCAAGTCGAAGCAAACCATAGTATAGTGGGAGCCTGGGGACTTTGCTTTTAGAAGACTCGCGTTCGCCAACGTGGCCTTCAAATACCAACCAGGAAGGCCAGACCAGAGGTTATGGTTCAGAGAGATCTGATTTCGAAAGTGCTTGTCTAGGATCTTTTCGATAGTTCGACGAATTACCGAGTAGATTGGCGCCATTTTGCCAACAAAGCTAGGTCGTCACCCTTTGAGAACAGGATAGTCTTGCCTACAAATAGGCCTTTCGGGACATAACCGGTGGGAAGCATGATGTCTAGAATAACTTTGATGATTCATGCTATCCCAAATCCCGCACTTTACGTACTCGGACACTGAGACTTTAGTGAGCGGGCAGAAGGAAACCAGAGATTGCAGCCTGAGAACACCACACCGGAAGGCTGAAGAGCCGAGTTAGAGTCCACCATGACTGCAGCGGCAGATTTAGGATCTGGTGGTCCGCGTGGTGGAATTAGCACAGGGGAGGTGGATGGAGCCTGTGGCGCTGAAGGCAATTGGGGTTGGATAGGGTGCTTGTGGTTTGTATGACTCTTGAAGCCTTGCACGGTACGGACAAACTTGCCACAGTCTTGGCTAAAAATATGAAAAAGATCGAAGTCGAAAAGTGGACAAGTTTTTCTATTTTCGAAAATAATAATAATATTAATAATAATATAAAACAATTTTAATAAAGAATAAATTATATTTATTTTATTTATTAAATTTTTGTATTTAAATTTTGGTTTATTTTAAATCTTTCTTTTTCTTTGCGACGTCAAACTGTTAACAACTATTTGTTTCCAACGCGAAAAAATTAAAGCCTTCTGACGAGCAAAGGAAAAAGCGATCTTCCCAACTCCTTATTGACGAATTCGACGAACCAACTTCAACTTATTCTCAACGACAAATCGATCAACGTATTATATCTTCTCCAAGAGTCATCTAACGAAAATATTCGCAAGTGGTGTCTCCCGGTGTCATCCAAGTTTGGCGCAATGGCCGAGCAGTGGCCTCTGCATCTTGTCCCGGCTGGCATCAACCGAGTGGCTCATCTTCTGGTGGACGATGCTTTGCAGAACATTCGCATACGATGGATGCCCAGCCTAGAAGGACCATCCATAGTAGAAGACTTGGTCCAGCTGGACAACTTCTATCGACGTATGGCGGCTGCCAACGATGTGCCCAACCTGGTGGCTCAAGCATTCTTCCACACCCTTCCCTTCTATAGGGATGTGCCCATCTTCAATGACCAGAACGATCTCGAAAATGAACTTCTGCAGGTGGAACTTCCCGAGATCCAACAAGATTTCCGCGAACTTCTTGATGTTGCTCCGGAAATGGTCGAATTGGGCGAACGCCTGCAGGGTGATGGAACGATCGATGCGGTAGAGCCAGAACAGGAAGACGTTGATGACCATGGACCGGTTCAGTTGGATGTTGTGGACGACATTGGAGACGACATTCCTGAACAAGCAGAAGAAGACGAAAATGGTGTCGATCAAGAAGGTGGAGAAGAAGGCGAAGAAGATCCTACCGAATGGGAGGTAGAAGATATCATAGGTGTGCGCGTCGAGGCCGGTCAGATTCGTTATCTTGTCCGGTGGGCAGACGTTCGAGTGGATCTTGTTACGGTGATCAACAGTCCCCTGCTGTTGAACGCCGTTCTTGACCACTTGGTAGAACGAATGGGAGTTGAACCTGACCCCAGGACTCTCACTGCCCCCATGCTCCCGCACCTCCAGCGCCTGTTGGGTCAATATCGGCAAGACCGATTTGACCTGTAAGGCACTGGACACTTTCCCTCAGAAGGACAGAGTGATGATCTGGTGCGTCTATAAATAGCGCATCGAGCGGCATCGGCACTTATTTTTCCACTTTGTCCTTCTGAGTACCGACCCCTATGACAACACCCTTACTATGTAAGGCCAAACACATAATCTACACACTCTTTATCCACTTTTAGCTTCACCAGTTAGCTCACTATAGAACCACACCAATAAAATAATATATTTAAAAAAAGCTTGTGTACTTGTTTGTCTGAGCGGGGGCGAAGCGAAGCTTCGCCAAAGCGAAAGACTTCTACCATGACTTTTTGTGTTTGTTGTAACAGATTTCTTGCAAAAACTACTTTATCAAATTGCACCAAATTTTCAGGTTAAGCTCAGGTTGCAGTGTAGAGGTGTCTAAAAATAGCAACTTGCTCAAAAACTCAAAGATAAGATAAGACGAAAAGCGCCACCTGGTGTTGAGAATTGTAACTATTGACCACAGCAGCTGGCATTATGACATGTTTCATCACACAGCGCATTCACTACTTTTTCATCGAAAATCGCAGTATAATCACACACGTGTTTTGTTTTATTGTCAATTCGTGAATCCAAAATCCAAAATTGCATCACTCTCAATTGTGAATTGTTTTCATATACAATGGATGGAAGATCTAAAGCAAGACCCAGATGAAGACTTCCCGGAAGAAGTAAGTGACCAAGAAGCTGTTCTACTCAACGTTTCCACCATTACCGCGTCAGAAGACTAATGCAACAGAATTGACGACAATAAAAACAAAACTTACCAAGTTCTACCAGAGCCGTTTTATTCTGTAATCACGCACTAACTGCAATCGATGATTGAAAACGCTAAAGAGTTTGATAAGGATTTGAAGGCTATCCAACACTTGTATGAGATATATTTCTGCATTAATCAAAGAACTGCAAATATGTTTACGAATGAGAATCGTATGTATCCAAAGAAAGTCCCTCCTGTATAGCAAAATCTCGCCAATAGTGAAAATAGAGAAAATGCTCATCGCCTGTGTGCACCCAGTAGTTCGCATTTATCGACAGAAAGGCTTTTATTGACAAATAAACCAAATCGAAATCGATTGAACAAGCTTTGACTTATTTTAAAGAATCCGTCTGCCGACATGTTTTCAATACGACCGTCGAACGCAAACACACACCGACATACGTGATTACATGCTTGGACTGTACGTAGACACAAGATTTTGACGTGATAGTTAGCACTGGGATTCCATGATCCTTGAATTGGGATACTAATAACCTCGAACTAATTCAGAAAAGAGCCATAAAAATTGCAATTGCGATCGGCCGAGGCACGAGGCCCGATCGCAATCTGCAATTTTTGTGGAACTTGTGGGGTAGGAAGGTGCGCGAGTTGTTTGTTATCATCGAACACATAGAACAGAAGTCGCATCGAACACATAAATGACGTATAATCGAAGAATCATCATGAATTAACCAAAAATCACCATTTTGGAAGATAATCTTCATTTTATATCTAAAAATGGGGATCTACGGGGATCTACATTGAAACCTATGCTTACAACATATATTCTATTGAGTATGACAAACCACAATGAACCTGTTATTGAGGAATTTTTATTTTACTAATTTAACAATCTGACAGGGATGAATTGATATGGAGGGAACTAAAATACAGGAGCTATTATAATAAAAATAACTAAAAATTTACTCTGGTAGTGGAGGGTGTGGTGCCCACCCGCTCAGACTATGCTCCTTTGGAGCCAATGATGTTTATTATTACGGTTGGGCTGTGTTGTAAGTGGAATCGAATGTTCGAATGTACATTTCAAAGTTAGCTTTGTCGTAACAGAACAATCTGATGGCGCGTATCTTAGGTTGCCCATTCAAGCGAATGTTTGGACACGATTATGGACTGGTGAGGTTGATACTGCAACTGAGATGAGATTATGGCTGTGATCAAACAGACGAGTGGCAGCGTTTGTTCGTCTGCATGCATGGTGAGAGGACTGGTCTATGAGCAGCTGTACCGGCATTGTGACCGATGCCAGCGCTACCCGAGAGTGTCTTTGGCGTCTGTACCAACAGCAGTCGGGACGGGAATTGGTTGCTAGTCCTCGGTTTGTGTTGACGTGGGCTTCTGGCTAGTGTGGCCTTGTTCAGATGGTCCATTCGTTATTCCCTTATCGAGTGCGCACACTAATATTGCCTTTGAACTCAAAAGTACTGATGCTTGCTGGTGAGAGCTGCACCACCATTGTGACAGTGTTCTGTGCAACCGATGACCGATGAGTCACCAGTCTACCAAAAGTGGCCTCACTGCCTCACTGCGAGTGTGCCCTGCAAATCTCAAGTTGCTCACAACAACATCCGCGCAAACACATCGCCAAGATCGGTTGCTCGTTCTCGGCCAACGGTGGTGACCGGGCACCATGCAGAAGGACATGTCGAGGATAGCGTGGATTGTCTTGATGGCGATGGTAGACCCACTGCTCGACACAGAACACATCCGCGCAAAGGCATGGTCAAGATCGGTTGCTCGGTCTCGGCCAACGATGGTGACCGTGCACACTGCAGATGGACATGTCGAGGATAGCGTGGATTGTCTTGATGGCGATGGTAGACCCACTGCTCGACACAGAACACATCCGCGCAAAGGCATGGTCAAGATCGGTTGCTCGGTCTCGGCCAACGGTGGTAACCGTGCACACTGCAGATGGACATGTCGAGGATAGCGTGGATTGTCTTGATGGCGATGGTAGACCCACTGCTCGACACAGAACACATCCGCGCAAACACATCACCAAGATCGGTTGCTCGTTCTCGGCCAACGGTGGTGACCGTGCACAATGCAGACGGACATGTCGAGGATAGCGTGGATTGTCTTGATGGCGATGGTAGACCCACTGCTCGACACAGAACACATCCGCGCAAAGGCATGGTCAAGATCGGTTGCTCGGTCTCGGCCAACGGTGGTGACCGTGCACACTGCAGATGGACATGTCGAGGATAGCGTGGATTGTCTTGATGGCGATGGTAGACCCACTGCTCGACACAGAACACATCCGCGCAAAGGCATGGTCAAGATCGGTTGCTCGGTCTCGGCCAACGGTGGTAACCGTGCACACTGCAGATGGACATGTCGAGGATAGCGTGGAATGGCATGATGGTGATGGTAGACAGACTGCTGGACACAGAACACAACCGCACAAACACATCGCCAAGATCGGTTGTTTGGTTCGGCCAATGGTGGTGACCGTGCACTAGAGTGAAGGACATGTCGAGGTTGTGAGTGCTGCATTTTCATCGATAGATTCAGTGGGTAGTTGTGCAAGTTGACCTTGACACTATGGTCAAGGGTGACATGCCATAGGACTGAGTATTGGATCAGCATAGAGTTACATATGAATAACGAGCTCCTGATCTCATGCACCTCAAATGATCGCTTGCACAAAATAGTGACCAAGTAGTTTGTGCAGTTGGGCATTGGCATAGTGCTACTTAGCTTCTTGCAAAGCATCAATCAATAGATCATGTCTAAACATTGATAAAATAATAATAATAATAATAATAATAAAATAAAAATAATAAAAATAATAAAAAAAATAATAATAAATAATGTATTTCGAATTTTAAAAAATAAGTTCTATAATTTGAATTTACTGATTGCTTTGCTCTTTTATCTTTCTTTTCGCTTTGTACGTCTTACGATCAACATCGCCGAAAACTGTTGTCTTAACGCCAAAGAACTCTAACTGTTCCATCCAGAAAAGAAAATCCATCTTACCGAAATCTGCCTTATTGAAGAATTTTCCTGGCACCATCAACTTGTATTAGTCTCAAGACTATCAACTACCGAAACCCAACAACTGGTGTCATCTTCGTCTGTCCAAGATTGTCGCAATGGCCGACCAGTGGCCGCGAGTGCTCCCTCAAGCAGGCATCAACGCTGTGGCGCACCTTTTGATCGACGACCAGTTGGCGAACATCCTCATCCGATGGATGCCTAGCTTTGAAGGTCAAGGCATCGTTGAAGACTTGACTCAGCTTGATGCCTTCTACCGCCGACTAGCTGCTGCCACCGATTTGCCCGACCAGCTCGGCCAAGCGTTGTTCAATGTCCTCCCGTTCTACCGGGCCACTTATTTTCCCACAATGTCCTTGTGAGTACCGACCCCTACGACAACACCCTTACTATGTAAGGCCAAACACATAATCTACACATTCTTTTTCCATCTTTAGCTTCACTTGTTAGCTCACTATAGAACCACACCAATAACTTATAATATATTTCAAATAAAGCTTTAAAAAGCACAATGTGTACTTGTTTAATATTACTGTTGGATTGTGTAGTAAGTTGAATCGAATTTTCGTATGTAAACTTCAAAGTTAGCTTAGGCGTAACCACTCAATCGGTAGCCTCTTGTTGTCCACTTAAGCAAATGTTTTTGCTCAAGGTAGGACTGATAAGGTTGATACTGCAGGTGATATGGGGTTAACTGTGTTTAATTGAACAAGCCTGTGGCAGCGTGTGTTCGCTTTTATGTTTGACAAAAAGACTGGCTCATGAGGATGTGAGCAAGCACCGGCATTGAGGCAGAGGCAAGCGGTACTCAAGAGTGACTTAGATATCATTACAAACAGCTGTCGCGAAAGGGGTTTCCAGTCTTGGGATGGTTCTGACGTGACTGCCCGTCAGTGTAGCCTTTTTCAGAAGATACATTTGTTATTCCCTTATCAGGTGTGAACAATAACATTGACTTTGAAGACAAATGTACTAATGCCTGCTGCTGCTGCATCGGCCTTGCGACTTTTTCCTGTGGAACCTCTGGGGGTCTTAGGTATTAGCACTTTAAGTGGTTTGCAAGAAGATTGATCGGGTCGACAACACATAAAAATCTTAACCGTGGTAATGGAAATGGTGATGTGTTGGTGTTCTTGAGGTGGTTAGTAGTGGTGGAGGCTCGTATGTTGTCGAATGCACATGCAGGCGCTACTTGGTGAAGCCAATCAGTGCTTCAACTGTCAATAGACGTGCATGTAGTGTAGTTCTCCATGTCAGTGAGCGCGTCAATTGTTGCCGAGCCTCGTGTAAACACCTGAGCGTTTCTCATATCTCCGCGCTAGTGTGTGGTATGGTGTCAATCAGACGGCTTTTGCCATGGAGCCCCACCGTTCTATCGGTTCAGCAGTTGAAAGAGCAGTTATGGAGCTAACCCAATGTCTCGTGTGCAATTACCTGACTTGTTGGAGTATGTAAAGAGGAATGAAGAGAGCGAGGGAGAGAGAGAGAGAGAGGGAGAGAGAGAGAGGGAGAGAGAGAGAGAGAGAGAGAGAGGGAGAGAGAGAGAGAGAGAGAGAGAGAGAGAGAGAGAGAGAGAGAGAGAGAGAGAGAGAGGGAAAGAGAGCGAGAGAGAGAAGAAAGGAGAGCGAGGGAGAGCGAGTGAGAGCGAGAGAGAGAGGGAAATAGAGCGAGAGAGAGCGAGAGAGAGAGAGAGAGAGAGAGAGAGAGAGAGAGAGAGAGAGAGAGAGAGCGCGTGAGAGCGCGCGTGAGAGAGAGCAAGAGAGAGCGCGCGTGAGAGAGAGAGAGAGAGAGAGAGAGAGAGAGAGAGAGAGAGAGAGAGAGAGAGAGAGAGAGAGGGAGAGAGAGAGGGAGAGAGAGAGGGAGGGAGAAAGAGAGAGAGAGTGAGCGTGAGAGCGCGTGAGAGAGAGAGGGGGAAAGAGAGCGAGAGAGAGAGAAGGAAGGAGAGCGAGAGCGAGAGAGCGCGCGTGAGAGAGAGAGAGAGAGAGGGAGAGAGAGAGAGAGACATGGAAGGAAATAGAGCGAGAGCGAGCGAGAGAGAGAGAGGGAAAGATAGGGCGCGCGAGGGAGGGAGAGCGTGTGAGAGAGAGAAAGAGCGAGTGAGGGTGAGCGAGAGAGAGAGAGAGAGAGAGAGAGAGAGAGAGAGAGAGAGATAAAGAAGGAGAGAGAGACAGAGAGAGGGAGCGTGAGAGCGGGCGTGAGAGAGAGAGAGCGGGAGAGAGAGAGCGGGAGAGAGAGAGAGGGAGAGAGCGGGAGAGCGCGAGAGAGAGCAAGAGAAAGCAAGAGAAAGCGCGCGTGAGAGAGAGAGAGAGTGGGAAAGAGAGGGCGCGCGAGGGAGGGAGAGCGCGTGAGAGAGAGAGGGAGAGCGAGTGAGAGGTAGAGTGAGAGAGATAGAGAGAGCGCGCGTGAGAGAGAGCGAAACAGAGAGAGAGCGAGAGAGGGAAATAGAGCGAGAGAGAGAGAGAGAGAGAGAGAGAGAGAGAGAGAGAGAGAGAGAGAGCAAGAGAAAGCGCGCGTGAGAGAGAGAGAGAGTGGGAAAGAGAGGGCGCGCGAGGGAGGGAGAGCGCGTGAGAGAGAGAGGGAGAGCGAGTGAGAGGTAGAGTGAGAGAGATAGAGAGAGCGCGCGTGAGAGAGAGCGAAACAGAGAGAGAGCGAGAGAGGGAAATAGAGCGAGAGAGAGAGAGAGAGAGAGAGAGAGAGAGAGAGGGAGAGAGAGAGAGAGAGAGAGAGAGAGAGAGAGAGAGAGAGAGAGAGAGAGAGAGAGAGAGAGAGAGAGAGAGAGAGAGGGAGAGAGATTTGCCAGGTTATGTGCTGTCACATTGAACTTGGCCTGGTCGTTGCTTGGTCTGACAGCTCGTGCCACAACTGGCACTGATTCTAACTTAGCTATTGATTGGCCAGGTTGTGTGCTGTCACATCCACTGCACACTGCACCAGTGGCAACTGCAACTAAGTTACAATACATCCACTCAATTGACTACACCTGAACAAATGTGACAGCCAAGCCAACCCCAAGCAAGGCACAACCTATTCCTCCACATCCACTGCTTACAGCAGGGATGCGCAAAGGGTGGACATTAGTCCACCAGTGGACATTTTGAAATTTCAGAATATCCACCAATGTCCACCAAGAAATGTAAAATGAATAACTTTCAAAACAATTCTTCCATTCAATTAAACAAGACAAACAAAATAAAATTCTATGATTTTCTCCAATTAATTTTAATGACGAATTAGAATTGTGTTCAAAATTTTCTACCTTAAATTATATTGATTTAAACTAATCATAGAAAAATCCACTAAACCTGAATATATAATATAAGAAACTTTTTAATCACATAAGCTCACATAGTTGATCTGCTTTTTGTCATTATCCATCTGAGCAGAATCAAAATTCTTACACATTTTCATCATGTTCTTACAAGCGATTGTACACAAGTTTGAATTTCATTGAAAAATCATTTTCAGGACATTTAACTCAAATTGAAGAAATAAATCAAGTTTTTTGTTCTGTAAATAGCGAAGAGTTATGTGGAGATACATAAATTGAACATACATGGATTGGGATGAAAAGGATAATTAAGATGCCCGCTGGAATCATAATCTCATTATATATCTCGTATAATTTATAGGCTTATATAGGTTATAGCCTGGATTAGTCAATTAACAAAGTTTGATTTACTTTAAATGACATAATTGTCAAACCAATTGAATTGTTAAAAGAAAAATATATTCTTGTAAAATCGAAGATTTCGACTATAGATTTTTTATTTCTCCACATTTAGAGTTGCGCTTGTAAATTAATAAAACATGCAAACACACCTAACGCTTCTAAATTGATAAAACAAGAAAATTGCACGGGTAATTCATTTTCCAGTAAATAATAAAAAACGTGCCCCAGGTGTAACTGCAAGAATTGTTGCATATGTGTTGTATATAATGAGTATGTATTGGTACCTAGGTAAATAAGTGAACCAATCGATTGGCAGTTCTTTCCAAATTTGAAGTTTTTAGCATTGGACAGGTTTGTTTATTATACGTACTCGAACAATTGGAAAACAAATTCAATATATGCATATAATCCAAGGTGCTACTATTTATAATCAACGATTCTTGTTATATCTTTTTTGGTTCATTTCTGAAATGTAATGAATGATATTCTGTCATGGGAGACGTCACAAAAAAAGCATTATATTTGTAAATTAAAGCTATTGATAATGGTATTGACTTGACTACAAATCATTGACTAAACGATAACTGAAAATCACTCAAAATGAATGAATAATGCTTTTTATGTCTAGTTTAAGTGAAAATTTTTTCTTTGAAACTGACAGTTTGGCTTATTCAAGGAATCACGTTCATAAATTGTTATTTCACTTTGACGGGATTTACACCTGGGGCACGATTTTTTATTATTTACTGGAAAATGAATTACCCGTGCAATTTTCTTGTTTTATCAATTTAGAAGCGTTAGGTGTGTTTGCATGTTTTATTAATTTACAAGCGCAACTCTAAATGTGGAGAAATAAAAAATCTATAGTCGAAATCTTCGATTTTACAAGAATATATTGCATCGATTTTCAATACGTGTTATGAATATGTACCAAAGCAAGTCCAAAATACACTGAAAAGCTACAAGGCACGATTCTATTTGGCAATTGCTCACAAGACACAATATAGCTACATGATCATGATGATCATAACTATTACCAAATCGTTGTAGACAAAATCTAGCATACAGGAAAACAATATTTGTTATATGAGCAAATAGATTTTCCAGAAAACTTACGAAATAGCATCCACGGATATATAACAGTGTACGGCTGTAAAGTACGGTTAAGATGGTTCTTCACCTTGCCTTCCCGATGCTGTTTCGTTTCAAGTGCAGAAATCCAAACTCCAAATCCAGAAAAAACAAGATTTCAATTTGTTCACAAAAGAACCTAACT
The DNA here is from genome assembly GCA_023373905.1 of Rhizoglyphus robini. Classification (NCBI taxonomy): domain Eukaryota; kingdom Metazoa; phylum Arthropoda; class Arachnida; order Sarcoptiformes; family Acaridae; genus Rhizoglyphus; species Rhizoglyphus robini. Next base: position 180,093 of record JAKIJQ010000132.1, on the reverse strand, counting down.
TAATTTGAGCACGTTGTTGACAAAACAATGTGTTTATGCAGCATTGAGCAGTAAACAAGACCGTCCACAAATGACGTTTGTTTACACTCAAAATACGCATTTGACAACAAATAAGACAAACGCACACGAGCACAGCAACGTATTCAGAAGTTTAACACACAAACATGCGCGAAATTGATTTCACGTGTGATTTTTGGTTTTCTGCGCATTTGGTCAAAAACATGGGCATTTCACATAGTACATGTGATTGCGTCACTAACTTCTACAATTCAAGTGCTCCTCCTTGCTGGTGGGCAAAAGACACACCTCCTCCACTTCCACAATGACGTCCCCAAAAGGCTTAAAATGTACCAAATTTTTGAGGGCACTAGCGCCCAATGGGAGAAATACATTGAAAAGCGTCAGTCATACGAGCAGAAATAACTAAAAAATCTATAATATTTTTAAGCCAAATTGTTAATACTCATGAATTATGAACACAAATCTCAAACTAAAATAGCGTTCTCCAACAACTCTCATTGGAATGGCCAAATTGATGGCCATGTTCTGTTCAAGAATAATTTATTAATCAACCTAATTTTTACTCCACTGCACAATAAGCTCAGAGCTCTACTTACCAATTAATCTGATCTTAAAGGTACCTGTACTAAATGTTTTTTGAATAAATACCACAACATATATAAAATACAATCCAGATTTTCAAAAATGCTAACTTTTAACAATTTGACTCGTATAATTGTTCTCGAAACATTTGTGTAAATACATTGTATTTCGATTTTTGATTGGCAGATAAATTGTGGACTTTTAGTGCATTGGATGTCCACCCTGTTGGACTTTGCTTCGAAAAGTTTGCGCACCCATGGCTTACAGTTTCCAAAATACTGTTTGAACATGCCCAAACTTATGTGTGCCTGTTTGGGCCTCGTTCTTTCGTTCGATCTGTTCGTGGCAAGTGTGCAGTCTCATCACTCCACAAGCGGCTTCTTGTCGTCACAAACTGTTCAAGCTAGCTTAGGCAACATTTGCAATCTTGGAATACGCACCCAGCAGTTGTAGAGTTGGAGAGTTCTTTGGTGCGCAAGCAGAAGACACCACTAAACACGGACAGTTCGCCCTCCTCGGTGATGGTCGCAGAGTGGAAGTACAGTGCACGCGGAATTTGTGAAATGTTGTACTTTGTCCATTGCAGAGTGGGCAGGTGGAGACTCCACAGATCGTCGAATACGTTCTCTTCGTTGGTGCCACCATGTACACGTCAGGTCCGTTCACTCCACAGCCATGGCTGAATCGTGATTCGGGGTAGACAGCTGGACTGTCTGGCCAAATATAAGGCTACAATGGTTCCAAACTCTATTTGCGAGTGGCCAAGTCAAACACATGGATGAAGTCGTTGGAGAAAAAGCGTTGACTAGTGCGCCAGACCACCACCGATCACACACAGTCGAGCCTGCCACTGGACTATCTCGTGTCGATATCGAGGATCAATAAACTCCGGTGCCGAGCCCAAATGAGTCCACTGTGTGCTGTTCTAATCAAATCTGTGCATATCCTGATTGCATTCGAACCCATCAGTACCGCCACAGATGTAGATGCACTCCTCTGTGCGATCAATTAAAATTGCCTGACCATACCCGGCTGCGGCTGATGCCATTCGAGTTGTCATTTAAGTAAACAATTTGAGTCCAGAAGAGCTGTCTCAAGTCACAGGTGAACATTTTTTACTGCTTCTCTTACCAAATGGAAAGCCCGAGCCACCATATATGAAGACGCATCCGTGATGATGCTCAGTGAGTGCAATGCACTCACCACTCAACGCTCAATCAAGAGCAGTTCTACTCTCTCATTGCACGTAATGTGTTCATTATACAATTAATTATCCAACTCACACTTCTGTCTGTCTGTGCCATAACATTCGATCAGTCTTTGTCTGTGTGTCCTCGATGTCTGTTCTATTCTCTCTTCTGTGTGCCATAATTCACTTTAGTGTAGTAGCGATCAAGTTCATATCGCATCTTGTCTTTGTTTGTGTTTTCCTGCTAAATTAATCACACACCTTCACAATAAAATCAATACTAAAATTAGCTACTGTCACTGTATTATGTATACCGTCTTTTACGGTAGATAAGTCGCGCCTTTAGATAAGTCGCAGCGAGCTATTTTTTCGAGATTCAATGTTCCTAGATAAGTCGCGCCAATAGATAAGTCGCACTAAAGGTAAATTTGTCTCGCAGGGGCTAAAATAGGCCCAGGTAATGCCTTTAACTGCACATTTGCGATACTTTAAATTAGGAACTTCTTATAAAAAATATTATTGTATAAGTCGCACCTTTAGATAATTCGCAGAAAACGAAAAATTTGTGTTTAGGGTGCGACTTATCTACCGTAAAAGACGGTACGTGTTCTTGGTATCAGTCAATTATAACCTTGCCTACCTGTGTTCAAAGTCAAGCCAATTATTAATCATAATGAGTGACAAGTGACTCGAACAGTTTGTTTATGGTTTGTTCAGTTGACATTAGTTAGCATCAGTTCTCGTGTATAAGCATTCGAATATTAATTAATTATTAATAATTAATTAGTAATTAAATCAATATATTCGAATATAAATTCGAAATTTAAATTTGAAACCGATTTCTGAAACTAAGAAACCAATGAACATTCGTTTGTGTCTTGTTTAATTTATCAACATTCTGTTTCAAAATTTAAAACTCAAAATTCACAAAATCCAAAATCAAATTTCTAAATTCCCCTAAAAGAAACACTTGCAAATAGCAATAAAGCAGTAGAATAATTTCAAGTTTCAAGTTCTTGAGTACAAATCTGATCTTACTTTCGATACTATCGATTTGTATCGTTCATCAATGCAATGCAGCACCAAACAACAGCAAAAGCAACAAAAGTAGAAGCAAACGTAGTATGCGTGGTCCAATGCCTACCAAGTATGGTGGTTACTCTCATTATGGTGAAAGTGATCCTCGGTATTGGTACGAAATGGCTGCTACCGAGATCCGGTTGAGGCGTTCAAGCCTCAGGCCTATTCATCGTCGTGCGAAGAATGTTATTTTTTTCCTGGGCGATGGTATGGGTGTGAGCACCATAACTGCGGCACGTATATTCAAGGGCCAAATTGCGGGTAAAAGTGGTGAGGAAGGATATCTAGAGTTTGATAAATTCCCGTACTCGGCACTGATCAAGACTTATAACCTGGACAAACAAGTTGCCGATTCCGCGGGCACTGCCACAGCCTATCTCACTGGTGTGAAGAGAAACTTTGCCACCCTTGGTGTATCTTCACGGGTCAATTCGAGTTCACTCGACTGTGATCTGATCCAGAAGTCATCGGTATCCTCAATCCTGGAATGCTTGATTAGTACACATCCAAGATGGCCTCAAGTGGTCGTGTTCGGTCTGGTGTGTTGATTGTGACATTTACGATGATTCATTCTCGATTTGCGAGGTCTGTCCCGATGGTCGGCGCCATTTTGGTTGATCGCTAACGAGACGAATGCGCGTCCGATTGTGCCCGAGCGCTCGTCTCCTTAGTCTCATTTATAGCGTCACTTTGCCGCAAACACATTTTAAGGTGACTGTTGCTGCCGCCGATGGTGGTTAGGTCTTGCAGGACTTGACAACGAGCATGATTGCTACTACTACTGTCAGCACACTTGTACGCTGATTGCTTTTGCTCAATTCGGCATGTCCCTAGTCAGTCACCAAGCGACGAAGGCATTTTGTCGATAACGATCTTCTAAATGTCCAAGCATCCTGTGCCATAACGCTTTCATTAGTGTGCACTTTGTGAATGGCAAAAAAGAATATCTTTTCAAACATACGGCCATTGACCATTGCCCTGACTCTCGTGAGCCAACAAATTCTGCTTCATTGGCTAAACCAACGAAGCAAAATGCTTCGAGTGAGCACACTCAAGTTGGTTCGAAAATGCCACTTGTTGGCATTTTGAAGGCCCGCTTCGTGACCTCTTCGCCAGATAGTTTAGGTGTTCAGTGTCGAGGTGGCTCGAAAATTCCAATTCCGAGCACAGTTCCATCTAGTAGTAGTAGTTGTTGGGCTAGTAATTCAGTACCAACTTGTGGCATTTTGAAAGCCCCGAGGGAAGGAACTTCTCCGTTGAGTACATCGTTACCTGGTTCGAAAGTATCTACTGGTTCTTCAAACAGTCCAACTCCAAGTAGTTCGAAGATTCCAATTCTAGGCAGTTCGAAAGAACCAGCATCGACTGCTGCTTCGAGCAGCCAATCTAAGACTAGAAAGATCAAATCTAAAGTTAGTTCGAGTGCTCAAAATCGAAGTAGTCCACCCATTTCGACTAGAGTTACTTCGAAAGCTCTATCTAATGATGTTTCGAACGTTCAAATACGAAGAAGCGAGAGAATCAAAGCTAAAGTTGGTTCGACAGTTCCGGCTCGAGGAGATACGTCTAGTGGTTTTTCGGCCAATTCAACCGGAACTAGTTCGACATCTCCATCGCCAGGTGCCTCAACATCTACAACACCTCCAACATCTAAAATACAAACTGCTAAGACTAAGCAAACAAAAGCAGCAGCACCGACTGCATCCCGTAAGGCATCAATTCCTGCAACAGCAGCAGCAATAGCAGCCACAACTTCCACAAAACGTGATCTTCGGTGTTTTCATTGTAAAAAAATGATCGTCAAACAAGCCGATGAAAGGCCTTGTAAGAGGTGCCACTACAACTACTACAACAAATGTGTTGAGAAACACGATTTGTTTGGAGGGCATAAAAAGGTGCTTGCACAAACAACTGACAACGATAAAGCAGAAGGTCTGAAGGGTGATCAGGCTAATCACAGTAAAGTGTGCAACAATTGCTCCCTTGTTGAGTCAGAAAACCGCTTTGCCACCACAAAAGATGGCCTGAAGGGAGCAAACTGTCACAAGGATGACATAGTGAGCGTCTTTGGCAACTATGTCGAACTTTTGTTGGGTTATTGTTTAGGTGAGGAATGTCTGAACTATCCAATTCTGGCAACAATGTGCGCACGAACGGGCAACAATTACTCCCACGTTCAACACATGACCTGGGAGATGATCAAGACAAAAGCTAATGAAAAGGAACCCAAAAAGCAGTACAAGTCAATTGAGGAGGTCCTTTTCGACGTGAAAAAGGTAAGTGATTGTGTGTGTGTGCTATGATATGCTTTGGTTGCTTACATTTGCGCATTTGCATTTTAACTCGTACACAAAAAGCTTATTCAGGGAAACTTTGGTGCTACCCTTGTCACCAATTGCTGGAATTTGCTGAGAGAGAGAGGTAGATTTAATCAGTCGCTTGCTACAGAGATGTTGAAAAGGGCCCAGAACAACTGTACAAAACAATGCCAACCGAGCTTGGTGGTTCATTCATCAATTCATGCCAAAACCCGCGCACTTTGGTTTGGATAAAAATGTCCGATGAAGGCAAATTGGGAGATATTTGGAACAACACCAAAACCGTACGCAGATCAAAGCTGACCAAGGAGCAGATAGCTAAACAATCGAAAGAGATTGAGGCAATGGCGGGTAAATTCTGGCTTGGGAAAGTGCTTATCTACAATGAGAAGTATGCAACAAAACTTTCAGAAACACAAGTGAAAGTTCGTATCTTTGGACCACAGATCTTGTGAGTTGGTTTGGTTTGGTTTAGTAAATTGCCTAAATGTTGCGATACTTTTGAAAGTTTGTGGAGAAATGAGGAAAACTGAAAAGTTACTCAAAGGAAATGCCTGTACAAATTCAAATGACAGCTGAACTCCAATTGGCAATTGATGAGGCAAATCACTAAGGTACATTTTCCCTTCTCCGAGAGGAGGGGCTTAGCGCCTTTGGCTTAAGACATGCTCCGACAGCAGTTGTTAAAGCAAAGGCGCTAAGCCCCTCCTCTCGGAGAAGGGAAAATGAACCTTACAAATCACTATACCACTAATCTGGACAGGCAGCGATTCGCTAATACAATTCCTGAGCTTCCGAGTGGTTTTCTTGGACTAGATCATCTCTACATTGATGAGATGGAAGGTATGTGCCATAATTGTTACACACAAACACAGACTTACAAACACAAACATACAATCTTGGCACTCATTATTAAAATTTAAAGCCATTGCAAAATTGGATCCAAAGGTGAAGACGTTTTGAAAAAAATCAAAATGGCCATGCTGGGGACCAGATTGCACGTGTACAGGTAAGATAAAAAATTCTTTTGTAAATTAGAGTCTCATGTTTTGGCGGTTTGTGCTGTGTACATAGGTGTTGTCGAGCTGCACAATGTGGTCGCAACATTTTGTTCTGAAGCGTGTCGTGAAAAATTTTACGCTGTCAAAGTAACACCTCTTGAAGCCAGACCACTTCTTGCTGTCAGCGGTTTCGTACAAGTCCCAAAAGGCAAAACGTCAGTTTTGCGGAACTTGACTAAGACAACCAGAACAAATAAGCGGCAATGTAAACGACCAAGTAGATACTCGGATTGACCAATTGGGCCGATCAATCGTTTGTTCAACCAATCTAAGCAAATACCGAAATATACAAATAACCAAACACCCCAATAACCAAATATATCATTAACCAAACAACTCACTATAATATCATTTATGCTAACTTTATCGAATAAAAGACATATGCATTCACTAATCCATTGATCGTTCGAGCAGTTCTAAGCGAACCTAACGAACGCAACACAAACTGACGGTCGAATAACGATGAGGAGACACGCTAATTAGCAATGGTAAGTGGTAATGGTAAGTGTTCATCCTGTGGGTGATCAAAGTGCCGAGAGAACATTCGTGTGTGGTATTCGAACAGTTTCCAAGAACATACAAAGCCGTACGAGTGTGGGAACACAATTGGCCGAGTCTGACAAGGGGACCTCGCTATATCACAATAGCCAAATGGATAAATTATAATATCGATAGATTCAGATGTGCTAAAAAACAAAGAATTCATGCACTAAAAGCACTAAATCTGATAACCGGCTGAGGGGTAATGATTACCGATTGTATTAGTAGTGATGTACAAACACAGTACGTTCAGTGTAGTGATTGCAATTTACCGCTTTCGGATTTACCGAATCGATTCGGTGAATTTACCGCAAGTCGGTAAAACCGCGGTAAATTACCGTTCCCAGCATTAACAATATAAAAATTGGTAAATTTTTAATAGCAACCACAATTCTCATCAAAATTTGTTTGTGTGATTATTTTTTGACCAACAAAAACTATTCCAATTTAATAATTGTAATTAAAAATTAATCAAATACTTGCAAGTTATGTTCAACTTTTGACAATTTTTTTTAATTTGTGCCGATTATTTTTTTTGGCAACTTGATAGTGTTTGGGTATAATTATTTTGTTTTAATATTAAAAAATAATATTTGTTTTTTTCAAGTTTAACTAAAATTATTTAAATTAAAATTATTTTTAAAAATATTAAATAATAAATTAATAAAAATAAATATTATTTAATATTTATTAAAATTGTGTAAGAAAATATTAAAAAAATAAAAATAAATAAAAATAAAATTATTAAAATAAAATAAATTATTTATTATTTAACTAAATTATTTTTTAAAAAAATTAAAATTCTGTTGTCTGTATGTCCGTGTGTCACAATGTCATCATGAAAGTGCAACAATGCCACAAAGGAAAAATTTGATCAACAATGGAAATTTCGAATTTTGTTGGGTCTTTGGCGTCATTAGGTTAAAGTTTAGGTTAGGTTAGGTGGTTTAGTGGGTGATGGGCATTGTGTGGTTTAGGTTTTAGGTGCCGTGTATTTTTTTTAAATGAAGGTGCCGTGTAGGTTTGGGTTTTGGTTAGGTTGGTTAGGTAGGTTGGTTAGGTAGGTTGGTTAGGTAGGTTATGTAGGTTAGGTGCCGTGTTAGGGTGGGTTTTGGGTTAGGTTAGGTGCCGTGTAAGGATGGTTTTTGGGTTAGTTTAGGTTAGGTGCCGAGTTAGGGTGGGTTTTGGGCTAAGTTAGGTTAGGTGCCGTGTTAGGATGGGTTTTGGGTTAGGTTAGGTTTAGGTGGTTAGGTGGGTGTTGGTGGTCTGATAGGATAGGGTTAGGTTAGGTTTAGGTGGTTGGGCGGGTGTGGGCGTCGGTTAGGATAGGGTTAGGTTAGGTTTAGGTGGTTAGGTGGGTGTTGGTGGTCGTTTAGGATAGAGTTAGGTTAGGTATAGGTGGTTAGGTGGGTGTTGGTCGTCGGTTAGGATAGAGTTAGGTTAGGTTTAGGTGGTTAGGTGGGTGTTGGTGGTCGTTAGGAGTAGGTTTAGGTTAGGTTGGGTGGTTAGGCGGGTGTGGGCGTCGTTTAGGATAGGGTTAGGTTAGGTTGGGTGGTTAGGCGGGTGTGGGCGTCGTTTAGGATAGGGTTAGGTTAGGTATAGGTGGTTAGGTGGGTGTTGGTCGTCGGTTAGGATAGAGTTAGGTTAGGTTTAGGTGGTTAGGTGGGTGTTGGTGGTCGTTAGGAGTAGGTTTAGGTTAGGTTGGGTGGTTAGGCGGGTGTGGGCGTCGTTTAGGATAGGGTTAGGTTAGGTATAGGTGGTTAGGTGGGTGTTTTTTTTTTAGGTATAAAAAGATTTTAGGGGTTAGGTGGGTGTTGGTCGTCGGTTAGGATAGAGTTAGGTTAGGTTTAGGTGGTTAGGTGGGTGTTGGTGGTCGTTAGGAGTAGGTTTAGGTTAGGTTGGGTGGTTAGGCAGGTGTGGGCGTCGTTTAAGATAGGGTTAGGTTAGGTTCAGATGGTTAGGTGGGGGTTGGGCGTCGTCAGGTTTAGGTTTGGTTAGTTGGATTGGTGGTTGGTTGTCTTTGTTCCTAAGGTGATGAAATGGTGAGTTGAGTGAGGTGAGGGGGTGGGGGTGCCGTTGACAGCTTGCTGCCAACGGTTTCGTACAAGTCCCAGAGGCAAAACGTTAGTTTTGCGGGACTTGTACGAATTATTTTTAAAAAATAAAAAAAATAAAATAATTAAATAAATTAATAAAAAATAAATATTATTTAATATTTATTAAAATTGTTTAAAAAAATATTTAAAAAAATAAAATAAAATAAAAATAAAATTATTAAAATAAAATAAATTATTTATTATTTAACTAAATTATTTTTAAAAAATAAAAAAAAATTATTTAAAAATTATTTTAAAAATAAAAACAATAAAATAATAAAATAAATTAATAAAAATTAAAAATTAAATTATTAAAAAAATAATATTATTTATCATTTATTAAAATAATAATAATTATTTATTAACATTATTACTGTTATTTAATTAAATTATTTTTATTATTTATTTTAATTATAATTATAATTTTGATTTGAATACTAAATATAGAAATTACTTGATTGGAATGAATTAAAATTTGATTAATTAAAATCACTTTTAGTGATTTTTGATAAAAATAATCTTAATTTTTTCAATAAATTTAATTTAGACCGAAAAAGATTGGCAAATTTGATTGAAAATCGATAGTGATAGGCAGTTTTCCATAAGCATAAAGAAGTTTCAATTAATTTCAATACAAAATGTTTGTGAAACGGTAAATACCGCGGTAATTCGGTAAAAATTTCGGTAAAAACCGAATCGCGGTAAAGAAAAACCGCGGTAAAAACCTTACCGTTGCAATCACTAGTTCAGTGAACACAATTGAAAATGTTAAAGATATGGTGAAGATTTTGTGGAAGCGAATGTCTCGAGAGTGGATACTTCAACTACTATCGCGTTAACGCCTTTCCCTTCAACATCTACTGCAAATAGTTTCAAATAATTGTGGCAAACGAATTTTGGTTACAACTGATGAAACTCCATGAACATTGTGAAATGTCCATGTCGTCCTTCAAAGAACCCTAAGCCTTCAGTTGCAGCTCCAGTCAAGACAAACCAATATCGGGATAGTGCAGCTTTTCAATTACTATCGGGCAACTCAAACCAGCCAACCTCGACTGTCCCCATTGTAGTCGATCGATTTGAAACTCGTCACCTTTAATTCACAAATTTTGTCCGTCCACAAATGTTCCAAACAGCAAACTCGACTATCCTAATACGAGTGCTATTCGGTCATGATTCATGAAGGATCTTTATTCTGAATCTCCGGAAGAGGAATTCAACAATCAACTCATGATGTCGACAATGAACGTGGTGAATTGCGCTTTTATTGGCTGTTCAGCCTCAAGATCACACAAATCCCATCTGTGGTGCCATATTGTTGGCCGTTCATCGGAAAACTACTGGCGATCTTGTTGAGTATACTGTTTATATGCGATGAGGAAAATGTACTGTTTTACTATACTTTTGATAGACTATTGGTAAGTACTTTAATGTTTATACTAGTCTTAAGTGACGCCGTTGGCGTAAAGTCGGAGCGGGAGTATCCCGAGCACCCTTTCTTATCAATTTAGTCATCGATGAGTCATCTCAGTGACAAAGACACACACGTACACTCATTCCTCAATACAGATCTATATTAAATATCACTAATTATTTTTTATTTCCGATGCCCTTTGACCTTATGTGCCAAAAATTTAACCAAGTAGTCTACACCCATACCTGAATTTATGGTAAAATTTTTAGACCGATCAATTTAACCGTTTAGGCTGTATCTGAAACACAAGCCTTTTCCTATCAAGTGGCGCCAGAGGACTCGTTCACTCACAAACTCACACTCTCGCTTCGCTCGAGCGTGAGTTTGTTCGTTCGCTCCTCCAATTAGAGCTATCTCCTGTCTCGTCATTTCTCCACATGCTTTCGTTTGTGTTGGTTATTTCTCTCTCTCTCTCTCTCTCTCTCTCTCTCTCTCCCTCTCCCTCTCTCTCTCTCTCTCTCTCTCTCTCTCTCTCTCTCTCTCTCTCTCTCTCTCCCTCTCTCTCTCTCTCTCTCTCTCTCTCTCTCTCTCTCCTCTCTCTCTCTCTCTCTCTCTCTCTCTCTCCTCTCTCTCTCTCTCTCTCTCTCTCTCTCCCTCCCTCTTTCTCGGTATGACTTCTCATATCTCTTTCGCTATGTGATATTTAGGTAGACTATTGTCACTTTGACAATGCATGCATGGCCGTAAGCATTTTGTGGATTCCGTTTTAGCCTACCCGCTTTTGTGGGGGAACTAAGGCATTCGAAATTGAAAGTGATACAGTAAGTAAGTCATTCCTTGTTGTGATCATTGCTAATCTGTATTATTTTGTTTTCTTATCAGTTTGTTTACGATAGTAACATGCCGTGGATAGTACGAATAAAGGAATTCGTACTATAATCCATAGCCTTTAATTAAGTCCAACAACCCTAACAGGTCAAATATCGACAGGGTTTCCCGGATACTATGGCGAGGCCTCCTGATCCAGATCAAATATTTTGTTTTTATTTAACACCTTCGCATTTTATACGTAAGTAGACTCAATCTACCTGATACGAACTGGCTATAATTCTATTTCTTTCTAACAGGAAAAAGAAAAGTGCAAACTTACCAACTGGATCGGTTCCTGGAGACCTCGTACGTTACTTTATACCATACTTTATATTATAATTTACATCTAAATGTAACTAATTATTGTAAATGTCCATGTGTGGACATATGTGCTTATGTATAATTTTGTATCTTTAATTACATTGTAATCTATCTAAACCTAAATAAATAGTTGAAAAAGGTGCACAAATTTGCCAAGAGAGATAATTTAGAGTGACACTCACTCTCAGAGTGTGTTAATGTGAGTGAGTGACATTGAGCAGAATGATGTGGACCTGAAGATGGCTGCTGCTGTATGCGCTACTGAAAGTATTTTATGATATCCCTGGCCACTCCATTAATGACCTGCCCGATCTTTGTCTTTACTTGATATTTTCAATTTTCCCGGTACGTGATCTGCCTCTACTTGGACGTGTGTGCAAGAAATGGCGCTCGATTCAGCGAAAAGTGACTCTGAGAATGAATTAAGTGACATTAGTCTCACAAGCTACAAAACGCGCGACCAAATGGCTCATTTAGCCGATTAAACAAGCGTAAATGCTGCTAAGTGGTGCTATCCAACTATGTGTGTGCACGATTAGTTCGGCTTGTGAGGAAAGTGTGCCAATGTCTGTGAAAATACGTACTATTTTTGACTTTGTTTTGTGCTCTAGAATCGAAGTTACAGTCGGGCACTCGGATCGAAGTGTACCCTGCACTGACACACAGTAAATGTTGTGATATTGAACATCGAGATCGAACAACACAAATGTGCACTTCCATTGGCATGTTAAACGGCAGGAAACTGTCAGTGAGGTGATTGATGTCACAGTTGGCCTGCATTCGCCTTTACCGTGTTGGCAAAACAGTAACAGAACAGTGCAGCACTCAGAACTAATCGAACGAGGACCGTTATCTCGGAAGAAAGAATTTTATTGCACCGAGATCATGTTTACATACGAGGAAAATGACTTAATTATCGCTGTTCGGGGGACCGCGATGGTCAAGTCTGTGTGTGCGCGAGTGTGAGTGGCTAGTTGGTCAGGGCCGAGTGATCTATGTGAACGTGAAGATGACAGTTATTGCCTACTTCGAGTGAAAAAGACACAGACGAAGAGACACATTGTCAACAGATGCGTTGGCCAGCAAGCTAGCAACGAATGTACTCTCAAGTCCATCTCGAACTGAGCACACACAATCGTGTGTGTAAGTTCATGTGAACGTTACTTTCTGTAGTCTTCTTGTTGCATAGTTCAATTCTCACTGCATCGACAAATCACTATTTGGTTGACAAAAATGAAGGTCAATGATCATCGTAATTGCGGAAATGATCCTAAGGGTCAAACTGAAAGAACACATTCCCCCACCCTCGTTTCGTGTTCTTCTTCTTCATCTTCTATGAATCTGCCGCTGTGGCAGACCGTAGTGGAGTTGTCCCTTGATCGTGGGTCAAAGTGTCACCAAGAATTTATGACCTGATGGTCAGTGCGCGCACTGCGCTGTAATTAGATTGGCTCGCATACTCTGCCTGACAGTACAACAGTCCAAACTAGTCTGCGGTAATAATGCAGTATTGGCACACACATTTCAGTGTTAGTCTAAGGCAGCCATATTGGAGTGAAAGCTAGAAAGTAAAAAAAGTTATGGCGACACAGATTAGAATTCGATTCAATAATTTTATTTGACTGTTTCTACACTTGCGGCGCTTCTAAAAATTTCATTTTGACTTTGTTTATCTTTGAGAAATGGAGATTTTCGAATTCTTTTATTTTTTATTAACCAATGGCGAAATAAATTGGAATTCGATTCAATAATTTTATTTGACTGTTTCTACACTTGCGGCGCTTCTAAAAATTTCATCTTGACTTTGTTTATCTTTGAGAAATGGAGATTTTCGAATTCTTTTATTTTTTATTAACCAATGGCGAAATAAATTGGAATTCGATTCAATAATTTTATTTGACTGTTTCTACACTTGCGGCGCTTCCTAAAAATTCATTTTGTTGACTTGGGAACCAGCAACTGAGAAACGTCGTCGTCGTCGTCATCGTGCGATTTAATTTATTTATTGCACCTGAAAAATTTAAAAAAAATAACAAAACTCATGCAAGTTGTCGTTTATAATACAATCGAGAGACATAAAAGAGAGACTAAAGTGAGACAAATTTCATGTCGTGCGATTAATGGTTAATAAAATCAACAAATTGAATTGAATAATTCTACTGGCCCGTAAATTGTAGATTGTACGGATTGTTCCGTGAGGATAGCTCCGTGCGGATTGTTCCAGGAGTGAGTTTAGTGAGGCAAAATTCGTTCGTTACGTTTTATTTCGTTTGTAAACCAGGGTTAGCTTGCTACTTCTTGACTTATCCATGATTCAGATGCTCTAGGTCGGGAGAGGCGCTTGAATGCAATAATCGGAATTTAATATCTCAGATCCGTCAGTCCAAAGCTACCGTAATAGATCAAAGAAAAAAAACGAACTGACAAAACAGGAAACAGACAGGATGCGTATTTGTGGTCAAGAACCAAAAAACAGCATCCACCTTCATGGAACATTTCGCTTGGACCACGAGTGCAGCGTCTTTCATCCTGAACTACTAGCAATTAAGAATGCTTCACTTGGTGCCTCGAGAAACAAGATGAAGGCCACAATTAAAAGTGACTCAGAGTCCCTGAAAGCTAATGCCAATAAGTTAAATCGAAACATACTCGCAGTTGAAATCCGGAAACTTTTTCGACAACACCCCAACCACATACCTATGCCTGAGTTGGGTGAAGGCACATGTTGGGATCGAAGGAATCGAGGAAGCCGACAATTTGACCAAGGAAGCAATGAATCTGAACACAATTTTGTACAACAAGATTCCGCCATCATATTTCTTGCAAGTGATGAGCCAAGAAGCGAATTCTGAATCGCGATGTGTGAGTTCAATTAGCCGAACACACCCCGATCCACTTGATCAGCAAATGTCCTTCCTGGGCAAGACATATGCACGACTTTGAAGCCTTTGTCAACAATAGGTACAAGCGAATAAGTATTTGGTTTGTATATTTTTATGCAATATCTACTAATTGTTACGTTTTCATATTAAAATTACGATTCCTAAATCTCAGGGTCATAGGATAGCGGCTTGATACCTACCAAAAAATGTCGACGGTTTCCGCATCCTTGCCCTAGATAATAATTTCAAGAGTTACAGAAATCAATGCTGCAATTTTAAGACGAGACAAGTAACCACTCCGTCAGTTTCATTTTAGTTCACTCAGCATTCACAGATCCAATCACATATCCAATTGTCCGTTCTTGGAATTGAGGATCGAGTTAATTATCACCAAATGTGACGATATCGACCAATTTGGGAAATCTTTCTAAAAAACAAATTTTAGGATAGAGTTCACCAATTTGAAAATGTAAAAAAATTATGGGGGTACCCCTTTTCATACAAAAGTTTGAGACGAAAAAATCAAGGGTGGACTACCAAAGGTCTGGAGATCCACTCAAGTGGAACTCCGTCCCAAAAGTTTCCTCATTCCTGATTTAAACCTCTGTTTATGCTTACATCGGCAATTGCCATAGAGGTCAATAAAGTTACTCTCAAAAAAGTTACCGCACTTGACAGGGTGACTTGGCAACCTAATTTGGCAGGTGAAAAAATTCCTTGGCATATTCCCTAATTGATTTATCCATGTCCTTGAGAATTGTGGGAGTAAAGTCTTCATTTACTAATTGATGCAGGAACTTTGATATGACATGAACTTCTTAAGTGACTTCAACTGGACAAGACCATTGTTGATCAAACAAATTCGAATATTATCATCAATTTTTAGTGGCCACGAACTTAGGTCGTCTGTGTCATATGTGGCAAAAGAAATCGAATTGTTAGAAACTGATTGGTTCTTCTTCATTCTTCCTTCAACCGACAACTTCCAACCCACAACCGCCCATCTTTCCACCACTTCCATTTCCCTCCACCAGCCACTTTGCCGCCCTTTCGGCCATATGCCGCTCGGACCATTTGCCGCCCCTTAGACCTTGCCGCCCTTGCCCGATGGCAGAAAAAAATGACTTGCCGCCGGCCCTCTATCGGTGATCGTCTGTGCTCTGATCTTCTCCTGTGACTTGAGTTTAAAGTCGAGAGCTTCTTTAGATTCCTCTTCGAGTCGAGCCATCTCATCCTCGTGTTGCTTGGCAATATGATCCATAGCGGTCTCGATCTTGAGTCTAAAGTTCTGCTGTATTTTGTAGATCTCCTGGTCCAGGTCGGTTTGATACTCTTTCCGAACCTTTTCACATTGTTCGCTCTCCTTCTGATGGTGGTCTTGTTCGATCTTTTTGTAGATGCCTCCACAAACCTTGTATATGTTGTTGAGCCTGGTGCGACACTGCTCGAGCTCTTCGGTGTTCGAATCGACAGTGGGGACCATGACGGTTTGCTTTGGCTCTTTTCGAAGAAATGAAGCCGTGTTCGGACTTGGTTGAGACACTATCGAACTTTCAGGACTGACCGATTGTCTTGCCTGCGAGTGACCACGGGAGACTTGTGAACAGGGTGAGTCGACCGAAGGAGGTGGTGTTCGAATTCGGGAACCTTTGTTCGGATTTTGGTTTACCGGTTTGCTTTGATGTACGAGCTGGTCCGAACGGACCTGAAGGAGAAGGTTCTTCACGTACTCGAAATACTT
The DNA here is from genome assembly GCA_023373905.1 of Rhizoglyphus robini. NCBI lineage: Eukaryota > Metazoa > Arthropoda > Arachnida > Sarcoptiformes > Acaridae > Rhizoglyphus > Rhizoglyphus robini. The sequence goes on along the minus strand of JAKIJQ010000132.1, from coordinate 163,978 downwards.
GAATGCGCTCTCAGTTGCGATCTTGCACGTCTGAAGAGAGTCCTCGTCGTGGGATTCTTGGCACCGGATGTCGCAGTCCCGACAACTAAGGATGGTCTTCACGTCCAAGTCTGGGGAGTAGTCGAACCCGGTCCTATCGGCAAGACTACGAATAACGTCTGAGCTTGGTAATGTGTCGAAATCTGGCAATTGGACACCATTGTACGGTGTACGGTAGTAACCTAGTGGAGCGCCATCGACAGGCATGTCCCACTCGTTGATGATTGATTCTCGATGTTCTTGTGACAGAACGAGTTGGTGCACTTGCGGTTGACAGCACTCAGTTTCTGTTTTGGTCAGTCCACCCGTCGGCTTGGAAGAAGTTGTACCTCTTAGCTTTTCTGGAACTCGGTCGTAAGAGACGTGTCGATCGTCTGGACACTTGAGGTTGGGAAGATCTGAAGTTTGGTTGCGACAGGAGGTATGGACCGTTCCGTTTAACTCGGTGTCGCCATCCAGTTCGCTGTTGGCTTGTTCGAATGACGGATTTCGAAACTCGATCCACGAGGAAGGATCGTCTGCCACAACTGGTGAGAGTTTTGTGACCAAAAACTTGGAAGACCGAAGGGAGGACACTTGCTGTCTTGTGCCTTGTTCGACTTGGGTAGAGTGCCTGGCGGCGTGTCTTTCGATCATGAAGGCAACTTTGTTTGCATAACGCGACCCTGATTTCAGTACCGCGTCGGCCTCGCTGCCCAAAGCCATCATGTGCTCGATTAGCTTGGAGTCGATCTCCTGGAGTTCGCTGAAAGCTTCTTTGACTTTGCCCAAGTCGATGGTGAGGCCACCCTTCGTACTGTTGTACCAACCACAGATGCTGGTACGGAATTGCTTGCGCTTTGACTTGAGGCTCGTAACGACCATCGGGTCCAGGATGACGGCGTCCATGGTAGAGTGAGGGAGCGCTGACATAGGACGGAAGTAGGAGAGTGGGTTAGAAGGTAACCGCTGCCACCATGTAAGGGAAGCGTTAAGGTCTCAAGTGGGTGAAAGCAACGAGTATAAGTACTACTATGGGTGAAGTTCTAATATAGAACGCCTTCACCCTAACAGTAAGTATATACTGCGTTCAGTTTGTCAGCACGTTAATGTACATTTTGCCTTATGTAGGGAAGAACTCGATGAACATCTCCGCTAGTTTCACAAAGACAAGTCAAAGAATGGCACCTTCAGCTGTTCCTATTGCAAGGAGTCGCTTGACTCGTACAACGAGCTATACGATCATTACATCGAGCACATTGAAGGACTGTCTGCGTGCCCGCAGTGCCAACGCAGCCTTTCCACTGCTCGTCATTTTCTGCTGTTTATCTTTAATTTAAGCTATAGAAAAGCAAAATCGGTCCAGAAATGAAAAAACTGTGTGGGTATGAAAATATTCGTCAAATCCCGTCATTTTTGTATATCAGCTGTTTTGGCTGAAAAGACGCTGCGTCCTGCCTTAAGTCTTTTAGTGCTTTGCACACCGCTTCTCTCGAATTTATGTTCTTTTTATTAATCAAACTTACTACTATCTTTACCTGTAGGACTGTATATAGTGTTTCTATTATATTAAACGAGAACAATGGAAGGCGCCGCACACTATCGCGCCTACTGTCACTCTACCTGCTTGTGTCACCAACCAATCAAATCGTGTTGTGTTGTCACAATAGTGACTGTCTCACCTGTGTCGTTCGGCAGCGGCAGCGACTGCTGCTGCTGCTGCTGTTGTTGTTCTTCTTCTTTTTCTACTTCTTGCTACTGACCGACAACGATAATCAATTGAGGCATCATAATCAGAGTGATGGTGGTGAAGTGACCTGTGTACTGGCTAGATGGCTCGTGTTTGCTTGAGGCACTGGGCGTCAACATAGTCAATTGGTGGCTAATGCCACTTGCAATGTATAGAAGCAATGCTGCCATTGATTCTAGTTCGATTGAGTTTGTTTCAATTCGAGTGTGGCTATGTGCTGTTGCCTGTGATCTGAATACTGTCACACTGGCCAGTTAAAGAGGATTGCGTAGATGGAATGTGACTGACTTGCTGTTGGCACTGGTGCCGAGAGCATTTGATGTGACATGGAGCAGTGGTTGTGTCTTGCCTGGCCAGACCACTGTCGCATTGGTCCATTTGTGGTCAATTGCGTCGATAGACAGTGACTAACATTAGTCTGCTTGTAATGGTTGGCCTGGAATCCAGTGCCACCTTCGATTGTGCTCGTTTTTGGCTAATGACTTGCTGTCCTAATGTTGACATCAGACAAATCGATCGATCCAACAGAGCCGTCATACTGTCAAGCGTCCTCTACCACTTTGTACGATGCTCCATCGAGGTTGTTGACCACTCTCTCTCTCTCTCTCTCTCTCTCTCTCTCTCTCTCTCTCTCTCTCTCTCTCTCTCTCTCTCTCTCTCTCTCTCTCTCTCTCTCTCTCTCTCTCTCTCTCTACAGTGACAGTGAACAAGAGAGGCCACCAAAACTCAGCAATGACCAATCGACTTTTGCATCACCTACCACCATTTCAACATATAAACACGCTCCAAATCATTATAAATATGTGGAAATCAATTGATATTACTTTATAGAAAACAGACGTAAGAGTTACATTGCGTAGAGTAGTCGAGTTGTGTGGACAGAAGATGAATCAACACAATTGAGGCAAAGTGGTGACATAGACAAGAGGCAAAGACAGAGTTGTGTATTGGATTGATTCGAACATTTATGAACATACTTCTCAAGTATTTTGTGTTTTATTAGAAATCGCTGGTTAGGGCTGGAGGGCGGATAGGTTGGATAAGACATTTGAATGAAAGAGAAAGGCAACACCTATTCGGCTGCACTAACCTAATTTGCCATCAAGTCATATCTGCCTCGAGGGCCAGTACCCTTGAACTTTTTGGAAGCGGGCTCAAGGTCGTCCTTACTGTCTTTTTCCTCCTCATCATCATCCTCGTCAATTTCGTGATTGCCCTCAGCGGGTTCGTTGTCTTCTTGATTAAGTTGGCCCAAATCCTCTTCCTCTTCCTCCTCATCCAAATCTTCCTCATGCATCAGGACCTCATCATCGTAACACTCGTCTGTAAAGTAGATGATAGCACGAGGGATGACCTTATCGCGCATCAGTTGACCAGCTTTATTTATTATTGCGATTGGCATCCTCCGATTGGTGGCACCGACCGAACCCAAAGGAATGCCGGTGATTATCGCTCCATACGACAATCTCACCGTCGTAACCATTATTGCGATTGGCATCCTCCGATTGGTGGCACCGACCGAACCCAAAGGAATGCCGGTGATTATCGCTCCATACGACAATCTCACCGTCGTAACCATTATTGCGATTAGAATCCTCCGATTGGTGGCACCGACCGAACCCAAAGGAATGCCGGTGATTATCGCTCCATACGACAATCTCATCGTCGTAACCATTATTGCGATTGGCATCCTCCTATTGGTGGCACCGACCGAACCCAAAGGAATGCCGGTGATTATCGCTCCATACGACAATCTCATCGTCGTAACCATTATTGCGATTGACATCCTCCGATTGGTGGCACCGACCGAACCCAAAGGAATGCCGGTGATTATCGCTCCATACGACAATCTCATCGTCGTAACCATTATTGCGATTGACATCCTCCTATTGGTGGCACCGACCGAACCCAAAGGAATGCCGGTGATTATCGCTCCATACGACAATCTCACCGTCGTAACCATTATTGCGATTGGCATCCTCCGATTGGTGGCACCGACCGAACCCAAAGGAATGCCGGTGATTATCGCTCCATACGACAATCTCACCGTCGTAACCATTATTGCGATTGACATCCTCCGATTAACAATCAACGAACTATATACTAGGGTCATGCAACTAAGGAGTACCAACGAACCAACACATATTTGTAGAATTTCCATAAAATATTAAATACTACTAAATTATTTGGAAAATAGTTTGACGTCATTTCACTGCAGAATCTGCAGTGCAGATGTAGTTATGTTTGTATTTAATTTCCAAGAAAAAATTTCACTTATGCTTGTAATACGAAAAAGAATTGTGCATTAATTTTGTTTTTAATGCGCTAATTTGAGTGGCTTCCAAATAAAAAGCTTTTAGCCCGAAACTTTCTAGATATGCAAATTTGGCTAGCAAATTTGATTAAATTAGCACTCTATTTTTTCTTTTAGAGTTTTCAGTCTGCAAAATTATTTGGAAAATTTTCTGACGCCATTTCACTGCAGATGAAGTTTTGTTTGCTTTGGAATTCTGAGAAAAAGTGCACTTATGCTTCTTATACGAAAAAAATTGTGCATAAATTTTGTTCTTGATGCTCCTCGTTAATTAAATTTAAACAAATTAGCATTCTATTTCTCATTTTTTGGAGTGTTCAGTCTGTAAAATTTTCCGGAAAATGTTTAACGCCATTTCACTACAAAAGTAGTTTCGTTAAATTTAAATACAAGAAAATGTGCACTTAAACTTGACATACAAACAAAATTTATGCATTAATTTTGTTTTTGATGCTCCACATTTAATGGCTTTTTAGTAAAATGCTTTTAACCAAAAACTTTCATGACATGCAAATTGCGATAGCAAAGAGTGATGCTCGCCTCCTATAGAAAATTGGCCCACACTTGCACATTGCCAGGTTAAATCTTGGATCCAACTTCCAATTGACAAATGGGGCATTAAATGAAAGCTTATGACTTGTAGAATCATTCTGTTAAAGTTCTATTTAGATCCCTCGTCATAAACTTTACTCGTTGGAATCCACGCAGACTTTTCAAATGAACTGAAATGTGCTGCAAGTTCTCTGTTGAATATATCCTTTACCTTTGCTGGGATCTATTTTAGCTCTGAGATCTATGTCAGATAAGAAGTGGGAATCACTGCCTCTATGTATAGCATTAATTGTACTGCTGCTAACTAACTAACACGATCAGAAATAGTAAAAATGGTGCATTTTTTTGCATACAGATGCCTCCAATGAACCAATCAAAAACATAACACATAGAACAATGCAAAGAGAAAATGAGAGACACAAAGTAGTGTGCACAAAACTGTACAAATGATTTCTTGTAGTTTTTTAGAGTGTGTTTCTGTGTTGCAAACCTAAATTTGTCTTTTATAAATCGTAATAACAAAACAGAATTGGCAAAACAGGCTTTCAACCCAGACACATTTGTTGTTGAAAGGCTTTTGGTTGCAACGCATGAGTGCACGCGCTAAGTGCTTAATGCATTTGTATGTTTTTTCTTGGATGTGATATTTAGAATAAAACAGAACAAAATAACGTTATTCTCAAAAGTGCATAGACATCGCGAAAGTAATTTCTGGAAGCCGTACTAGAGTTGTGTGAGACTGGCAAGTCTCTCCTGTGTAAATATCTCAAGTACTCCTTTTCTAACGTGTAGTCAATGCAATCCGAGTTTATCTGTAATTTCATTCGCGATCATGTAGTAGAAGTAATGTGGCATTACAATGACATCTATATGTTACTCGAATGGCAAGGACTGGCCACCACCAAAGTGACACATGTACACACAAATCGAACAGACCCAATTGGTATATTAATTAGTGCCGAGTGAGCAATGGCCACCACCGGGCAGTTAGTTGTGCCAATCAATTAGTTACTCGAATGGCAAGGACTGGCCACCACCAAAGTGACACAATTACACACAAATCGAACAGACCAAATTGGTGTATTAATTAGTGCAGAGTGCGCAATGAATTTGTGTGTGGTGCGATGCATAGGCCATTCGTCAGCGCGATATCCGTTTTATCAAAACGTTCCGTCCGCTGGATGCCTGGAATGTTCTTGTTGCTGAAAAGCCAGCGATGAAACGAGCTCGACGAGATTCTTATGATGAGCTACTGGCAACAAAAGCAATTTCAGTCGGATCAGTGGCAAGATATGCACGTGCCAGCAGATTGTCACCCGATGACACCACCTGTTCGACTTCGACACCCGGTGTCAGATCCTATACCAGTACCAGCTCAACCAAGACCAACGCGTCAAGATCTGTCGACCAGCAACTCGACATGAAGACCAGTCGCGCGACCCCGTGTTTGGCGAACCAGCACACGTACGCAAGAGTGTTCCAGCGACCCTGAAAGGTCAAGACTGATCGACAACCGCTCCTCTACCAGATGCACTATGCACAATGAGTCGGTTATAATGTGCGCTGAATGTTTTCTGACTTACTCATTGAATTTGTGAGTGTATGGGTGTTTGCGGAATTATAACAATAATACAATTCGGTTTGTGATAGTAGAAAACGACGAAATTGTATAAGAAATGCTAAGATAAAGTTTGACCAATACAACAGCACAACATTTACTGATGTCGTTTTTTCTCAAGCTGACAAATCAGGTTAAAGAACACAACCATAGATGACCGCTTTCTTGGGTCCTGAGTGAGAAGCTTTCGGATCGACTTCATGTACTCAATTTTAACTTTGGGCACTTTTTGAATTTCCAATATATGCACAAATTCGTCAACGATGTCGCTGAAAGTTTGGAGATGAGTTTTGAAGTCTACTAGTCGTCGTATTCCCATTCTTGCCTGCAATAAAGTCACACCGACAGAGAACCAATCAGATCTGTACGGATTATATGCTTTGCCGGAACATTTTTCAGGAGATTTGAAAAATTTAGTACCGCCGAATTTCAGTAATTCCAATGCATCTTCTCCAGTTTTATTGTATTGAACGGCATTGCCAAAATCGGCAAGTTTGTACACGACGTTTTTGATCTGATTCCCGTTCGGTTTTGGCAAATGGAACATAATATTGGCAGATTTGATGTCGTGATGTGCAACGCCCAGTTTATGCATCCATTCCACAACCGAACTGAGCTGTTTGGCAAGATTGATATTTTCTTTAAAAGTGAGATATTCATCAGGACCCATCAAGTACTGTTCAAGAGAGGTGTTGAGGTATTCCAACTTGATGACCGAGTACTCATTGGGTTTGCCATTACCCACAAATAATTCGTCAAACATTTTTACAATATTCTCGTGTTGTAATTGTTTCTGCAATCGAACCTCATTAAGCACGTCTTCACGCCAGAATTTTTTATAAGCGGGACTTGTGGACAACTGTACTTTGACTGCATAAGGAACACCATCAAAATTTTTCACAACAAACACATCACCAAATTCACCGAATCCACACAGGTCTCCAAAGTAGTCAATGTCAAGTTGGCTGCAAATTTCCTTTCTGTAAGTTTCCAAAACATGGCCGTATCTCTCATCTTTCAATGTGAGTTTTTTTACTCCGTTGCAACCTTTGAGGTTATTATTCTTGTTTCCAACGACTTTCGATTGTTGGAGAGTGCGCGGAATGATGAGACAGATTATGCGACAGACTCCTGACCACAATGAGGTCACTATTTCTCTGGTTCGAGACATGAGAAGATGAATTAGAAAGTTTAACACAATTTCAAGTTCAAACAACAAGCGAAATCAAAGCACGCTGACCGAATGACACACAAAGAATGGAGAGGAGAGGAGAACACGCTCACCATACATGCGAGCCAATGCTCATTAGCAAGCCAGAAGTGTGAAGGGTGAAGTACAAGAAGAGAGGGTACGGACGCCAATGGATTAATTCCGCAAAAGCGAGCGAGTTAACTATATACAATTTTGCTGACCAGCATCATCATTTGACCGTCACATCTGGCAGACGTCGTACTTGGCAGACTATTGTTCTAAACTCACATGGTGTTTATTTACAATTACCGTCAGCTCTCAATAATGTGCCTGATTAAGTTAGCATTTGTTTTGAGTATAACGTTTTACAAATTTTAGTGAAAGTTAACTGTAGCAATAAAAAATTATACAACTAGTTCTCAAAAGTTTACTTTTATTTTTGAGAAATGAAATTAAGCTGTATCAATATTATTTATGTGTTTACATGTGTAGCTGCCAACTAGCAAAAATAAAACTCATAATTAATGGTAATGTAAGCCCATAAGTTAACAATTTCTGATGATACGTGGCATGATGAAGTCAGCTGCAATAGAACAAATAGTAACTTCAAGTTAAAATGAATACAGAAAATGTGCAAACTCGTCTGGTCAAATGACATACAGAGAATAGAAGGAAGAGTAGAGACAGACAGAGAGAGAGAGAGAGAGAGAGAGAGAGAGAGAGAGAGAGAGAGAGAGAGAGAGAGTCCGACTCGCTCATTAATGGAGCAAATGTACACTACGTAGAAGGGGGTGAAGTACAATTTGAAGGAAATAGAAATGATTTTGCATTTCAATGAAGCTAAAGGCGCCAACACGAGGAGTTGAACTACATTTATTACTGCAAATATGCATCATCATCACCTGTCATGCACTTCCGTTATTCGGCCATTGTTCTACCATCATGAGGTGTTTAGTTTTAATTACCATCAACTCATAATAAAGTTTGCATTAATTTTGTATTTTAAGTTTTTAAAAATTATAATCAATTTACTGATGCCAGAAAAGTTATACAATTTGTACAAAAAAGTTAAATCATCTAAAGATGAAGCTGATATTTAATTTTAAAATTAAATATAAATTTAAATAAAAAATGAGGAAGTTGGCTGAATTTGATTAAATATGAATGTGTCAATAAAACAACATGAGCATGGACACTCCCATTGGACAGTTTCCGATGCTTGGCTACCCAATGGGACAGATTCAAGACATCGATTTGCTCCCTATTTTGAACGCATACTGTCTAGATTTGGTGACTAATATGCTTTTGGTTGTTTTATTTTTGCTTTGGTGAATTACATCAAGTGGCACTTTAACGTTTTTAGTTAAAAGCTCTGCTAGTATATTTGACAATTTAATTGCAAAATCAATCAATTAGGCCTAATGCAATGCTGAAATTAATGCATGTTTGCTTGAAATATTCGTCCCCTACAATTTGATATACATAAATTTATTTGAATTTCATATTGCATTATAGCGGCAATTTGACGCCTAGTCAAGAGTAGTGTAAAGTTTTAGAAATGCTAAAATCTGTTAAAGTGGGTCTTAACTTCATCCGCTTAGCAATCGAACATTCGAATACTCTACTTAGAAGTGTAGTATTAGCCATTAGTATTAGTGTTACGAGCTTAGCGAGCTTGATCTTGAAAATTTCCCATGATGGAATATCATGTCGGGCGATTGGACGACCATCGTCTAATCCGCAGCACTCGATGCGAGCTTGATCTTGAAAATTTCCCATGATGGAATATCATGTCGGGCGATTGGACGATCATCGTCTAATCCGCAGCACTCGATGCGAGCTTGATCTTGTAAATTGCCCATGATGGTAGATCATGTCCGGAGATTGGACGACCATCGTCTAATCCGCAGCTCTCGAAGCTAGCTTGATCTTGACAATGGCCCATGATGGAATATCATGTCGAGCAATTGGTCGTCCTTCGTCGAATCTCTGCCAATTGGAAATCTAGTGATTGGTGACTTGTAGCTTTCTCCATTGGAGATTCGAGGCGTAGAATCCATCACTTGACATTTGTTACTTGACACCAATCTTCACTTCTTCTAAGCGATAGTTCAGCCAATTGGAAATCTAGTGAATAATGATCTGTGAGGTTCTGCTCAATACAAGAGGTTAAGTGTGCGTGACGATTAGCTGAGTCAAATGACGCCGATAGTCAGCATGAGAATGAGGCACCTAAATCGTTAGTAATCATGTCAATAATCGGCCTCACTCTGTTGTCACTCTCTAACGCAAAGGGAGACTAAGAATTTGAATCTACGAGTTAAATTACAAGATTATTCAATGAATATAAATTAATAAACTAACTGCTGTGGCGGAGTTGATAAAATTGTGAAAGCATGTCACCTGATTTACAAAGTGCAATGGTGGTTAAAGTGGGAAACAGAATACAATAATGAACAAACCAAATACTTACCGAATTTCATACTGAGATGATAAAGGTTATGGTGGTGTCGGTGTGGTGTCCGTATGACAAAATGAAAGGTTACACAAGTTTCCAATCAATTTCCCTGTTTGAGGCTGACCACATGCACCTTCGGTCTTGACTAATTTATGTAAATAAACGACATCAGAAAAGGTGATGGTGGTTGTTTGGTAAAATAGCTGAGAAAGACGGATGAGATAGTGTAACCAAGGAAAGATTGAGGTTGATTGAGCAGATGAGCGGAAACAAGAATGAATAAAGGAGAGGGATGAGTAAGTAACAGGCTAAGAAAAATAAAAAAAGCACTGCGTTGAGTAGTACCACACATTTTTAGCGTTAAAGAGTGATCGTCAATTTAGCCTAAATATCAATGTGTTATTGATTTAGATGAAATTAAGCTTATTTTGTAGATATCAATTAGCTGAATCCAAATATACATATCATATTACTGTCCACTAAGCAGATGTGTGACAAAAAGATCCAAGACGAAATAAAAAACAACAGATGTCATTGACAAAATTCTCTTAATTGATAAAGCTATACACAAGTTGAAAACAAGATGAGTCATACTAAATGAACTTTGACTTGACTTGAACATGAAAAATAATGATAAACCAGTCAAATCAGCAGGTGATTCAAGTTCTTTTTTCTATTTTTTTTCATAAACATTCATGTTTTACAATTTAAACCTAAATTGCCTTAAATGTCAGCTTATCTTTCCTTTTTAAACTTAAATTTTGCCAGCTTATTAACAAAAAGTCATTTGTTAAACCTAGATTTTCTCGAGTTCAAATCAACATGACTCGTCGATTTTGAACTAACAAATAGGTTTAGTATTAATGTCCTACCGAAAATCTCTATTCTTTGGATACGATTTTTGCTTCTACCAGTTACCGGACAGATAAATGATGTACATTTTTGGAATCAGTATTCAAAGAGCTTAAAATTGATACCAAATTCAAGAAAATCGAACACACATCATAATTTAGGCTAAAAACAGCCTGTTTTGACGGTCACTCTTTGTGTATCAATACCAGTGATGAGATGATTAGTGTTGAAGAGAGGGTAAGCAGCAAAGTAGCAAAGTAGGACGAAACAAAAAGCACATAGTGCACAAGTGTATAATGACATTTGCAATATGAACTCAAACATAGCTTCTAGACATTAATTAAGAATATTAATTTTGGTAAAATACAGGTATGCACAGGTAAGCACAGGTTTTTTTTTTAATTTCCAGGAGAGTGTTAAAATATGATATCATTGTCATTATCATGGCTCACTTTTGGGCTGATTATTCAATCATACATTGGCTCAACTCTATTCATGACAATTTTCAGGGCTATGCAACCTAAAGATCTCGTAATTCGGTTTAAAAGCATATTATACCGAATCCGGGCGCCATGCACTGATGATGCCAACCTATCGTGTTGACTATTCGATCAGGCATCGGCTAATTACTATTCGTGCCAATTTTCATGGCTCTATCACCTATGGTTCTCCTGCAATGCGGTTCAAAAGCAAATAATACCCAATCCGGGCGCCATGCACTAATGACGCCAACCTATCGTGTTGACTATTCGATCAGGCATCGGCTAATTACTATTCGTGCCAATTTTCATGGCTCTATCACCTATGGTTCTCCTGCAATGCGGTTCAAAAGCAAATAATACCCAATCCGGGCGCCATGCACTAATGACGCCAACCTATCGTGTTGACTATTCGATCAGGCATCGGCTAATTACTATTCGTGCCAATTTTCATGGCTCTATCACCTATGGTTCTCCTGCAATGCGGTTCAAAAGCAAATAATACCCAATCCGGGCGCCATGCACTAATGATGCCAACCTATCGTGTTGACTATTCGATCAGGCATCGGCTAATTACTATTCGTGCCAATTTTCATGGCTCTATCACCTATGGTTCTCCTGCAATAGAGGTTTGAATATTGAGGATACCGGAATTGGGCGTCAAGCCAACATGGTACCAACACATGGGTTACACCATTCGAAAGATCGTATTTTTCCAAGTTGACATGGAAATTTTAGTTGTTCTAGGTTATATCGTTTTTGCACAGTATTGAGAAAAGTCAAAATTAATTATTTGAAAATTATCGAAAATACCGAAATTGGGTGCCACGCCCACATGATACTTACACATAGGTTGCACCATTAGAAAGATCGTATTTTTCCAAATCGACATGCACAATTTTCATGTTTCTAGGATCCATCGTTTTTGCACAGCACTCAAAAAACTCAAAATTAATTGCTGTCACGGAGAGAGGGAGAGAGAGAGAAAGTGACCACTTCTTTTTTAGAGGGTAGGGGATGTTGAGATAGTGGCTCCCTCACCACTCAATCTGTCATGGTCAGACACTATGACCACCAAGTCATCAGTTGAAGTGAAAATAGCCATCACGTGCATGACTCGACACAATGCGGTTTCTCTGCCTATTTAAGCTTGCGAGCTGAAGCACTTTATCATCTTGTGCCTTATATGTTTTTGGTGATGATCACTTCTTTTAGTGACTTCTTTACTTTTTAGGTTAATCTCTCATTCTTGGTGGTTATGCTTTGATGCCCCGGACATCTATCACCTACACTCAAGTTCTTACCCGAAATCACCCTCTGGCCTGATCATCTCGTTGTTTCTTTACCAAAGCCTCATCTCAAGTCATTGACGATTATATGTCCCAATCACATCTGTTTTATTATTTATTTATTTCCATCAAATAAACTTATTTTACGTCACGTTATCAGCACGACGCTATAGGATGGATATCGCAAGCATCGTAATTGGTATTCTACTTGGTCTGTGTGCGTGTCTTATTTTGTGGATCTTTGTGGATTGGAAGCCAAGTCCGGGGGTGATCCTCTTCTACGCGACAAAGACAAAATTCATGAAACTGAAGTCATCCGAATGAATGGGACCAACTACTCAAATTCGCAATACATGCTTCGCCTGGCTTTACAACGGCAACGAATTGAGCATGCAATTAAACGTCCGCTGGCGATTAACTCTGAGGCTAACCAGGCCGCACTTGCAAGAATTACTGGGTCCCTGGATGATCGTCATCTTTCTATGATTCGTAAAATCCTCTCGGCATATCAAGCATTTGAGAAGCTCAGCAAGGAGTATGTCACGAATGATGTTGTCAAACAAGCCTTACTGGAACGGGATATTCGCTCAATCAAACTGAATGGTTTCACTGAAGCTAAGATACGTGAGTACACTCTAACTATTGGACAGAAAATTGATGAGTTGCGGATGGCTGGTACAGATTTGACGAATGAAAAAGAAATCTGTCTATACGTGGATGGTCTACCTAGTGAACTTGTTCCTTTTAAAGCATCTACTTATCAACAGCTTGGAACCCTGATACGAGACTAACTTCATTTGAACCTGATACGTTACTGTGGAATGAAGGTTGGTTGAAGAAAAACCGGAACTCTCAATGCTGTCAAAAGAAACCGGCACGTATGCATCCTCAATTAAATTTACCGGACGGTATTCCAAGATTCGGTGTCACTAATGCAAACGGATTGGTCACATTGAGAAAAACTGCTGGAAGAAGAAGGCTGATATGGAGCGCGCAGATGGTGCATCAACTCCTGGTCAAATTTCTAATTGTGCTAATGTTGTATCTGATGGAATAAATGATATTCAACGCTATGTCGCTGACTGGGTTATTGATTCTGGAGCAACAAGTCATTTTATAACATCAGATAGACATCTACTCAATGCTATATGCGTTGGTCTTCGTTTAGATAAAACTGGAATAAGATCGAGCACCTGGTGTCGAGGTCGAACAGGTTGTGTCATTGGGTAACTCTCTGGTGGCCGTGCCTGTCTTGCCACGGATCGCTCTTGTTGACCCATTTACGGAGTCTCGTTGTCGAAGTTGTTAAATCACTGCATCAATCACCTTCTCCCAACGAGAACTTTTCCAGCTTCCGCGGTTCAGAACATCTTGATCCAACGGGCATCGTGCGAACGGATGGCTTAATCCATCGCAGAACACACACACACACACACACGATACGACCAATGTCACCACAGTACGCTGTTGTTGGTTGACTTACTATGGCGAACTTGGATGTTGGTAGATACGGTTAATCAGGTGATTTCGGTAGTTGAGGTACGGCTCGTCCATGACTTGGAGGCCCATTGTCAGCGAAGTACTGTTCCGTGCTTTCGAATTGTACTAGAAGTTTGGTGATAAACTCATGCAGCGTCTCCACTTGAGGTTGTTTCACGTTAAGAGCGTTGAAAACTTTTCATAGAGATGTCATGACATCAGAATGGATATAGCTTGATGAATTCCACTAAAAAACAGGCTTTGGTCGGATTGGTTCCTTGACCCAGCGAGCTGCAGGTCCAACTAGACATTGCTCGAGACAAACGACTTTCTCAATGTAACCAATGTGCATGTGGCGTGCTTTTAAGGCGCTATACTCGGGCCACAACGTGAGGACGTGTCCTAGGAAGGTTGGTCTAATGGAGGCGTCTGGTGGCCACTCACCAGTTGCTATGATTTTGGCACAACAAGTAGGTCGATCTTGTAGCACTTGACACGCTGCTCCTATCGGCAGATCTTCTGTGAACTGGCAAACCTCAAATATGTGTCCGATCTTGAGATTTATCACTTCTGACTCTTGAGACGCCTTCAAATCGTGGTCGGATTCCTGATTAGAGATTCCTTTCGACTGCAATAATCTTAGTGACAGATGTGGCATCACACAGAGATGTTGCCGGTGTTTTTCCAATGTGAGTTTTTTGTTTAATACGGACCGTTTGTGGAGCCAAAAATGAGAACATGGTTGCCCGATACACACAAACACACACACACATGGACATTAACGCTTTTGAGGCCCACAACAAAACAAACTGCTTGATGGCATTACGTGGCGATGACATTCGCCTACCACAGTCTATTAATATCAATTTTGTAGAGACATTTAATTATGAATAAAAACATTTTTTGTTTAATTGTATTCCCTTTTAAATCTTTGCCGAGAGTGGACGAGTTCGGCTCTCTAATTGGCTCACTCTAACGTGCCGCACTCTCACACAGCCGCTCTTATTGGAAATGGAAAGGTTTCTTGATGTGCAACAATAAATATACTTTCCGATCCATGGTTGACGGATTCGGCCGTGGATGGGCTGCAGGTCATTGGAAGATTGGTTAATGGTGTTCTAATGGCCCGACAATTAGGGTAAGTAGGGTGAATTAAAGGTTAAAGGAATTTCTAATTAGCTGCATTATGGCGCAAAATAGGCCTAAAAGCTTTTCTCTTTTATTCTCCCAAGTGACATTGCATTAGGCCTTGATGACCCAATATAAAAGTTTAACTTGCCTTAATTTTTATTCAGTTTAGAGTTGTTTAAGAGCTTTGACGTGAAGAGAAACTGTTTGAACTGTCTTATATGAATTGGTTTTTGCTGTGGCTCGCCAATCGATTAATGTAGAGCAAATGTTTTGTCAATCTTAGCTTGATTTGTCCCAATGGTCAGATTAATCTTTCATTTCCTAACGGAAAAATGCTTTATTTTCATCAAGAAATCAAAAGTCTTTTGGGATTTATTAAAATCAACTCATACAGCCGAGCAAGTGAAAATTGAGATCCTGAGAAGCACTCTAATGGGGATCACTCAACGAAAAGTAAAGTGACATCTTTCATTAATGCACCGTTGAAATATTAAATTAAATTTCCTAATGCAATTTGTATTTCCCCAGACGTTTCAAGCTAAAAGTTTTTTATTAGACGGCGACTTAAAATGGCAACGCTGAAAATTTTTTTTCTGTATCCTAACTCTCGATTGGTTCCAGAAAGATTTCTCTTTTCATCGCAGCTACCTTTACAGTATGACCAAGTAAGCTCTTGGAACGGGTTAAAGATGAATGTCACTTGGTTTCTTCGTTTTATTAAAGTCAGCTAAACAAGTGCAATATCAGAGTAAACAATTCAAAAATGCACAAATATAACAAACGAACTCATTTTATTCTGTGCTGATGAATGTATGCCATTTTATCTATATGACATTTATGACTTCGTTGCAAGAACTGGATAATCGAATTTGATCAACTCAATTTATTTTAACCTAAAAGACAATAAAAAAGTGATGATTAGACATGTTTTACTTGTGAATAGTAAATAAGTTTTACACTGTGGATATTTATTTTGACATTGGTTTTGTACAAATCCACTAAATAAATGTACAAGTTAGTACAAAACTTGTACCATAAATATGTTGTTTGCAGTCACAAACTTCAAAGCTTAAACTCAATTATAGTAAATCATCCTATATTGCAAGAGTTTCATTTTTGGTATTATAAATTTCGAATGTCACATCTAACCATCCAACCACCACCGAACCTCCGCTGCCCCTCTTCAGAGATTGTGCATGCACAGTAGACTCGCACGGGCTTTACCTGACTCAGCAGAATTTCGTATAGGGAGATTCTATATGATTTTTTTGCTTGCCGGTTTAAGAGTGTAATATTTTGGATGTCACCCTTTAATAGACAACATAGAACTAGACGTGTGTGCCACTAGCAGTTTTCAATGTACGACTGTAGCCGTGTGTGTGCAGAATTTACTAGACAATCACAATTCTCTTGGTTAGTCGTCAAGCTATCGGAGCTCGTTCGTTTTAGCTGTGTGCGAGTGTTGTACATGCATCGCTTTGCACCGGTTGTCTTTGAACAATCACATCACCCTCTCAATATTGTAGTTCTGTTTTGTGGTACTCAATTAAATATTTTTCATACGACAAACAGATAAGTCTAATTGTCATTTAAACTCTTTTATTACTCTTCATCGCACATTTTCAACCATATTATCAACATTGCTGGTGAGACCACCAGAATCACAGTATCACATCCTTCTCAGCTTAAATGGTTACTTACCTCTTTGTTCTTTGACATTTTTGTTTGATCTCACTGTTTGTGCTTTGTACCAAAATCTCTCATTCATCTTACCAACATTGTGTGTGTTCACAATGTACTCAAGTTAAATACAGTGTAGTCGCGCATTAACTCTACTTTATATTAAATTCTAACTCGCTTACCTTCTGTTCAATTAAGCCATTTAAACGGAATTGAGTTGAAAATCTAGTTCAAGCAATTTCGGAAAAGTACTACCACACTACCATTCAGTACACTGTCAGTACATCAAAATGGATTTAAGCAAAGAAAAATTCTTTTCTTCCAAATTGCCAATTTTTTCAATTCAATCTCAACCAGCAACGCAACCACTTGCTACAAAATGCATGATTTGTCGATATGTTTTCAACTCTGCCGCCGAAATGCACACTCATATGTCATACCAACACGGAGTTCCTTTATATCGAGGCAAATATCCATCACCAGCAGGAGGACAGTCAACTTCCGACAACAGGATGGGAGCTAACCAAGCGGAAACTCAAAATATTCCTACGCAAAGCAAATCTAAAGATTTGTCAGGCAAGCCATCTACAAGGTATATCATATTTCTACCAATTTTAGCACATTTTAACTTGTCCACTTTCAATACCAGCAGGCAATCTCAAATCAAGCCTACTGTTCGGCCAGACGCTAAGCAATTGCATGCTCGAATGGAAAAACCACAAAAGTCACAAATTCAAGCTCAACTTGCCACTCAACCAGAAGCCGAAAAATGCATGATTTGTCGATATGTTTTCAACTCAACCACAGAAATGCACACTCATATGTCTCACGTGCATGGAGTTGCTTTATATCGACGCAAATATACATCACCAGCAAGAGGACAGTCAACTTCGGGAAACACGATTGGAGCTAACCAAGTGGAAACTCAAAATGTTCCAAAGCAAGACAAATCAAAAGATTTGTCGGGCAAGCCATCAAAAATGCCAAAACCCCCTCAATCAAAATGGGAATTTACTTCAAAAGCTGGAACCAGTCATCACTTAGGACAATCTACAAGGTATATCATATTTCTATATATTGTAACACATTTTCACTCATTCACCTTCAAAGCAGCAGACAGTCTCAAGTCAAACCGATTGCTCGACCAAAAAATGTACAGCCAACAAATGAAAAAGTACTTAAGCTGCAAATTCGACCAAATCCAATGCAAACCCCGAAAGGTACAGCACAATTCCAAGCTCGAAATGAGTATCCCCAAAAGTCGCAAATTTGGTTGGAATCCATGACATTATCAAATCCAAAACATCATCAGCCAAAATATCACTTTCCTTCTCTATCAGGAACAAGTCATCACCAAAGAACAACAACAAGGTATATAGTATTACTTAAGCAAGAGTGTTAATGTTTCATCTTATTTTACATAATTTTTAATCTAATTTATCCATTAAATCAGCAACTTGCTTAAAACAAAGCCGATTTTTAGACCAATTACTTCTCAGCCAATCTCACGGCCTTTCCAAGCTGATAAAGAAATGTTCAAGAAGCCATTCCCACCGAAATTTCATCGTAAACGCTGAAAGTCTCAATACGAAATCTCATACACAAAACAACATTATATCAGTGATTTATAGACTACTTAATAAGTTACACAAAAACATCAACTTAAAATTAACGCTTTAGTTAGAGTATAGTGCAAAAAGCATGATAATACAAATTGTCTAATCGAATTATACAAAACATTCGTAGATTCTCTATTCATAGGGCAATCTATGTAAGGAAATGCTAAGTGTGCTCAAATGTTGTTAATTAACAGAAGACTCTTACAATTTAAAAATTTTTCTAACTCTACAAGACATTACTTCTCTTCATTCATTTTTAAAACATTAGTTTGTTACATAAGTTTCCAGAAACCCCTCATGTTAATTCAACTCACCATCAACGTATTTAGGAATTTGTTTTTCACACAATTCTAATCATGATTGTTTAATTCTTAAAATTTCAAATAATAAATTTTCTAATGGAAAAAATAGTCAATTACTTCCATTTTTTCAAAATTACACGAACATACCTCCCATGGGTGCAATTGAGCACACACATCATTGTGAGCACTCAACTACTTTTCTCATACAAAAAACAATAAATTTAATTTTCATTTATCACATGAACATTTCTCTCTTGGTACAGCATCAAGGGATTTAAAAATTTTAAAACAACACGATAATTGAATTATATTCTTTGCACAAACACAGCATAAATATTTATTCAAAAATTGAGTTAAGTTAAACAAAGTGAAAGAGAAATTCTAATTTAATTATGTAAATCATTTATTAGAGTGCAATATATAATTTACATAAAAACAACCGAAAAACAAGTAAATATTCAAAGTCATGACTTGCATTCGAATCTATTAATTTAAAGCTTTGTTGACGCCAATGGCGGTCTGTGAGAGGTCAAAGTAGGTGGAGGCATCAAGCTCGGTCGCATTTGCTATTTGGTCTCATTCCTGACGTTATGTAAAAGAGCGTATGGTGAAACCACGATGCATCGTATTTATGTGTGTGTGTGTGTGTGTGTGTGTGTGTGTGTGTGTGTGTGTGTGTGTGTGTGTGTGTGTGTGTGTGTGTGTGTGTGTGTGTGTGTGTGTGTGTGTGTGTGTGTGTGTGTGTGTGTGTGTGTGTGTGTGTGTGTGTGTGTGTGTGTGTGTGTGTGTGTGTGTGTGTGTGTGTGTGTGTGTGTGTGTGTGTGTGTGTGTGTGTGTGTGTGTGTGTGTGTGTGTGTGTGTGTGTGTGTGTGTGTGTGTGTGTGTGTGTGTGTGTGTGTGTGTGTGTGTGTGTGTGTGTGTGTGTGTGTGTGTGTGTGTGTGTGTGTGTGTGTGTGTGTGTGTGTGTGTGTGTGTGTGTGTGTGTGTGTGTGTGTGTGTGTGTGTGTGTGTGTGTGTGTGTGTGTGTGTGTTTGTGTGTGTGTGTCTTAACATTTCTTGGACTCATGTTCATTAAAACTTATGCATTAAAAGTTGAACTGATCAACTCAAACTTCCATGTAACATCTCAATTAGCGCACGAACAAAGTTTTGTTCTCTCTATCCGCATGATTAGTCATGGATTACAAAGCAATCAATAGGACAAAACATTGCACAACTATCAAGTATATAAAAAAAAGTTTTAGAGATCTCCCTGTTTATGCCGCAGAGGCGCACGGAACCGACGACCGCGCGCGTGTGTGTTCGTGCATTACATTGTTCCATATATTAAAGGGAAAACAATGAAATGGGAGTTTGTTATTCTCTTCGCTTCACGAGCACCTCGAATGTAAAACCCTGCCTCTGCAGTAAAAATAGAGTCATGCACAAGGCTTATAGTACGGTTGATTGTTATGTAATGTCTTGTATTTTATACGCTCACCTTGTAATCGACGAGTTTTGCAGTGTAAAAAGGAACAGATCTGTGTGCCACTAGAATTTATTGCATTACTGCCAGTGTGAGATGAGACGCGTTTACAGCTGCTATTTTATGCGCACTAGTTTGCATGCAACGAAATGCAAAGTGAGTTCTGTGCTGTTTTGGTGGTCGCATTTTGGTCTTGTCAGTGAGCATTCACTTTTTACTCTCTCAACTCACAATCAGCTCCAGTTTCCATTGTTTTTCTCTGCCTTTCAGTGACTATCTATGTTGACAGAATATTATTCTCCTCGTCGATGAGGTAAGCTTAATTTTACTTGTAGGCAAAAGTCTAAGAGTTTTACTGGTTCTAAGCGTGTTACAGGTCACGCGAGACCGAATGGTTAAGATCTGACTGGACTGAACGCGGCATTGCCAACAGTGGCGAGAGGCAAGGCCTTAAATAGCTGGCCGATGGCTTGAGTTCGAACTCTCGTTCTGTTCGATCGCCCTGTTACGAGTTTGACTCGTGACACATTGCTTGATCACCATCAGGTTGATCCAATCCTGGTCGGTCTCTAGAGGTCGAGTTCCACCTGCCATCAGCCGAAGGTGCCAGCAGAGAAGCGCCTGTTTGAATCGAATGTGGAGGTAGAAGGAGATGAGCATTGACAGGTCCGTGACCAGTTGGACACACTTCAGGAAACTTTTGAAGTCGATTGTCCAATCCGTCTTGACTAGTGCTCGACCAGGCGATCTGGGTGCGCTAGCATCTCCAGTGCCTACAACTTAGAGGATCGTCTTGCTTATCCTGACCTTAACCGAAAGAGTGTCTTTCCGCAGTGACTTCGCGTCCACGAGGAATGGCATTGGATGAGGATCCTTCTTGAGAGGCCCTGGGTCCGCAACGAATGTCTTTCTACTTGGGTGAGCACGTGGTGTCTTGCAGATCACATATTGTTCGATTCTCAGATCGGACATTCCACTTGACTCTGCATCTAGGGTTCCAACTTGTGCCGAGGTCTTCCAGAGCTATTTGTTGTCCTAGATGGGGAGCTTCGGCTCGATCGTGGCCTTCCAATGTGCCGACAATGATTCGACAAGGGTGTAAAATAACTGGGCTAGTCTCGTTGACCTCATTGAAGTCTATGCCCTTACTGGGAAACTTTAGTTTTTCTGTCACTTGTCGACTATCTTTGTCAAGCGCATAGCTCGTGTCCCCAGGACTGACTTCCAGATGAGGCTGGACCATCGCGTATTTAATGGGACTCGGTTCCGGTATATACACGTTTCGGTCGAGATACACAGGGACCAGTAGGCATTAGACCAAGTGTTCTCATGGATGCTACCTCAAAACGGTCCTCTGTCATTTGGATCGCCAAAGATGCTCATTGAAGGTGTGGTTATGAACTGACTGGCTTTCGAAATATATCTTGAGGTTCGCGATCACTTGCAGATAACTAGTCTTTACCGGTATTAAATCCTTCACCCACCGACTAGCATGACCCACCATGCACTGTTCGAGCCAGAATGTAAGCCACTTGTGGACTTGGTCATCGAACGTTGGCAGCGGCAAATCCTTGAGACACAACCCGGCTGAGTCACATTCGTCCTCCCTTGGATGACCTGTTAGTTTTGAATCGGTCAAACTGTGTGACTCGGCAAGTTCGAAAGTGATCCGCTTGGAGTCTTGGAATAAAGTATCGAATGTCTTGCCGTCCAACGAAGATTGCTATTGGCGAACCAACGGTTCTTCTGGTCTTGACTCAACGAGAGATCGTTCTTGCGTCACGGTGCGCAATTGATTGCCTGTTCCAACCGGCAAGTTCTCCGTGAACTGGCACGCCACGAAGACGTATTCGATCTTGACATCGATAGCTTCCGACATTTGAGAGCTACCCGGTCGAGGTAGGTTTCTAACAGACGATCAAGTTTGGTCAGTTCGTCCACCCTCAAACAGTTGTCCAAGTAGTTAGGCTTGCGACCAATTCGGAAAACTCGGCTCCACGTCTCGATGACTCAATGAATTTCATTGTCGGTCGTCGGCGGTCGTACATCTTGGCCTTGGAGTCAGGCGCCAACGATCCATAGGCGAGTCTGACAATCTTAACCAACGTCAGGGATGCACGGATTTCGGTGGTGCCTCCATCATGTGGCACACGCGCGTGAACACAAGGGAAATAAGGATACAAGGGAGACGAAAGGCTAAGAGGTTTACTGGCTCTAAGCGGCGTCACATGTATGCTGTATTGCGGTGTATATAATCGATTCCGTCTAATCGTAAATATTTTTTTCTTTATAGAACAATCAAGTGAAATTGATCAGGCACTTACGCACTAGTCAATAACGATGGATAACAGGAAAAACAAAGACAAAAAGATTTCTGGCAAAAAAGTTGTACCTGTGAAGATGAGTTATGAAACCGACGATCATGATAGTTGTCGCGGTACGCTTTGCATCGCGAGGTTGAACGTCTTGAATTCGTGTAACACGATTTATTCATTCAGGACACAAGTGACACTTTTCACATAAAATAACAATAAAGTGCTTCGTCGAGAGTTGGACAGTCACTGACTCAAAACAACTACATGATCGAGTTATATACACATCTATCGCTAGTCAGGTTACATTCATTGTCAGGTTAAGTGTCATATTTAGGCTATTTACACTGCCATGCTTGTCTTCTGGCGCTAGGTGATGACCAGTCCTTTGTGTAAGGTCCAAGATAACGATTTACTTAAGTTCAGGCTTGAAATACCATCTCGGCCGTGCAACGATGCGTCAGGTCGCATCGACATGCGACAATAGTGATGAAACGGAGATCTGTTCTGATTATGATGATCACATCACACAAGAGAGCGGCAGTTCAGTAAATGTGCTCAAACCCAGCGGATGCACTGTGACCAGGCAAACGATGTGGATAAAGACCGATTTTGGAGATGAAGACGACAAAATTAACGAGTCCAATTCTTCCTCTGGATCAACGTCTTCAGACAAATCGAACGAGAATCATGGCAGTGACGGCGATTACATTCCAGAATATTCATCATAATCTTCTGAATCTTCTGGAACTCCTTCTTCTGGATCATCTTGTGCTAAACCCAACAAGAATAACGGCCGTGACGATGACGATAATTCGGGTTGTTCATCTTCACATTCTGGATCTACTTCTTCTTCTGGATAATCTTCTGCTAAACCCAAAGAGAATAATGACAGTGACGATAAAGACAATTCGGGTGGTTCATTCTCACATTCTGGATCTACTTCTTCTGGATCATTTTCATCTCCCAATCTCATCGAGAATGATGGCAGAGATGAAATAAACAATCCAGATGGTTCATCCTCTCCTTCTGGATCTTCTACTTCAGAGGAATCTTCTTCTCCCAATCTCATCGAGAATGATGGCAAAGATGAAATGGACAATCCAGATGGTTCATCCTCTCCTTCTGGATCTTCCACTCCAGGGCATCTTCTTCTTCCAATCTCATCGAGAATGATTGCAAAGATGAAATGTGCCGCGCTCGATATGATCTCGCTGACCAGGAAACATAGCTTTGACCGGCGATTTTTCGTCCAGTGCAGCATGAGGCGAGAGGTTGTACAGAAATGCAGCTGTTTTCACCGCCAAAGGCCAATACCGTTCGGGCATACAACTTTCGAACATCAGGCTCCTTGTCTTGCCAACTATTGTCTCAATAGTGCGTTCAGCTGTTCCGTTCTGTTGGTGACAATATTCCACGGACAGTTCTGGCTTGATGCCTTGGTTGTTCAGATAGTTCTCAAAGTCACCTTTGAACTCTCCACCATTGTCACTGCGTACTCTCAGAATTTGCGTCTCTCTCTTGAACTGCTTCTCCAATCGAGTCTTGAAATCGATGAACGCCTTTAATGCCTCGTTCGAAGACTTGCTTGCCAGAGTGTACACCTCGGTGAACTTGGTGAAATCGTCCACGAAAAGCACAAAGTAACGGGCATCATCAAAACCCAAGCACTTCGATTCGCAGATGTCAGTGTGGATTAGTTCGAGTGGAGCAGTGGCACTCTCATAGGTGGATGACTTGTATGGTAACTGTCGCTGTTTGGCCATCACACACGTTTCACAGTGCACCGGGTGCGAGAACTGGATGTTGGGATATAACTTCTTCAGTTCATTCGATTTCTGTTCACATGGATGGCCAAAGCGACTATGCCACTTGACCGAATTGGCACTCAGAGCACAGTCGTCACTTGGTTCGATGTAGCGGTACAAATCGTCAATGCGTTTGGCCTTGAGATACTCCACCTCGTCCTTGTACACCGTAGCCTCGTGTTCTTCAAACAGCACCTTGTATCCCTGGGCAGTGAGCTCGCTGACCGACATGAGATTGGCTTCAAATTCTGGCGCAAGCTTGACCTTGGACAGTTTCAGCGGCTCCCACTCGGTGTGCAGAAACAGTTCACCTGGTGAACTTCACCAGTGCCATAGATCTTGCAGATCGAGCCATCAGCCAGAGATACCGAAGAGTTATCCGTTTCGCGCCCCGACGTCAGTTTATGGCCAGAGTTGGTGTAGTGTGGCTTTGCACCCGAGTCAAGTACCCAAGTTCTGTCTTTTACAGGACAAGACAAATAAACCAAATTATCTTTATTTACATTTGGTGCAGATGGAAATACAGAAGGCGCTTTGCAATCGCGCTTCAAGTGGCCTGGCTTGCGACAATTGTAGCATAGGCGAACAGGATCTTTCTTGTGAGCATACATGGCCACATCATTCTTGAACTCACGGGTTAGACTCTTGAGATGATGGACCGCGTCTTCAACATTCCGATATGTGAGCAGAGCGTCTTTGCACTGATCTGCCAGCTTGCCAGTGATCGAGTCAGCCAGCCACTTCACATGCATTCGTGGGGTAGCTTCACCTTCCATCATTCGGTATTGCTGGACCAGAATCTTCAGCTTCTCCACATGGTCATCCACGGTGGAGTAGTCGCGTAGCTTTAATTCTCCAATCTTTTCCAATAACATCGCCCGCTTGTCCTCGTGATTGTTGTCGAACTTTGCCTTTAGCACAATCACGGCTTCATATGCTGACGTGGCGTTCAGAACCGCAAACTTGTTTGATTCGCTCACCGAGTCATGGATCTTGGCCAGCGCAAGAGTGTTCCGAGCGTCTTCTGATGGTAGAGCTTCCAAGATAGCTATGGCAGCCTCATTTTGGCTAAGGGCAACCGACAGAGTATGATACCACAACTTGAAGTTGTAGTCTGACAGAATAGGCAGCTTTAGGTCTTGTTCGACTCGAACACGACCAATCGATGGCGCCGGGCCGGACGGACCACCTCGGGACTTACTCGAGAACAGCTTGATGACGACAGTGGACACCAGTGCATATAAGACAGCGGCCAATACGGAAATCACCACCACAGAGGTAGTCGGCAACATCTGTTCCACTTGGCCAAGAAACCAGTTAGCCATGGCTTTTGGTAGAGACGGTGCTGATAACGTGTTAACGAACACTGGAAATCACAGAGAGAACCAGACAAGATGATCACAAAGAAGATCTTTATTGGAGTAAGCAAATACACAGAGTGACAGAGTTGATCGTTTCTCTGTCTACTAATACTATAATACTAAATAGAACACTCGATGTTCGATGGCTTACACGAGACTAAACGGATGACGATACGTCCACTTTAACAAAATGGACAATCCAGATGGTTCATCTTCTCCTTCTGGATCTTCCACTTCAGGGGCATCTTCTTCTTCCAATCTCATTGAGAATGATGGCAGAGATGAAATGGACAATCCAGATGGTTCATCCTCTCCTTCTGGATTATCATCTTCTGTCCGCTCTAACGTGAATGAAGACCTCAACAACATGATGCACACCAATGGTTTTACATATGGAGAGTTACGCGACATTCAGTACAAGATTGCTCATCTGACCGACAACGAATTACTGCAGCAGATAGTGGACCTGGTCGGTGAGCAGCACAATCATTGTTTCATCATAATCAACGGCACACTTCGGTTTAACTTGTTCGATCTTGACAATTCTACTCTTCTGGAGATTATGCGACGTCTTGAACTTCATGAGTGTGTTCAAAATATTTTGTCATAATTCACTTTGATAGTCAGTAATTTGATTTTTATTTGGAATTATCTGTCAGGAATATTTTTTTTTGTTTCCTATTAAAAATTATATGCCAATAATTTATTTAAATACATTTCCAAAGATGTCAGTATTTCTTAAGTGTATCAAATTCATTTATTATGTTGATTTACATTAAATATTTGTTTTGTTTCATTTGAATAATCTTTTGTGTCCTTATTTCTTCACTTTCAATGCATCCATCCGCAAGCTTTAAATATTAGATCTTTTAGGAAAATTTTTTTCAGATTGAGCTGCTGGATATTATTTTTGTGGATTTTGTAATGTTTTGGATCTCTTTGTCTTCGTTCGGCTCTGATAGTTCGAGCCGTCGAAACTGGTTATCTGGTTTTGTATTTGCACAGACAGATACTAGATGGCGAATAATTCACCGTCAATTGCGTTATTTTGCTATATAATTTATCTATGTAGAAAAAATTGAAGCTGCGGTCTTACCTAATTCGATTTAGCCATCATTTAAGTGCATTATGTGTATAATATGTCAATAAAATTGTCCCAAAGGAATGTTAAAATACACTAAGAATCCAATAACAAATTAGGTTTCTCCATCAATGCGAACCTTTCAGCGTTAATTTCTAAGAAAAAGTTAATGTACTTATTAACTCAAGTGGGTCTATTGGTGCACTCAAGCACTCAAATTTTTTTTGTGGTTTTTTTTTGCTTTTAATGTGATTACCAAAAATAGTCTTTAATAATTTAATTCTAGTTAATGTGCTGTCGATAATGTTATGTAAATCATCCCTTTGAATAAAAATTATGAATGCACGAAGTGCTGTTGTTATGTCTTTCACATCATTTTTCTATTTATTAATTTTTGCATTATTTTGTTTTAAGAATTCTCTAGTGACAGCAGCAGCTGCGATATTCAGACTAATTTGATTGACGATCCGTCAAATGGATAATAATGGCACACACAAAGAGTAATGTTCACCTAGGGAGTGATTAAGTGGTGATGATTCGGAAAATTTCAATTGAATTTACATAATTTCTAGGAAATTAATAAAGCAATAACATGAAGTAGATTGAATTTGTCTCCGTAAATACCGTGAACACCATGAATCCCAATGGGCTAATTCACAGTTAAGCAATTTTAAATTTTTGCCTATAAAAGAGTTTGTTTGGTTGGTATGATGCTTCAGTTGACTTGAGTCTGGGAGCGCTTCACATCGTCAAATTCATCAGCAGCAGCACGACAATGAGTGACACTGATCGAATCTTGGTTTTCAACTCGAAATTGACAAATGACACTCCGAATATCGCGGAGTACTTAATCATTGCCTGGTTAATTCTTGTGGCAACAATACTGCTTTTTATAATTATTTGCTTGATCAGAGTAGGTTATTTTACTTCTCCATCGTCTCCGAACAATTCTGTCTCAAACTTGAACAGTATCTTTGAGCCACAGGAAGCAATGCCGAGCCAGATGGAGCAGGTTTTCTACGATCGCCGAGCCGAACGGTGTGCTATGATGGGATTTGCACCACCACCACCTCTATACTGTGAGGTGATTGAATCAGGTTTACCACCGCCCGAGTACGAAACTGTCTTCCCTGAAGTTCAACACTAATCAATTTAGGGTAGTAACTTAGAATTCGGAAAAATGAATTCCTAACTTTAGTTTAGCTTTGCGACACGAACCGATTAACTCAGATAACCAGTGACGAAATATTCTTTAACTCTTGTGTAGAAAAATCGATTTTTACTTTTAAATTTGTTTCATTCAATTAGATTTAGATATCATAAAAGCTAAAAACTTACACGACAAGCAAGCACATTAATTTTAGATTTACCATAATGTAATTTGAATAATAAAATATTGAATTAATTTGTTTATGAAATTGTTTTGTTTTCTCAACATGCCATGCATCGTAATGCCCCAAAATGCTTTAACGTCATCGATGCATTACGCCTAATTGATTGATTTTGATTTTAGCATGTCTAAAACTTTGCACCACTCTTGACTAAAAGCGTCAAAGTGGCGCTATAATGTCAATTGAAAATATAATAAATTTGTGCAAACCAAAGTGTAGGTGACGAATATTTCAAGCAATCGTGCATTAATTTCGGTATTGCATTAGGCCTAATTAATTTATTTTGCTATTAACTTGTCAAATAACCTAGCAGAGCTTTTAACTAAAAACATTAAAGTACCATTTAAAGTAATGCACTAATGAAAAACTAAAACAACAAAAAAACATGCTAGTCCCTATGCGTAGACAGTAAGAGCAAAAACGGGAGCCAATCGATGTTTCGGGTCTGTTCCATTGGGTAGTCATGCATCGGAAACAGCCCAATGGGAGTGTCTATGTTCAAAATGTCTCATTGACGAACAGTATGTCTGTCCGTTCTAAACCCTTCAGTTTTTTTTTTGAATATGTATTCAAGTGATATATCAAAATGCTCGGGGTGTTCAAGTGATTTTAAAGGCAATTCTTTCGTGTAACATTTATTACATTTGTTTAACCAGAAAAGATGGACATATATCCCAGGTCACTAGTTGACTTATTATAAAAATGAGTGATTTTGTTTCCCTTGCATGGATTTTAATAAATGATAGGTCATTTCTGCATGATTTTTGACGTAAAATCTGTTTTGGCATCAAATCGGTTCCAAAATGGCGTTTTATGGTACTTGATTCAAAACCCTAAGGGTTTCATATTGGGTACGTAGGCGAGTAATACATCAAAATGCTCAGGAAGACGCGTAGATGCGATCTGGGCACTAAAATGAATCATTTTATACAATCTCTCGAAGTAGTTCTTAGGCTTAGCACAAGTAACAAGCTGTCGGGCTCTAGCCCAAGAGAGTCACCTGGCAAAATCCGGGGTCTATATGTGTTTTAGAACTTCTCTTGGACTCTGGTAAAGTTGACACAACGACCGGGTTGAATGTCATTACAAGAGAATGAGTTAAAACTCAAAATTAATGACGTAATTTCACTCTCAACATATCATGCATAAAAATGCGGAGAAATGCTTTAATGTCATCAATGCATTTAGCATAATTGAGTGATTTCGATTTGAGCATGTCTAAAACTGTCCACTTTTGACAAAAAGCGTCAAAGTGTCGTTATAATTCAAATTGAAATTATAATAAATTTATGTTAATCAAAGTGTAGATGACGACTATTTCAAGCATTGCATTCGGCCTAATTGATTGATTTTGATTTTAGCGTGTCTAAAACTG
Source organism: Rhizoglyphus robini (assembly GCA_023373905.1). NCBI lineage: Eukaryota > Metazoa > Arthropoda > Arachnida > Sarcoptiformes > Acaridae > Rhizoglyphus > Rhizoglyphus robini. The sequence continues at coordinate 134,452 of JAKIJQ010000132.1, read as the reverse complement.
TCCACTTTTCACAAAAAGCGTCAAAGTGTCGTTATAATGCAAATTGAAATTACAATAAATTTATTAAAACCAAAGTTTAGGTGACAAATATTTCGAGCAATTATACATGATTTCAGCATTACATTAGGCCTAATTGATTGATTTTGATTTTAGCATGTCTAAAACTTTGTCACTCTACGCTAAAAGCATCAAAGTGTCGTTATAACGAAAATTGAAATTATAATAAATTTATGCAAACCAATGTTTAGGTGACGAATGATTGATTTTGCTATTAATTTGTCAAAAAACTAACATAGCTTTTAACTAAAAACTTTAAAGTGCCATTTAATGTAATGCACCAAACAAAAATATAACAACACAAAGCATGTTAGTCTCAAAGCGTAGACTGTAAGAGCTCAAAAACAGAAGCCAATCGATGCCTCGAATCTGTCCCATTGGGCAGTCAAACATCGGAAACTTCCCAATAGGAGTTTCCATGTTCATGATGCTTCATTGGCGCACATTCATATATAATCAAATTAAGCCAATGTTTCGAATGGCATTTAAACATCGGCAACTGTCCGATGGGAGTGCCCATGTTCATGCTGTTTCATTGACGCAGAGTCTGCCACTCCGTTCTATGGCCAGAGCCCGCGGGATGGTTTTGGGGTTTTTGGTTCTGTAATCCAAAGCCCCTCCCCCTAGACCCAAATTTTAGGGACTTATATGAGGACGTGGCATAGTATATGATTATATCGGTTACAAAATCGAGTTTAATGTTGTTTTGTTTGATTATTATCGCTAATTACACAATGTTTTTATGAGTTCAAGGTTATTCAATTCAAAATGAGCATAGATTTGACAAAAATAAACAATATTGGTACCCAAATTTTATCGAAATGGAGCCCTTTTTTGTTAAAAATGGGGCCCTTTTGGGCCCCAAACACCCAAAAAATTGTACTAGAAGGTACACAAAACACATAACCCCGCGGGCTCTGTCTATGGCCCTCTTATTTTTATTGAATATATAGTCAAGTAATATATCAAAATGCTCAGGGTGTTGAATTGATTTTACAGGCGATTATTTCGTATGACATTTAGTACATTAGTTTGACCAAAAAAACGGACAGACATCCCTGGTGCCCATTTGACTTATTGTGGAAATGAGTATTTTTGCATCTCTTGTATGGATTATGACAAATGAGAGGTCATTTCTGCATGATTTTTGACGTAGAATCTGTTCTTGATATAAAATCCGTTCCAAAATTGTACTTTCTGGTACTTAATCCATGGATCTAAGAGTTCCAAATTCTGCACCTTAGCGACATATACATTAAAATGCTCAGGAAGACATGTAGAATCGATAGGAATATTAAAAATATTAGCAATGCAAGAGATGCAATACCTCGAAGTAGATCCTATGCCTAGCTCAGATACCTAGCTGTGATGCGTTGGTTCTAGAGAGTCACCTAGAAAATTCCTAGGTAGTTATGTGTTGTAGAACTCCCTCTGAACTATGGTAAAGTTGGCACGACGACCGGGTTAAGTATCGTATAAATTATACTATTTTTAAGCAATCCAAACATCACATGCATTACTGTCTTCGATACACTTTGTATAATTGATTGATTATGCTTTTTGAGTGTCAAAACTTTCCAATTAACTTGACTAAAAGCTTAAAAGCCACTTAAAGTAATGCGCCAAAACATTACAAAAATAGAAATTTTTGCTTGTAAACTCAACTTTCAACCCCATGTTATGCAAATTTTGATTAAATAAAGTAAAAAGTAGGGTATTAGAGTTATGTAATGTTGGAGGTAAGTGGTATAATTTTCAAATACTCTTAACATCACATGCATTCATGTCATAAATGCATTTTGTATAATTGATTGATTATACTTTTATAGTGCTTTGTACCACTCTTGACTAAAAATCTTAAAGTGCCACTTCAGTCAGGCTTGTCAGGCAGATACATAGCGGTCGTGCGCTGGCCCTAGAGAGCCACCTGGCAAAATCCCAGGTCGCTATGTGCTGTAGAACTCCCTCTGGGCTCTGGTAAATTTGGCAAGACGACCGGGTTAAATTTCAATACAAGAAAATGAGTAATATTCAAACTTAAATGGCGAAATTTCAAACACTCTCTACATATCATGCATCGAAATGTGGCGAAATGCTTTAATGTCATCAGTGCATTACGCCTAATTGATTGATTTTGATTTTAGCATGTCTAAAACTTTGCACTACTTTTGACTAAAAGCTTCATAGAGGTGCAATAATGCCAATAAAATTCTAATAAATTTATGCAAATGAAAGTGTGTAGGTGCCAAATATGCCAAGCTATCATAAACTAATTTCTGTATTGCATTAGGCTTAATTGATTGATTTTGCTATTAACTTGTCAAAAAATCAAGCATAGCTTTTAACTAAAAACGTCAAAGTGTCACTTAAAGTAATGCACCAAAGCAAAAATAAAACAAAAAAGGCGTGTTAGTCCCCAAGTGTAGACAGTAAGAGATCAAAAACGGGAGCCAATCGATGTTTCGAATCTGTTCCATTGGGTAGTCAAGCATCTGAAACTGCCCAATGGGAGTGCCTATGTTCATGGTGTTTCATTGACGTACATTCATATATTATCAAATTCAACCAATCATTTCTCTTTCTTGTTCATTTTTTTGTAATTCCACATCGATATCATTACAAACACGCAAGCGTAAAAATTTACGACCGATTATATAAAGGCGATGGCAAGAACAAAGATAGTCACATACTGCAAATTTTCCTGTTCACTTTGAAACTCCGCAGCAATGGCTTCACACCACTTTGTCACTTTTCTGGCTGTAGCCCTCGCAATTGGCTTCATAATTGCTGCCGATCCGTTGCCCAGCAGCAATGAAGAATCAGATTGGCAATCCAATCAATCACTCAAGCTTGACCACCCAATGGGAAACAACTACTACCTGAACATCACTATCCCACCGGTTGACAAAGCCTTGGAACACAACATCTGGCCTAAGGTAATCGATTATGTCATGATCATTATTCTATTGGCTTTTTTGCTGCGCGCGATCTACTTGATGAACAAGATACTCATCCGCATAGAAAATCGCAGAGGAATTCGATCTCGACGAGATGTACACGTGATGCGCAATATCAACGCCACAATTCGTGTGAAACGAGCTGATGCTCGTGTGGATTCAAGCGCCGTCTAAATTTCGGTTAGTTAGGTTTTAACAAGAACTTAACATCCAAAACAAAGACATTTCTGATGTATAATCACAGAACACGAAAAATTCCACTTTTGACTTAAAGCAATGAACACATTAATGTACCAAAAAATAATAACAGACATTTTGTTGATATCACTACTTTTAAAATCATGTAATGCAAAGTTAAATTAAATAATGCAAATCAAAGTGCGGCATGTAAAGTATCGCATAAATTATCATATTTTCAAACACTCTAAACATAACATGCATTCATGTCATCAATGCATTTTGTATAATTGATTGATTATGCTTTTTGAGTACCGAATTTTTCCAATTAGCTTGACTAAAGTGCTAAGAGTACCACTTAATGTAATGCACTAAAACAAAATAAAAACAGAATTGTTGTTTGTAAACTCAACTTTCAAACCAAAATTTTAATTAAATTACCTAAAAAGAAGTGTATTAGAGTAAAGTAATGTTAGCGGTAAGTAGTAGAATTTTTTTCAAACACTCTCGACATTACATGCATTAATGTCATCGATGAATGTTGTATAATTGATTGATTAGGCTTTTTGGGTGCCGAAACTTTCCAATTAACTTGACTAAAAACATAAAAGTGCCACTTAAAGTAATGCGCCAAAAGAAAACAAAACAAAAACAGATTTTTGTTTGTAAGCTAAACATTCAAACTCAAGTTATACAAATATTAATTAAATTTAGTAAAAAGTAGGGCATTAGAGTTATGTAATGTTGGAGGCAAGTGGTAAAATTTTCAAACACTCTCGACATCACATGCATTCATGTCATCGACGCATTTTGTATAATTGATTGATTATGCTTTTTGGGTGCCCAAACTTTCCAATTAACTTGACTAAAAGCCTATGAGTGCCACTTAAAGTGATGCACATTAACAAAACAAAAACAGAATTGTTGTTTGTAAACTCAACTTTCAAACCCATGTTATGCAAATTTTAATTAAATTACCTAAAAAGTAAGGTATTAGAGTAAATTAATGTTGGAGGTAAGTGGTAAATTTTCATACACTCGATATCACATGCATTCATGTCATCGAGGCATTTTGTATAATTGATTGATTATGTTTTTTGAGTGCCAGAAGTTCTGGCCCAGAACTTTCCAATTAGCTTGACTAAAAGCCTAAGAGTGCCACTTAAAGTTATGCGCCAAAACAAAACAAAAAAAGAATTGTTGTTTGTAAACTCAACTTTCAAACCCTTTCAAACTTTGTTATGCAAATTTTAATTAAGATATGTAAAAAGTAAGGTATTAGAGTAAAGTAATTTATGTCTTTTAGTGAGAAAAATTAGTCAAATCAAGGCTCTCATGAGCCATCTTATGGCAAAGATTCAAGTTATATTTTTTGAAACACGGGTCTTTGTACTAATCTAAAAGAGTAAAGTCCGTTTTTTATTAAAACTGCAAAAAGAAATGGCTACAAACACTTCTGTTCTGTTCTTCAAAAAATCCAAATACGTCTATCTGTATGACTTGTCCAATAATTAAATACAAAAATATATGATAAATGCAAATTGTTTATACTAATAAAAATAAAATAAGATTTATTGAGTAGTGTAGTACTTCATTCAGTCCTTGTTGTTATGAAATAAATGTGAACCAATGGCAACCATCGATGCAATTAGACAATCAAAATTTATAATATTTTGTCGATGTTTTAGCCGCGAGCTTATCTCCATACATCAGTGAGGCATAGTTGTTCGTGGACTCAATCGCCTGGCCAGTTGCAATGTTGTGTTCAATGTCAGCAAATGTCACTTGATTTCCATCGACAAGACGAACATACACTCGGCCATCTGCCATCTGTGATCGTTTGTACAGTACAGCTGTGATGTGTTCAATGTTTCTGGAGTTGAGTGTGTGGGACATGATCACGACGTTACTGTTTGAAATAACACATAAATGAACTGAAGACATATAAGACACTGAAATTGTGTGAGTTAGAGTGGTTGAGTGTGTTGCTGAATTGGCGGTATCGTCTTTGTCCGATAAACCAAGAAGACTTCTGTCTACGAACGTGAGCAATGTAAACATATACTTCCATGGATATAATGTTCGCACTCTCGCTCGAATGGCTGTCTATTATCACTCTGCTGAACGACTACCAATTACACACGTACAAAAAAGCAATTAATCTGTCATCAAAAAGGATAAAAATCTACCGACTCACTCTTAATGTAAACAGTTTTCCTCCATAGTTTAGAAATGATTTTGCCGTATACATTGAAATCGAGTTCGATTTGGTATGATTGTTCATGATGAGCTGCTAATTTATTTCAAATAGGCTCGCTAACATTTGTCTACCACATGAAATGATGGTCAATTTAATAAATGTTTTAATAAACGTAAATCAGTTTATAAATGTTACATATTTGTTTTACTAGAGAACTTTCATCCATTGTGTCAATACAAATATTAAATGTTTGCAATACACAATGATTAGTTTATAAGTTTCTCAGTGTCATCAGACTGTTGATTGTCACTGAGTTGATTGGAAAACTCGGACAATTCTTCTAAATCATTGACTGCAAGGTCGATGTTTGTTTTCGGATAGTAACGAACATGATAATCACATGACATGGGCGAATTAACTTGGTGAATCTTTTCAGGTGCGGTTTAGAGCAATTCCGATCCAAAGGAAGGACTTTTGATTCTGTTCGAATTAAATAAAATAGATTAATACGTACAAATATGAGTTGTTCAAGTGACACCAGAGTTCTTACGTGTGATAAATCAAGTAGACAAAACATACAAAACCAAGCACACCGATAGCAAATATGAAATAACCTGATGCATGCATGTTGTGACTTTGATGGGTCAAATTTGAACTCAAATTGAACGATGCCTTACTGTCCCAGACATAGATCGTTTTCTTGAGTGAATCATTAGCCAGGAGATTCTTATCAATGTGTGCCAAAATGACATTTTCTACATAAGTAGTGTTTGCTTCCATTGTGGTGAGTTGATGATTCGATATGAAAGTAGGACTTGAAAATGTCGAACACATATGACCACCGATTGCAACGACGAACAAATGCAATTGAGCTATTGATTCATTTTACTGATTGCCATTTGTTCGAACTGATGATAGCTTCACTTGAACGTAGTGTCGAATTGCATGGCGTGATTGTGAGATAATGCCTGCAATAACAATGTGATTTATGGGTTTTGTCAATCGCTTACGCCACTTTCTCTCGACACTTTATCTTCGCTGCAAATATATTGCACAATTGAAAATAGTCTGGAGATTAGAAACAAAGAAGCCGATTAGACGAGGATACTAACTTTTCTCTATCTGATTTCTTCATGTGTGTGTGTGTTCTGCGTGTTATGCAATGACCAGAAAATGGCGAGGCTATCTTGTGTGTCTGCTCGATTGAAACAAGCAAAGGAGAATGCAGTGGCAGTGGAGACCGCTGGTGACGCACCAGGGCCGGCGGGAGGTCATTTTTTTCTGCCATCGGGCAAGGGCGGCAAGGTCCAAGGGGCGGCAAATGGCCCGAGCGGCATATGGCCGAAAGAGCGGCAGAGTGGCTGGTGGAGGGAAATGGAAGTGGTGGAAGGATGGGCGGTTGTAGATTGGAAGGTGGGCGCCGGTTGAAGGAAGAATGAAAAAAAACTCAATCAGTTTTTAAGAATTTGATTTCTTTTGCCACATATGACACAGACGACCTAAGTTTGTGGCCTTAAAAAATTGATAAAAATATTCGAATTTGTTTGAACAACAAGGGTCTTGTCCAGTTGAAGTCACTTAAGAAGTGCATGTCATTTCAAAGTTCCTGCATCGATTAGTAAATAAAGACTTTACTGCAACATTTCTCAAGGACATGGATAAATGAATTAGGAAATGTGCTAAGGATTTTTTACCAGCCAAATTCGGTTGCCAGCAGTTGGTTCCATTTCCCTGTCAAGTGCGGTAACCTATTTTGATAGTAAACTTTATTGACCTCTATGGAAATTGCCGATGTAAGCATAAACAGAGGTGTAAATTAATACAATGGCTAGATATCTACCAAAGATGCATGGCCAAAGGTAGAAACTTAATAGCTATTACTCAAACCAGGGCATCTTTGGTAGGTATCAAGCCGCTTTTCTAGGACCCTGAGATTTAGGAATCGTAATTTTAATATGAAAATTTAACTATTAGTCGATGTTGCGTAAACCAAATACTTATTCGCTCGTCCCTATTGTTGACAAAAGCCTCAAAGTCGTCAAAGTATGTCTTGCCCAGGCAGGACATTTACTGATCAAGTGAATCGGGGTGTGTTAGGTCAATTGAGACTCACACATCGCGTTGCGCTTGATGTCTACTCTGGTCAGGTACTCGTGGAACTTGCCGTGTCTAAAAATTAACTGGGCCATGATTAAGTCTGGCATGTTTGAGCACTTCTTCCTCTCCATGATTGTAGGAAAGAGGCGACTAGTCACTTTTCGGTAAGTGGAGGTTGTCCACTGTTGGTTCAAATCAGAATTCGCTTCTTGGCTCATCACTTGCAAGAAATATGATGGCGGAATATTGTTTTACGAAATTGTGTTCAGATTCATCGCTTCCTTGGCCAAATTGTCGGCTTCCTCGATTCCTTCAATCCTAACATGTGCCTTCACCCAACTCAGACATCTGTGGTTGGAGTGTTGTCGAAGAAATTTGCGGATTTCAACTGCGAGTATGTTTCGATTTTTCTTATTGGCAATAGCTTTCAGGGAAGACTCTGAGTCACTTTTAATTGTGGCCATCATCTGTTTCTCGAGGCACCAAGTGAAAGCATTCTTAATTGCTAGTAGTTCAGATTGAAAAACGCTGCACTCGTGGTCCTAGCGAAAGGTTCCATGATGGTGGATGCTGTTTTCTTGGTCTTTGATCACATATGCGCATCCTGTCTGTTTCCTGTTTTCGTCAGTTCGTTTTCTTTCTTTGATCAATTGCGGTAGCTTTGGACTGACGGAGCTGAGATATGAAATTCCGATTATGGAATTCAAACGCCTCTCCCAACTCTCTTAATCATGGATAAGTCTAGATGTAGCAAGCTCACCCTGGTTTACCAACTAACTGAAACGCATCTAACACATTTTGCCTCACTAAACTCACTCACAAACCAATCAACACGGAGCTATCCTCTCGGAACAATCTGCACGGAACAATCCACACGGATTTTTCCTCACGGAACAATCCGCACAGAACTATCCTTACGGAACAATTTGTACAATCTGCAATTTACGGGCCAGGGGAATTATTCAATTCAATTTGTTGATTTTATTAATAATTAATCGCACGACGTGAAATTTGTTTCATTTTAGTCTCTCGATTGTATTATAAACAACAACTCGCATGAGTTTTGTTTTTATTTTTTTAGATGCAATAAATAAATTAAACTGTACGACGACGACGTTTCTCAGTTGCTGGTTCCCAAGACAATCTACATCTGAATACAATACATGGTTTTCAGGACACCTGTGTGACGAATGCATGCGGGCAAAACACAGGAAATAACAGTACACAGTGGTTTGAATAAAATGTTTAATTTGTTTGTGCGTATAATATGAGTGATTGTATGTTATTAGTAGGGGCACATTCACTCAATCCGTGAAGCGCGTATGAGGATACAACGTAAGCTTTTATGATTGAAATATTGATTGATCTAAGACTCAGCGTTGATCAAAGGCCAAGTGATCAAAGGTTGATCGAGGGTTGAGAGTTGAATGTCAAATCTTCTACACTGGGTGAGACGAGGCTTAATTTCGAACGCAACTAGCTTGCAAAAGTTTAACAACAACAACAAAGATTATGCTTTACCCTTGTAGAACTCGGCAGACTCAGACCAATGAGTTTTATCTTGCGACACAATTCGTGCCTCTTTATAGTACAAACATGGCATACTACTAGCAACTGCAGTCCATAGACTCATCTTTGTTGAAACGGTAAAATTTTACCTTGGTCCCCCAAGGTAACATTTTTAGGGGGCGGCAGCTAGGTCCCGGGCAAGGGCGGCAAAAACACCGCACCGGCCCTGTGACGCACGTTCGAACAATTAGAGCTTTTGAATTGGTGGACACCGTACACGAATCATGCTAATGTAATTTCATAATATCTCTCAAATTAATTGTGTGTAATTTGGACTAACTAAGTAAATCGACTGTTTTTAATCGATATAATCTTTCAAAAGAATGTGATAAAACGTATTTTACATAACAATGCATATCATATGTCATTGCAGTGTGTCTCTCTCCTTGCTTGTGTGTTGCATTAAAAGCAAACCTTAAAACGTAAACCCTCTCACTTTTTAATTGTCAAATAAAAACAAATTTAGAAAGCAATAAAATTTCTCTGCAAGTCTGGCCCAAGTGCTTTCACGCACAGCATGTAAAGAAGGTGCAAAATAAATTCGAGTGTCATATGATGATTTAGGCATTAGAGATGAGAGACAAGTTGATCATCGAACAGGAACATTGACTATTCTGTTTCTGGATGAGTGAATTTGATTTTGAGTATAATTAATCAACAAAATTAACAAATCATCTCAAAAATTTTAATTTGTGTTGTGAGTGTGAGTGTGAAGTCTTCAGTGATCACAACAAATTGCTATAAATAATTCCAATTTACATGCAAAATTTCCAACCCTCGAACTAATCACGAGTCTTGGGAACTCCCTCGGAGCGTCCAAGTCCAAGAGAATTTCAGAGACTCCCAACGGTATTATCTAGTAAATTTGGGAAATATTTCTATCCTGTGAGCCCCCTAAGTAAAGAAAAAATATAACGAGCTCCTTAATAATCCTTTGCGGCGAGCCCTTTGACTCAAAATTAACAGCACATCCCTGGTTTCAAGTACCAACCAACTCTCTACAAGACTGAGTTTTTATGCTGCATTAGTACATCATGTACTAAAACGGTCCATTTGTTTTATTTCATCATCAATGTGTGTGCCACTTGAGTTTGATGTTTGAATAATAAAAATTTAAAAATACGTCTCCTGGTTCAAATAAACGTTCGTATGACTAAGTTCTGACGTCAATCAAAAACAAATGAATTATTTGTGATAAATTGATATCGTTTGGAATAGCATTGCGGAATTATATTCTTATTTTATTGTTATAATTGATAGATGAAAAAACTTCCGGTGGTTGCATTGACAATTCGAGGAATTGCTTACCTTAACCTATAACTGCACCTTTTGGATTGAATGCAATCCATGCGGAAGAAAATGTTGTGATCCTAATTGCATTACGCGATTCTTGCGATGTTCTATTTAAGAGAACTTGCATGATATCATTGACAACGAATCGTATTGAATCGTTTTTGTTTTTGTTTCTACCGATACTAATTGAATGAAGACAACAAAAGCAATGCAGATGTAGTAGTAGTACCGTAAATTCCCGAATATAGCCCGCACCCCGAGTATAGCCCGCACCCGTGTATAGCCCGCAGAAAAATTTGCTTCGGTAAATAATTCCGTGTATAGCCCGCACCCATGTATAGCCCGCACTTTTGGAAACCCCACTAATTTTTCCATTATAATCTTAGTTTATGTGTCCATTTTGAACTAATTTTGCGTTATTTGTCATATTTTGAATGATATTTACTCGAAAATACCCAAATAAGGTAAAATTTGGGCCTAAATTGTGAAAAATTGAATGGATTTGCTAGGATAGGTTAAAACTTTCAAAAAGTATCCAGTGTATAGCCCGCACCCGAATATAGCCCACAGGAGGCCACGAAAAACAGTTGTTCCGTCTATAGCCCGCGGGCTATATTCGGGAATTTACGGTAAGTAAAAAATAAAACTAAACACTAGGAAAAATGCATAATCAAAAGTTGTGAGGCTTAAAATCAATTACCAATTAATTTCGTTGTGTTTTATTGTTGTTGTTGTGAAATTAAGTTATTTCGAAATTTTAAAAATGAATTTTGAGTGGTTCTGAGTATTACCAAACACAGTACAGTTAATTGGTTGTATTAGTACTAAAAGGGTGAATTTGTTTGAGGACATCAGGATGCCACTTGAGTTTGTTTTCTCCAATAATTGAATTATGATTTTATGTCTGACATAAAAGACACGAATTTCTGTTACCTATCTCTGACGTCAAAGACTAAGGCTAATAAGCCTTTTGTCGTTAATTGCATTAATGGAAGGGTAAGCTCACCTCTCGGAAGTCTTTCCCTCGTACCTAAAGTGCAATCACTCGTACAGACTAGCTCTCTTCAAGTCTCATTCGTTTCCGAAGCAGCGCTCGATTCACACGCATCAATTCGACGTCAAAATTTGTGATTGATTTCACAACTCTACTTGCACCCGATCGATATGATTTCCTTTCAAGTTACCATCATAGTCCTCTTCATGGCGTTCCCGTGTGTGGGCCAGTTTGGTTCGGTGCAGGGTCACACCCTCACCATTGAACCAGATTACGTGCTGGAACAAAATCCAATTGAATTGCCCATTGTTCCTGAAAGTTCTTTCTCGTGGGACTTTGATGAATGGGTTTTCGTGTTTGCTGCTATTGTTTGTACTCTGGCTGCTGTAGTAGTTGCATTCCTGACTGAACGACTTCTCAATTGGTACCTCATCCGACACCGACGAGCATTGGCCCTGCGAAGCAATGATTTGGAAATGGGACGGATCAACAAACAGGAATAATCTTGCGAAGACCAAATTAATTCAATTTGCACAATTTTTTACTGCACAACTATTCTCACTAAATCAATGTAAACATATATTGTTTATCATATATTTCAAATGTAGTTCACTCGAAATAAATGTAACTAGTAGAAATTGTGTCGTAAATATTTTTTTTGTGTTTCATTTGATTCATGTACTTTACAGTTTTTGTTGTAATTACCAAAACATAAAAATAAAAAATTGGTGGTAATAAATGTCTCATAAAACGTTATCTCATTGGACAAATGGTTCAAACGAGTTGAATTTATTTATTAATTGAAATCTCTATTAAATATTTAAATAAAGTGGATTATGAATACACATATTCCTTTCAATCATTTATTGATACTTGAGTTTCTGCTAGTTTTTAGGTTTGGTTTGACATTTGGTAAATTAGCATAAAAATCAGATAGTTATTAAAGATGTTTCGAAGAGTCCTTGGTAGGTAGAATTGACCTCACCTTGATATAAATCGATCATTTCAAATTTCTTTGTGAATTTGTTCGAGTTAGTTCCAGTTAGTCCAGCCATAAATGGTAAATGGTGATTTTTATCCTGTATTCTTTTTGTTTCATCTTTTCGAATAATGACAGTGTCATCTTGTTTAGAGAGATCTTCATAGTCCATCCTAGAGTGCTCATCCACCAATTCGCTTGTGCTTAACGATTTGCCTAGGCCACAGATAATTGATTCGTGGCTTGGTTCCACAGCATGATCGGCTGAGTGGTAAATCGGTCCAAGTCGAACCATTTGATGATCCTCACTAAATTGTATTGAACCTTCCTGTCCTTCTCCAAACGGAGTTTCGTTGTTGATAATCCTACGATTACCAACAATGTAATCCCACCAACGATGAAATGGAAGTTCGCGATTGAAGACAAACAAAAGGACTGCAGCGTACATTACAAATACACCAAACAAAGCAAGCACGACAAAGACAGACAGCAATACATAAAACATAGCGTGATTTGACTTGTTATCATTCGGATAAGGAGTGGGAGTTGTTGTCGAGTAATTCCAGTATGGTTTGCTCATGGTCCATAAAATTGTCCACTTCTAAGTTTTCAATTGTGGTGCTCACCGGCACACCGTAGTAGTTGAGTTCAGCCCAACACCGAAAATGCACTCCCATCAAGTTTTTTCCAATACAACCTTTCTTTTGTGCAGTTATCCGTACAAGAAGATTGTATTCCGTAAACGGTTTGAAAATGTGGTAAATCACTGACATGTTTCGTGGCTCAACTATTATTACATCTAAATCCCATTGGTAGCTGATATTGTAGTATCGTTCTGTTTCTTCTGTGATTATTGCCATTATTTTTACATTTTTGTTCATAGGAAGAGTTTGTGCGCTCTCGGGTATTTCTACTCCGTCAACAAAGGTCTTGATGAGGCCGGGAATATCATTACATTCAGGTGGGAAAGTTACGTTCATTGTGGCAGTTGATGTTGATAGTGGACTAACATGACGTACAATGACCAGGCCTAAAAAGTTAGTTGCAAAAAACAAATAATACAAACCGAATAGCAAATGGAACTTGCCGAAAATAACAACGAGGGAAAAGAACTGAGGTTTCATTAAAAGATAGGCAATCGACTGTATGACTTTACTATTTACCAAATTGACTTTGTCAACATTTTATGTATGCTTCAATGTCAATCCTTCACTTACACATCAACTGTAGTCTGTCCTCATGTAAGTAGACATATTAGTAAACATTTGTCAGACTTTTGATTAATCATTGTACAAAAAACTACAGCCACTCTCTAACTGGCAAACGCAAGCACAGTCGCGAACAAACACAAACTAACAGACTAGACACTGTTGTACACTTTGGTCAATTGATGTTAATCACAGTCAAGATAACACCATTGAGCTTCACAATCCCAAGCACAAACGAGAAAGATAAAAATTGTTGATGATTATTGTGACGATGATACACGGGACTTTTCCTATTGATATTTGAGCTTAAATGTTCAATGCTGTTTGTGTCAGCATGTAGACATATATTGCTCATTCATGTTGTCATTCGATGGTACGTCGTCAATAATATTTACTTTGACGGAGAAATAAACAACATTATCACAATACAGTTGTTGATCTGAGAAGAGTGGACACACGTCTAACTCGATTTTTTACCCAAAGTAAACATTGCACAATTCAATCGCTCATTTCCATTCGAATTGGTCGACAAATTTTGCAATTCATAGAGTGTATTCGAATTTAAAAAAACATTAAAATAATTTAATTTAAGAGAAAACACACAACTAGAACAGAGAATAAAATCGTCAAAAAAATAAATTTTATTTTATATTTTATTTAAAATTTTATCTGATGAACACTAAGTTTCAATATCGATTATTAAGAGAATTACCTAACTAAATGTCTGACATTTTTAATTGTTATAAAATAAAACTTATTATTAAATTGACAAACTGACTCAGTAGTAAAAGACAATTTTTTTTGTGTTGAATGGATATTTTATATTTACGTTGCAAATGAATCAAAATTGTTACTTAGTTACTAAACAAATATTAATGAACAAGTGAGTATTTGAATGTAACTCAAAATTAAACGAAATAATTTACTGGTGATATTAAGAAAAACTTATATTAAACAACTCATTTCGATTATTTTAGTTTTGCAAGTGTTTATCCAAATGATTATTTTTTAAATTAGTTCTTCTTGATGCTGTTCTAATTTATAAATATATTTATTTCTTGCAATGAAATTATTTTTAATCTTCAACAATCATATTGGGATCACAATAATCATTTTTTCTGTGTTTGTTTAGATGTGCATCATCACATCACATCTATATGGATAACTACAGTCACTTTTTTTGTTTGTGCCGAGAACATCATCATGACAGAATGAACAACAAACCAGGCAACAAATGATAGGAAATTGACACTTGAATCAGTACCACTTTGTACGGGATCAGATCTCATTTTCCACAACTGGCTAACAAACCTCGACCGATCAACATTAAAGGTTGTACAGTAACCGACTGAGTTCAGGATTGACTGTACCCAGACTTCGCTGGCTGAATGCCTCTTGTTGTTAGGCTGGTCACTTGCCAGGGTGGTGAGTTGAGCCAACCGATTTACAAACACATAATTTTTTCTGAGATTTTCAATTCCGCATTGCACATTTGTGACAAATGCCAAGTATTGCCACCGGCCGCAACGCAGAACTAGACATTACAGGCCTTGAAGCAGTTTTGCTTCACCGTGATGTACTCAACTGAATGGCTTCGAACAAAGTGTCATTACACAAAGCTTAGTAAAACAAAGCCAAATAGTGCAGTCATTTTATCATGGTAAATGCACTGTTTAGTAATGCAATTATGTTCTCATGGGCCTCAATCAATTACACAAACAAACACTATCTTTTGTGTGTCCAAGAATGTTTGTTGCTATAAGTAATCCAAATCTACAAATCTAATTAATGCATGCGAGTACCTGCACTACTTTTTTGCGTTATAATGCAACTACATATATCGACTACATCACTACTTCCAAACGACTATTGAGCCTTTTCCGAGCTTGTATTTTTTAGTTTCGTTTCTACTTTAAACAATAGCAAGAGAATGAGAGAGAGAGAGAGAGAGAGAGAGAGAGAGAGAGAGAGAGAGAGAGAGAGAGAGAGAGAGAGAGGGAGAGATATGTAATTTATATTATCTTGACTTCTTGAGAGTGACAACATGTTTTCATTTAATTAAAACATGTCATAATTGCGTGCGGACACTAATTTACTGCGTGCAGTGTGCACTTTAATGTAACCATACCATCTGTGATGATTAGTTAAAAATATACTTGGTTCTCTCTATCGTCATTTACAGCTGTTTCGATTTATTGTACTGTTCGATTCTGTAAAGTTCCGATTTGTATAGATTAATTCATGTCATACGTTTGACTACTTATGTTGCTTTCTCTGTCATATACTCTCACTCACTTGTGTTTCTTCATGGAACAGATTCACTCCCATTGTCATTGTCGATTGATGACGAATGCCTTACAACATAATCAATAATGCATTCTATCTATAAACGTTTGTGTGCTCATAACTACAAACGCAACACAACCAAACTAACACCAACACATGTCCACACACCTCCACATACACACCCGAGCGTCCCAATATGAGTAATGCACAGAATTGTCTCATATCGGACGCGGAGCTTTCCATATGCATTGCAATTCAATCTTTCAATCGATGGATGCACATAACACTCTTTTTTGATTATTCCTCCTTTTACATATTATGTTTTTATCACTTTTGCTTCACAATGACACTATTAATGTTCAGCAGCACCACAACAACTTCGCCAAGACACAATCCCTATCCGACCTCTCAGTCTATAGAATATATAACATGGTGTGAACATAAACTATTGATTAGCGATTGTCAACAGTTGCGATGGACTCTGAAGAAGAGGTCAATGTGATGTCCGACGAAGTAGTCAATCTACCAACATTCACTACACCAGCACATGTCCCAACACCCTTACACACACACCCATGCACACCAACAGTTGAGCGTCTCTTTTGGAAGTTTGCATTCCTTGCTGTACTCTCACATGTTTTCGTAACTCTGATTAAAAATAAGCAAAGCACTCTGATCACTTACTTGGAGTCCTTTTGTTAAGTTCCTGGAAACGGCTAAATTTAGATAACAAGGAAGTGACGAATAGAAAATTCGAGAGTTTGTTGACTTCAAGGGAGCTATTACCGTTTCGTCCGGTCGATATGTTTGTCTAAATTAGTGCTCTAATTGGACGAATACACACCGAGAGGAACTGGGAAGAGTGGGATTTTTTCTGAAGTCAGCAACCTGTCGCTCTCGTTATGGTTGAGTCGCATTGGCAAATTGCACTGAGAGCCAATTAGAGCACTGATTTAGAAGTACACATCGAAAACAATAAGTCATCACTTTCCTATTCTATAAATTGTCTATACAATTAAGTTATTTTTAATTTCGCTGATCGATACGAGAATAACTCGAACATTTGCTTTCTTCACTTCTAATTAGCCAAAACCGCAATCAAACTTCCGCGGTTGCGAGACGCGTTTTTTCTTTCTATCATTGAACTAACTTACTTCCCAGTTATGCCCTGAATAGTTACAGTTTAACTCACATTGACTTGCAAAGTTAATTAGAGAGGAGCACAACTCTGACCACTTAATTTGAGTCCCTTTGTTAAGTTCCTGGAAACAGCTAAATTTAGAAATAGTGCATAACAGGGAAGTGATGAATAGAGAACGCGAGAGTTTGTTGACTTCAATGGAGCTTCGTCCGTCCCGTCCGATCGATGTCTATGCCTAAATCAGTGCACTAATTGGCTCACAGTGCACGAATATACACGAATGCACGCACAGACGAGGACGGGCAGATTGGGCTTTTTCCTGAAGTCAGCAACCTCTCGTTCTCGTTATGGTTGAGTGGGTCTTTTACAAAAAGCAAGGAATGCAAACATCCCAAAGAGAAACGCTCACAAGTGTTCGTAACTTAAGGAAAAACTCGGGAGAGAGTCAAACCGATGCTTTTTTTGACACTTCCTAGTTTTCTTATCTTTATTGTGTATTTGCAAAGTTTATAAGAAAAGTCACAAACCACAAACAGCCAATAATAGTTTGAGAATTATAAATTGAGAATTAAGGTGAGAATTAAGCGTTGGCAATTTTTATCAATACCTAGAGAATATCGGAAAGTGAGAATATTGTTTGAGAATTAAGGGTGAGCAGGGTATGAGAATAATTGTACTTGTAGAGTTGAACTATGCAAGCTTTAGAATTAAGAAATATTTAAAATTAGAGTTGGAGATGCAGAGCACAACTTGTAGAGACACATCCCTAGAGCGAGAGTGTTACTCATTCAGAAGTGGTTGCAAATCACAATTAAGATGTAGCGTCAAAATTGTGATGAATAGGTTATGGGGAGGGAGGATTTAGGAGAAAAGAGTATGATGTAAGAGTATGATGTAACACTTCCTTGTTATGAATAATAACTAAATATAGCCGTTTCCGAAGAGGAGAAAGCAAATAATCGGGATATTTTTGTATCGCTATGTGAGATTGATAGCAGCTGAGTTGTATAAACAAAGTATAGAAAAAGGAATCAATGACCAATTGTCTTACTCTGACTCAACTCACTTATACAGCTCCCCTGTAATGACGACAATTATCTCACTCATCACACACAGAGTTGGTTTGTGGTCATGCTTCAGGCATAATGCTTGTGCACTGTGAGCCAATTAGTGTACTGATTTAGACATACACACTGACAGGGACTGGGAAGAGTTGGCTCCATCCTGAAGTCAGCAACCTCTCGCTCTCGTAATGGTTGAGTAGTTTGTCTATAATAAGCAAGGGATACAAAATTCCAATCGAGATACTCTCACAAGTGTTCGGAACTTAACAAATGACTAAGGAGAGAGACAAACCGAGGCTTCTTGAGAGTCAGAGGACTCTTTTCTCTCTCTACTTTTCTCTCTCTCTCTCTCTCTCTCTCTCTCTCTAATATGAAAGGTGTTGAGTGGTTTGTCTACAACTCTAAGAGAACACAAACTTTCAAAAGAGATACTCTCACAAGTGTTCGCAACTTAACGAAAAATTTGGGAGAGACAAACCGAAATTTCGTGAGAGTGAGAGGATTCACTATTTAAGATGACTACAGCTCGGTAGTGCACCGCTGACGTCTTTGCCACCGTTGACTGCAAATCGTTTGACCGATCAGTTGGTTCTCACTTTTACCTTTCCCTAACTTTCAATTGCACTGTTGGCCGCTAAGTCTGTTATACTAGCTGCGTCTCGTCACTAAATATTTCTACACGAACATGTCGTTGGCTTCTTTCTATGATGGTATTTTCGCTGAAGTCTATCATCAACACTGCCAGGAAGACACATTTTTGGCAAAATCCACCAACCAACCACAATTGCCTGCTCAAGTTGAATGGAAAGAATACGGTACCATTTCCGACTGGATCAAACTGCTGGAGAGTTACAAAAGAGGTTTGTTAATATTACTTGCTCGCTACTTGTAAACTTATTCCTGAATTAACCATATCCAGACACGAAGTTCAAGTGGAGAAACTTACAGCACCTGAAAGGTGACGGCTTTGAACTAGGCACCGACCAAAAAGCGCTCACTCCCGAACTGTATGAGGCGTCAATTATGTTGTTTACAGAGGTCGAATTTACTGGAACTGGCAAGATTCCACCGAAAGTGTACAACGAAGCGGTGAAAATGTTGGTTTGCTTCTTGAAGTGCCTGACTCGAATGGTGAAAGACTTTCGCTCATTTTACAATCTTACAAAAAGCCCAGTGAAGCTAATGGATCGCTTGGCCACGCGCAATCCGATGCTGTTCTCCATTTGTCAAACTGGTTCAGACCGAAATGGTCACTCCACCACCATCGTGATACAAAATTTGTTGACTTGTACTGAGATTAACGAGACCCGTGATGTGGCAAAAATGACTGTGGCCACAAAGGTGGTGCAGTACATGCTACAGTTGTCCAAAATCGTCGACATAATTCAGACAACGAATGACAATGGCGAACTAGATGACCAAGCTCTTCTGCCGAATAAGTCAACTCAAGAGCGTTTGTACGAGGAACTGGTGGACATTCTATACAATCTGAAGTCACAGAACCCGCACATTGTATGAGCTGATCACTAATTGAGATTGCATCTTATCAAGATCTTTCGAATAATCGCTGGCCATGGCTAGTTTTCAGCAGACAATTGATTTATGCACAATTGATCATGTGTCTTACATATTTTAATAAAAGTTAAGTAGTTATTTTTGTTTGGTTTAATTTGATGTGTAATTATCGTGCATTTGAAAACAAAACTAATTGGTCGGTTGGGTTAGTGTGAGTAGTAGTTACTCGGTGGTCTTTCTTTTTCGATATGTTCCACTTGATTGGATCAGACAAGGCGAATGACCAGTGGTCACTGACCGCTGAGTAAACTTGCAAGTGTTCAACAACAGAACTGGCTCTCGGGGAAGTACAGTGTACAGGTCAACAGACAGTACACTACATCCAAATCTTAGTCAAATCATCACATGTGCTACCTCGTTGGTCCAGCGCATCATATCCAAATTGGTGGCACCTGCAGGTGCATCTGATGAGCAAGTGGAGCAGTGGATAATGTTCACTCCGAATAGAAACTCACTCATAGCACTACGAAGAACGTTCGAACGCGTTCGCTTCAATTCCTCTGTCTCTGTTGCTTCATTTAGCGTAACGGCTGAGTGCTAACCCTTCGCATAAATATTTAGCACCTTTTGTGTTTCATATGAATGGTAGGTTTTAAGACTTTGCCCGAATTGATTGTTGTTTGCCCGATCAGTAAATATGGCCATAAAAGATAAAACAAATGTGGTTTTCCTTTCACAACATCCTAAAATAAACACGAATGTATTGTTCCGCATATATTCGAATGCACAAAATTTTGCTCACACTTCTCGGACAGACCCAATTGGTATACGGAGAATATAAAGCAGTGATCATGATTAATACGGTGATCTGATCCTTGACTAATGTGGTCACTATAAAAGAAGATCGTTTACCACTTTGCTAACTACTTTGAGCAGTGGTCTTGTATGAGTAAGACCTGTCCTGATTGCCATTTGCCGGTGCTAATCGTGATCTTTGTCCCTATCTAGGTTTTCCCTCATTTGCCTGTCTGTAGGCATTACTTTGTTGTTTATTATATTTATTACTTACTATCTAGTACTGTGCTTTTATATTTGTATTCTATTTTATTTATACTCAATCTATTCAAGAATAAAGTCGGAATTTTATCAGAAATGTCTTAGTGCACACACTCGTTATTATATAAAACATGAAGTTTTTTGTTTGATTAAATCAAAAAAAAACTTTTTATTTACAGTTTGACAAAACTTCTAATTGTTTTTATTTTATGACTGTATATTGTGGCCATTTGTTTAATTCGATTTTTTACGTCATTTATTTTACCATTTTATTGTTTAAAATTAAATAAATAATAAAATAAATAAAAAAAAGAAAAAACTGACCCGGACGTGACTTGATCACGCAGCCTTCTGATCTGGAGTCAGACGCGCTACCATTGCGCCACCGAGCCACCACACTTGCAGGGTAGAGTGAAAGGGTACGCTTTAGTCGAGGTGAGTCTGCTTGTGAGGCCACTTGGCAGTGTTAGAACGATGGTCGTTGTTATGTTTATATTGCCACCGCATCATATGGCGCGCTTCACTTTGCCTCTGTTGAAGAAGGACAGAAAGTAAGTATGCGAGTCTGAGCCAAGTTGAGCAGCGAAACAGGATTGCGTCAGACCGAGTAGCTTCTATTTTTTTTGTATAGCCTGTATATTCGTGCACTCGATGCGTAATAAACGGTTTGTTTGTTTGTAAATAATAGATGCTTGACACCCGACGGCGTCCGATGTTTCCCTGTCCTACTGCATTCCATAATCTCTGTGGTAATCGTTGGTCGCCCACCAATGGTCGTTCCATTCACTGTTCTCTATGCTCCTGCTGCTTCAACCTTATCCTCATCCTCTACCTTACCATATACATCCTCCTCCTTCATGCTTCCTCACCCTTTTGCCTTCACTCCCGCTTCTGGCTAATGCTCAAATAAGTCGTAGATTGGCAGACGTCTGTCGGCTTGGAAAGACAGACGGACGACTCTTTGAAGCTTGAGCCTGCCGTTGGCTTGTTAGATGTCCAAGAATGCAGTCAGCTGTCCAATGATTTCATTCCTTCTTTAGGGGGAGTCTAGTATCTGCAAATGATACCCATCATGAAAGTATGTGCCCCACTCAGAACACCGAGGCAGACGTGACAGGCTACGAGATTAAGAGATTCACACACACCTAAATTAAATTTGTATGCCGTTGCCTTTTAAGCTAATTGGCAATTTTATTTTTTTATCTTTCTTCTCTTTTTCCTCTCAGAATAAAGCGTCGAATTAGAATCAGATTTAGTGTGTTCACAATATTAGTGTTTGCTTTAATTTTCACATTCTTTGTATTTGTCTAGTCTATCTCTATTTTGTTCAACAAATTCAAACTGTAGGATTTAAATAAAATTATTTAAATACTTGGATGTACATGTAAAAGTGTATGATAAATTATCTCAGGGCGCAGGCATTTTGACATTTATATTATGTTTTGGTGTAATATGGAAGTAATAATATTTAAAATTGTTTGATAGCGTTCACGTGTTAGCAATGTTGTCATTTTGTTTTTAAATGTGAAGCAACAAAGCAACAATAAACTTAGCATCGACTTGATGAACTCAATTTACGTTTAGCGATCAATGGATTCTCTACTATATCCATCGGTTTCAGCAAAAGTCCATTGCATGATTGCTGGCGCATCATGTCCAACTGCACAGGGCCGGTGCGGTGTTTTTGCCGCCCTTGCCCGGGACCTAGCTGCCGCCCCCTAAAAATGTTACCTTGGGGGACCAAGGTAAAATTTTACCGTTTCAACAAAGATGAGTCTATGGACTGCAGTTGCTAGTAGTATGCCATGTTTGTACTATAAAGAGGCACGAATTGTGTCGCAAGATAAAACTCATTGGTCTGAGTCTGCCGAGTTCTACAAGGGTAAAGCATAATCTTTGTTGTTGTTGTTAAACTTTTGCAAGCTAGTTGCGTTCGAAATTAAGCCTCGTCTCACCCAGTGTAGAAGATTTGACATTCAACTCTCAACCCTCGATCAACCTTTGATCACTTGGCCTTTGATCAACGCTGAGTCTTAGATCAATCAATATTTCAATCATAAAAGCTTACGTTGTATCCTCATACGCGCTTCACGGATTGAGTGAATGTGCCCCTACTAATAACATACAATCACTCATATTATACGCACAAACAAATTAAACATTTTATTCAAACCACTGTGTACTGTTATTTCCTGTGTTTTGCCCGCATGCATTCGTCACACAGGTGTCCTGAAAACCATGTATTGTATTCAGATGTAGATTGTCTTGGGAACCAGCAACTGAGAAACGTCGTCGTCGTACAGTTTAATTTATTTATTGCATCTAAAAAATAAAAACAAAACTCATGCGAGTTGTTGTTTATAATACAATCGTGAGACTAAAATGAAACAAATTTCACGTCGTGCGATTAATTATTAATAAAATCAACAAATTGAATTGAATAATTCCCCTTGCCCGTAAATTGCAGATTGTACAAATTGTTCCGTAAGGATAGTTCTGTGCGGATTGTTCCGTGAGGAAAAATCCGTGTGGATTGTTCCGTGCAGATTGTTCCGAGAGGATAGCTCCGTGTTGATTTGTTTGTGAGTGAGTTTAGTGAGGCAAAATGTGTTAGATGCGTTTCAGTTAGTTGGTAAACCAGGGTGAGCTTGCTACATCTAGACTTATCCATGATTAAGAGAGTTGGGAGAGGCGTTTGAATTCCATAATCGGAATTTCATATCTCAGCTCCGTCAGTCCAAAGCTACCGCAATTGATCAAAGAAAGAAAACGAACTGACGAAAACAGGAAACAGACAGGATGCGCATATGTGATCAAAGACCAAGAAAACAGCATCCACCATCATGGAACCTTTCGCTAGGACCACGAGTGCAGCGTTTTTCAATCTGAACTACTAGCAATTAAGAATGCTTTCACTTGGTGCCTCGAGAAACAGATGATGGCCACAATTAAAAGTGACTCAGAGTCTTCCCTGAAAGCTATTGCCAATAAGAAAAATCGAAACATACTCGCAGTTGAAATCCGCAAATTTCTTCGACAACACTCCAACCACAGATGTCTGAGTTGGGTGAAGGCACATGTTAGGATCGAAGGAATCGAGGAAGCCGACAATTTGGCCAAGGAAGCGATGAATCTGAACACAATTTCGTAAAACAATATTCCGCCATCATATTTCTTGCAAGTGATGAGCCAAGAAGCGAATTCTGATTTGAACCAACAGTGGACAACCTCCACTTACCGAAAAGTGACTAGTCGCCTCTTTCCTACAATCATGGAGAGGAAGAAGTGCTCAAACATGCCAGACTTAATCATGGCCCAGTTAATTTTTAGACACGGCAAGTTCCACGAGTACCTGACCAGAGTAGACATCAAGCGCAACGCGATGTGTGAGTCTCAATTGACCTAACACACCCCGATTCACTTGATCAGTAAATGTCCTGCCTGGGCAAGACATACTTTGACGACTTTGAGGCTTTTGTCAACAATAGGGACGAGCGAATAAGTATTTGGTTTACGCAACATCGACTAATAGTTAAATTTTCATATTAAAATTACGATTCCTAAATCTCAGGGTCCTAGAAAAGCGGCTTGATACCTACCAAAGATGCCCTGGTTTGAGTAATAGCTATTAAGTTTCTACCTTTGGCCATGCATCTTTGGTAGATATCTAGCCATTGTATTAATTTACACCTCTGTTTATGCTTACATCGGCAATTTCCATAGAGGTCAATAAAGTTTACTATCAAAATAGGTTACCGCACTTGACAGGGAAATGGAACCAACTGCTGGCAACCGAATTTGGCTGGTAAAAAATCCTTAGCACATTTCCTAATTCATTTATCCATGTCCTTGAGAAATGTTGCAGTAAAGTCTTTATTTACTAATCGATGCAGGAACTTTGAAATGACATGCACTTCTTAAGTGACTTCAACTGGACAAGACCCTTGTTGTTCAAACAAATTCGAATATTATTATCAATTTTTTAAGGCCACAAACTTAGGTCGTCTGTGTCATATGTGGCAAAAGAAATCAAATTCTTAAAAACTGATTGAGTTTTTTTTTCATTCTTCCTTCAACCGGCGCCCACCTTCCAATCTACAACCGCCCATCCTTCCACCACTTCCATTTCCCTCCACCAGCCACTCTGCCGCTCTTTCGGCCATATGCCGCTCGGGCCATTTGCCGCCCCTTGGACCTTGCCGCCCTTGCCCGATGGCAGAAAAAAATGACCTCCCGCCGGCCCTGGTGAGCCAGTGAGAGCGAACTGACGAAAACAGGAAACAGACAGGATGCGCATATGTGATCAAAGACCAAGAAAACAGCATCCACCATCATGGAACCTTTCGCTAGGACCACGAGTGCAGCGTTTTTCAATCTGAACTACTAGCAATTAAGAATGCTTTCACTTGGTGCCTCGAGAAACAGATGATGGCCACAATTAAAAGTGACTCAGAGTCTTCCCTGAAAGCTATTGCCAATAAGAAAAATCGAAACATACTCGCAGTTGAAATCCGCAAATTTCTTCGACAACACTCCAACCACAGATGTCTGAGTTGGGTGAAGGCACATGTTAGGATCGAAGGAATCGAGGAAGCCGACAATTTGGCCAAGGAAGCGATGAATCTGAACACAATTTCGTAAAACAATATTCCGCCATCATATTTCTTGCAAGTGATGAGCCAAGAAGCGAATTCTGATTTGAACCAACAGTGGACAACCTCCACTTACCGAAAAGTGACTAGTCGCCTCTTTCCTACAATCATGGAGAGGAAGAAGTGCTCAAACATGCCAGACTTAATCATGGCCCAGTTAATTTTTAGACACGGCAAGTTCCACGAGTACCTGACCAGAGTAGACATCAAGCGCAACGCGATGTGTGAGTCTCAATTGACCTAACACACCCCGATTCACTTGATCAGTAAATGTCCTGCCTGGGCAAGACATACTTTGACGACTTTGAGGCTTTTGTCAACAATAGGGACGAGCGAATAAGTATTTGGTTTACGCAACATCGACTAATAGTTAAATTTTCATATTAAAATTACGATTCCTAAATCTCAGGGTCCTAGAAAAGCGGCTTGATACCTACCAAAGATGCCCTGGTTTGAGTAATAGCTATTAAGTTTCTACCTTTGGCCATGCATCTTTGGTAGATATCTAGCCATTGTATTAATTTACACCTCTGTTTATGCTTACATCGGCAATTTCCATAGAGGTCAATAAAGTTTACTATCAAAATAGGTTACCGCACTTGACAGGGAAATGGAACCAACTGCTGGCAACCGAATTTGGCTGGTAAAAAATCCTTAGCACATTTCCTAATTCATTTATCCATGTCCTTGAGAAATGTTGCAGTAAAGTCTTTATTTACTAATCGATGCAGGAACTTTGAAATGACATGCACTTCTTAAGTGACTTCAACTGGACAAGACCCTTGTTGTTCAAACAAATTCGAATATTTTTATCAATTTTTTAAGGCCACAAACTTAGGTCGTCTGTGTCATATGTGGCAAAAGAAATCAAATTCTTAAAAACTGATTGAGTTTTTTTTTCATTCTTCCTTCAACCGGCGCCCACCTTCCAATCTACAACCGCCCATCCTTCCACCACTTCCATTTCCCTCCACCAGCCACTCTGCCGCTCTTTCGGCCATATGCCGCTCGGGCCATTTGCCGCCCCTTGGACCTTGCCGCCCTTGCCCGATGGCAGAAAAAAATGACCTCCCGCCGGCCCTGGTGAGCCAGTGAGAGCGAACTCGAGTGGACGCGAACGTTCATTTGCCCAGCACTCTCTCGCTCGCTCTTAAAACTATATAGCACTAATGCACATTTAGGTAGAATGTCAGGCTGGTCCCTTCAGAATCCCCCTTTGTATGTGTCAATCATGTCAGCGAATTGGTGCACCACTGGAAAAGACGGGCGCAGTCGCCAGTGTCTGTGTGTTCCTTTATGTGTGACTGTGTGCCATTACCATCCAATGTATTGCAGTTTCTTTCTGCTTGCTGCTTGTGAGACGCACTCAACTCAGGGTTGCTTTGTTCAATTGAGTCTGACTGAGCTCGAGTGCTCTCCTCTCCTCTCTCCGATTGAAGGAGCCGACAGCAAGTTCACTGCACTAACCGAATTGGCACTGAACTGAATCGCAGTCTGTGTGTGTGTGTGTGTGTGTGTGTGTGTGTGTGTGTGTGTGTGTGTGTGTGTGTGTGTGTGTGTGTGTGTGTGTGTGTGTGTGTGTGTGTGTGTGTGTGTGTGTCGTGCACTGTGCAGAACCATTAGGCAACTGATCACATAAATAAAAATGATGGCGTTATTATTGATTTGCTAAATTAGAACAGTTCAGAGTTTGTTAGTAGTAGTAGTTGAATTTGTTTTTTGGCTCGTTCGTTCGAATGACTCATGTTCTGTTCTACCTCCATACACCAAAATCGCGCCATTCTACTCTCACTCTCACTCTCTCTCTCTCTCTCTCTCTCTCTCTCTCTCTCTTTCTCTCTCTCTCTCTCTCTCTCTCTTTCTCTCTCTCTCTCTCTCTCTCTCTCTCTCTCTCTCTCTCTCTCTCACTCTCTCTCTCTCTGCAACCTTACAACGTACATCACACATCGTCATAGTCGTCCAATACCAGTGCGAGTCTTCTGTGATGTGCGCACAGCACGTTTGGCACTCGCACTCAGACCGTGAACACTGACGCATCCTTCTCTGACAAAAGCGCACAAGCCAAATTAGCCAAAACTATGTTTTAGCGTGTTGTTTACTCCAAACCAAACAACAAAGCAAATCATCTCATCTCATCATGATCCGAACTAGACGCAAGATATCATCAAACTCATTACCACAATACACTTTGACCTTTGAACAGCTGCGTCATCGTCTTCGGCTGGGACAGCACTACCAAAATCACGAGGAAAATGGAGAGGAAGATGATAAGGCAAAACTTTTTTGGCGAAAACTCGACCCTTTTGATGAGGACGAACCAGAGCAAATCGGAGGTGTCAGATTTCATGGTTGTCCTTGCAAGTATTGTGTTACTGGACTGTTGGATGAAGCGGAAGCTGATAGAGAAATGGAGGCTCTATACAAGTGGATGCAAGAACAAGAAGATGAAGCAGCCCAACCACCACAACAGGATAGTATTGTTACATCAGAAGACGATTATGCTCCTGCTCCAAACCCAACAGAGGCTTATTTACAACAGAATGATGATGATGATGCAAATGGAGACGACGCCGAATTGGACCGGGAGGAAGATCAGATGGAAGTGATCGAGATCGACGACGATTCTGACGAGCACATTGAACAAGTTGATGATGAATCACTTATCATCATTGATGATGAAATGGCGGATGAAGAAGATGATGACAACGAATCTGACAAGTCAAGTTCTGGTGAGGATCTGACTATTCCTTCAGCATCGCGCTCAAGTTCGAATCAAGCTCGTCTCGCTAATTGGGCATTCGTTTGTTCATATTGCAATAAAGCATTAGCTACCCAAAGCAGCCTAGAAGCTCACATTCGAATCCACACAGGAGAGAGGCCATTCAAGTGCTCATTTGAAGGTTGTCCTGAGGCTTACACTCGAAGAAATAACTTGAATGTACATTTCAAAATGCAGCACAGTGAAATTCTCGAATTGAAAGTCTGTGAACACTGTGGCAAGTCATTCAAATATCAGAACAGTTTTAAGATTCACCTTCAAACACACAGTAGAGAGATGCCCTTCACGTGCATCTTTCCAGGATGCAACATGGGGTATAAGACCCGTAATGGCTTAAACAATCACCTCATGAGTCACCAGTCTTGAAACAGCATGTTAATCTACCTATTGTAGTACTCAATTTTACTATCGTAGTATTCATTTTTAAAATGCTTGTATCCAATAATCACTTATTCACTTGATATTAAATGTTTTATTATTGTATTAGCATGTATTCATTAGATCAATTGATGTCTATTTAATGTATTCAATAAAACACTTTTAAGCCAAATAGGCCATTTTCTCTATTTTGTTGAGTCTCTGTGCCACTGGTGGTGTGTCACTTGGTTGTGTTCAAGGAACTTTCATTAACTCTGTTGGTCATTAAACGTTGAACATTGTGCTTGGCCACATGAGGCTGTTTGAGTCCATTCAATTGTGTATGTGTGTGTTGTTCAGTGCAAGATGGCCTGACAGCCATCGTGGTGTGCATAAAAGAAAGAAAAAGCACAGGACCATACAGTGAGACAGACTGACAGGGAGCTTCAAATTGACAAATTGTATTTTGTGTGTTGAGGCATTCATGTTTGAGTCTGCACTAACGCAGCAGCTTTCCCCACAGCTTCATGTAATAGCCAATGATACATTACCTGTGTGTGTATTAGTGTGCGTGATTGTCCCTGTGTTGGTATTCGATTTACTTTTTAAATTGTAACCCACTTATGCACTCCTTTGTCTATTCAGACGATCTCCTCGAACCGACCATGCAAGGCATTTGATCTAGCTTGCATGCAATATATGCATTGACATACAACACAAAACTCACATACAAAGAGCACACACGCTCACACACCAACACAGCAAGTCACCATAGTGCAATGTCAATTTAGCCTTTATGATATTAACCAGTGCAGAGCATCGAATGCAATTTCACCGTGGCCAATCGAGGTGTTTCTTTGGACTGGTGCTGACCCTCAAGTGTTGTGTAAACATAGCTGAGCGAAGAGTGCCACAACACTAGTGGAAACCGGGCGAGTGCAGTACAGGATAGTGCCGCGTTACTTGCTCGGTGCCAATCAATGACAACTGACTAGATACACACAACCATACAGGCAAAATGATAAATGCAGTAATATGCCTATGCACATTAGAACTACTAGCAAATTTCAAGCAATTAGTACAAGGCCATATAGATTAAGTTGAGTGGCACACAACAGCGCACACAGAGCAATTGGCATTAGTTACTCACCAGTGAGCGAATAGAGATTGCAAGTAGACCAACCGAACGCAACACGCAAGCACACACACAACTGAACGTGCACCGTGGCACTGACTGGCCGTTCAAGCAATGGCTTGCAACTTGTGTCTTTCGGGTAGGGTTGATTGGCAAGACAATGTTGAACTTGCAATCTCCTCCATCATGACTGGACGGACTTTTGTTATACACCTCAAGTTGAGGATATATTGGAATGAAATTCACTGATGTACGTGAAACACCCTTCAATGAGAACAAACGTGCAGTTGGCGGGACGCGCAACTAACTTGGGCGATGCAATACCATTGACCTTCTTTCTCGTCTGTCACTTGTGGCGTTCTAGGCAGATTGTCGCCTGTTTGGTCCGGAAATGGACTAGATCCTAGAAGAAGGATCCAAGATGGCCGCTTTGGAACCGATTTGTAACCGTTGGAGTCGAATCCAATGGCAAAGCACCAGCTGGACCAGTACGCAGTTGTGAACCTGTTCTATATAATGAAGCCGATAGACACACACATTGAAAATATAACCGAATGTAATGCAAGTGAACCGTTGAGACGGTCGTGAGCCAGCAACAAGACCGCTGTGCCTGTGTTTCTTGTTCAATGGAAATGGTGTATTTGATTGACTTGTTTGTATTGATGATGATTAATAAAGTACTTGAGCATATGAATGACTGTGTTGTTTATTACTGAGTGCCTTGATAATCTACTCGCCACCTCGATCACAACCAAGTGTCCAGTTGTTCCATATGGATCATGACCATTGGGACATTGCCAGGAAGCCACTGTCACCCTAAAAGTGGTACTCTTCCCCTAGGGCCGTCTCCAGAGTGCCATACACTCATTCGGCTTCATTTGTTTGCTATCACTAATTGTTTAGTTCCCGGTTGGGCTAGTCAAATATCTAAACGTCAATTAGGCCCTACCCACTGTAAGACTGACACACGAACCAAACAAATGAACGTGCCACAATGAAGCAGCGAACTTTGCACCGCTCCCATGCACTAGCGTCACAGCACAGCACACCGCATCGTAATCCAAAACAAACCTAAATATAATCGCACTCATAATAAGACATAATTGTCATCGTTCTGTCTACAGTTGAACATCGATTAATTATTGTAATTCAATGCAACATTCAATTCATTTCGGTAAGTAACGTTTCCAGTGCGGACACAGATATTATTCCGACCAGAGACAGTCTAACGCTTACTCACTTACCAGGTAATTGTTTATTATTGTGTTGGCTTTATGTGGGCCACAATGGTGATTGTCATGGAATTGCGGCTATGCTACAATGGCCTGGTCTATCTGGGCAAAGTCAAGACAACCATTCAAGGCTTTCTTGGGCAGTCAGGTTGGGGCCCAAACTATGTTTGCCATTGCACAAGTGTGCCACAATGATCATTGTCATGGAATTGCGGCCATGCCACAATGGCCTGGTCCTACAGGCAGTATTTTACAATCCATCCACAAAGTGCTAACCTACCTGCAAGCCGTTCACACCTGCAAGATCCTCCTCAACATGGAACTCTACATAAAGTCCCCAAAAGAGGCCAAACCGTAGTTATCGGCTATGGTAAGTCACCAGAAAAGGGAATGGGAACCACTTTTATTAGCACAATCACTGTCACTTATCTGTTGTTTTCGCCTCTCCACCTACAGGCCGTATTCTTCTCTCTATCCACGAAGTGCTCACCTACCTGCATGCAAGCCGTTCACACCTGCAAGTGCAATCTCAACAAATTCTACATAAGGTCGCCAAAAGAAGTCAAATAGTAGTTACCAACCGGCAAGTTGCCTACACCTGCAAATGCAACCTAGATATGGATTTCTTAAAAATGGGTTACAAGTATCGCCTCCAGAATATATACCGCTGTACGCCTGCCTACAAGAGCCATTGTTATTTGATTTCGTAATCACATTCCAGACCACCACCCACCTCTGGAAATGGATTTCGAGTATCGGCAACGCTCGCCTGCCTACAAGAGCCATTGTTATTTGATTTCGTAATCACATTCATTTTGTAATTTAACGAACACCAATAAAAGTTATTACTAATTTAATGACACTCTGAACTTAATAAGATTGATCTGTTCCTGTGTGCTGTGAGATCACAAGTTGTGCATTCACCGTTGTGTTGGTGGTGGTGACACTCTTATGAGTGATTTAGTGAGTATGATCTGTTCGGAGTGCTGTACGGTCAACCATTTGTTGTGTTCACCTCATGGCTTCAACTTCTCTGTCCAAATGACTGCCTACGTAATCACTGCTCAAAGTGACACTTTAAACTGTCGCGAATGATAGTGTGGTCGGCTTGTGTTGCTGCACTCTCACAGGTCTCAGTGGCCTTGTTGCTAAGTCACCGCTCCGGTCCATCACCACACAAATGAACACACACACACACACACACACACACACACACACACACACACACACACACACACACACACACACACACACACACACACACACACACACACACACACACACACACACACACACAGACACACACACACACATACACACACTGTTAGAGAATACTTTACATAAACACATTCTATAGTAAGCAATGTTCCTGCAATACACACACAACACACTACACATTATTCTCCTTTTCCGTTGTATTAACTTCCTCTCTCTCCTCAGCACGTGTTGCACGTGCTTCATACTTTTGTCCCTTGATCTCGATTACCTTTTAAACCAGTTTCTGGACTTCAGTCCCATTCTTTAATCATTATTAAACCGATACTTCAACAGGTTATGGTCCCTGAACACGCTTCCACTGCGCTCAAGCTTTAAATACGTGTTCGTTAGCACAAATCAGAAATCTAATTTTTGATATTCTGTTTTCTGGATTTTCACCCTTGGTTATCCCTTGGTTTTCCTATTTTTTGTGCATTGGCAATTCTCTAACCTTCTCAGGATCTCATCCTAATCTATATCGGAATTTCTCAAAATGGTTAACGAAAAGATCACCGTTTTAAACGGTAACAATTACCTTCGCTGGCGGTATGACCTCGAGATTACTCTTCGCTCTAATGAGTGGTGGACTATTGTGGACGGTACTCGTACCAAAGAATACGAGAACAAAGATGGCGAAGAAGTCACCGACGAAGAATACGACTCAGAAAATTATGAAGCTTTAAAGCTGATTATTCGTTCTTTAGATGACAAACATATTACCTACATCTATGGCCTCCAGACTGCAAAGGAAGCATATGAACGAATGGTTACAATGTTTGAGAAAGGTTCCTCTCAAAATCAAGCCACACTTTCTGCAGCGTATCATGCCATTTCCTATGACGGTGACATCAAAACCTATTTCACTTCGATTCGTGAAAGTATCGCTAAACTATCTTCCGTCGGTATCACTTATACGGATGTTCAAATTTTGGGTAAAGTCGTTAATGACCTTCCTTCTTCTTTCGATTCCTTCAAAACCTTTTACGGAATGATGTCAAATCGAACTGGTTTGCCATTACCCTAGATGAAGCCGAAGCCCAACTGACCTCCGTCGAACAGTCCTCTAAAGGCACTAATTCTCCTCATGCTGCCTTGTCTTCTTGCAATAAGTCTAAATTCCACAAGAAGCCAAAACAACAATCTCAATCAAAACCTAACGAATCAGCAAAGAAATTCAGTAACTACTGTAAGAAAACGAATCACAACATCGATGAGTGCTTCCTTCTGAAAAAGAAGAACAAACAAAATAACAACAGTAATAACAAGAACTTCAATGCCTCATTTCCTATCTCTGAATCATCTATCTTTAAGAGAAAAGAATGGTATGCTGATTCTGGCGCTTCTAAGCACGTGACTTTCGACCGCTCTCTCTTTACCAACTTTATCGAGTCAACAAAAGAAGAGTACGTTTTTGCTGCCAAAGGAAAATTACTTGTCCATGGTACTGGTCTCGTGAAGTGTCAATTCTTTAATGGCGATGATTGGATTAATGGCGAAATGAAAGAAGTAAAATATGTGCCAGATTCGGATTTTAACTTATTTTCACTTGGTTGTGTTCCCGACGACTACATCACTATTCTTAAAGGCCCTGACTTAACCATTTTCCGTGATGAACAACCGATTCTAATCGGGAAGAAAAACATAACTCGAATCCGCAATCTTTATTCAATAAACATTCGTTTTGAGAAATCTTATGACGATGTTTTTCTAGCCTCAGTTGATAGTCTCGCCATTCAACACGAACGCTTTGTACACATTGACCCAAAACGTGTTTCAAAAATGGCTTCTGAAGGCTCCATCGTTGGCATTCCTCAAAAACTTAAAGGACAAGTGTCATATTGTGAACCGTGCCTACAAGGCAAGAAAACTGACATCTCCCACAAACTTACTGTCAACAAAGACCATTTATCGCCGGGAGAATATGTCCACATTGACATTTGCGCCTATACTAGTGCTTCTATTCACGGTCATCGTTATTTTCTAATTCTTAAAGACCAATTGACCGGTTATCGTAAAGTCTATTTTATGAAAAATAAATCTGAAGCACTTTCTAAAATGCAAATCTACACGAATGAACTCAAACTCGAGACTGGAAATCAACTTCGAAAAATCCGGTCCGACTTAGGAACCGAGTTCACCTTAAATGCTTTCAAGGAGTTTGTCGACAAGCACGCCATCATTCACACCTTCGCCGAAAAGGCTACTCCACAACAAAATGGCTCGGCTGAACGTGAAAATCGTAACCTTGTCGAACATGCCATTTCTCTACTGTCAACTACGACTTTGGGCCTACGATTCTGGGATGAAGCTGTGAATACAGTCGCCTATGTTATGAATCGTGTTACCTCTGGCAATTCTACTACTACTCCTTATGAAATGTGGTTTGGCTCAAAACCAAATGTAAGCCATCTTCGAATCTTCGGCAGTGAAGGTCAAGCTCTAATCAAAGACACTCGTCTTAAATTCTCACCTAAAACCAAGAAAGTGGTCATGCTTGGTTATACTTCTGATCACATTTATCGTGTCTTTGATGTTCAATCCGGCACAGTACAGAAAATGTCAGCCGTTACCTTTGATGAGCACACCAAATGTCGCACTAACATTCAACAAAACGAGGACTCCTCTTCCGACACTGATGACCTGAATAATTCTCCAGCCGAGTCTTCAGCTGAAGAAATCACTGAAACTGTCGACGATGATGTCAAAGCTGAGATTGTTGAAGCTAGAAAGAAGAAGAAACCCGGTTCACGTAATCTCATTTATGAACCGAACCCTGATCGCATAGCATCTCTTCGTTCTGCTAAAATTACAATTCCCAAGCAGACTCAACCTCAATCTCAGCCCATTCAGTCTAATCAAAGTGCATCAACATCGAATGCTATTTCTCCTTCAAAGTCTATTACTAAACCTCAGGCTAAAATTGCTACTCCGAATAACAACATTGAAAACATCGAAGATGTCAACTTAGTAGCACCTGATGAATTACTTGACGCTGTCTTAGTTCTACCAGCAGGAGAAGAGCCACTTACATATCGAGATGCAATTGAAAGCGAAGATCGTCAACAATGGACTGTCGCTATGATCGATGAACTCAATTCGATCGAAGCAAACCACACTTGGACCCTTGTCGAATGTCCTCCGAATGTCAACCCAATCGGAGTAAAGTGGGTTTACAAGATTAAACGCGTTGATGGTCGGATTCGCTATAAAGCTCGTCTCGTTGCACTCGGCTATGCTCAACGACCTGGCATTGACTATGACGAAACTTATGCACCTGTCGTACGTGCAAGTTCAGTTCGAATGCTTCTCTCATTGGCCGCCACTCTTGATTTAGATATGATGCAATTCGATGTATCTACGGCATTTCTCAATGGCCTAATTGAAGAGGAAATTTATGTCCGTCAACCAACTGGCTTCGATGACCATTCTGGACGCGCGTGTCGTCTGCATCGTGGCCTGTACTTTGGTACAATTGGTTGTCGAATTGTTCAAGATTTAAGAAAAGTGAAAGGAAGTATAAAATTAAGCGTTAAGATTGAGTTGTTCAAGTTTTGTGAAAAGTGGAAGGAAGTATAAAATTAAGCATTGAGATTGAGTTGTTCAAGATTTGTGAAAAGTGGAAGGAAGGTAAAATTAAGCATTGAGATTGAGTTGTTCAAGATTTGTGAAAATTGGAAGGAAGTAAAAAATGAAGCATTGGTGATCGAATTGTTCAAGATTTGTGAAAAGTGGAAGGAAGTATAAAATTAAGCATTGGTGATCGAATTGTTCAAGAATTTGAAAATTGGAAGGAAGGTAAAATTAAGCGTTGGGATCGAATTGTTCAAGAATTTGAAAATTGGAAGGAAGTAAAAAATGAAGCATTGGAATCGAATTGTTCAAGAATTTGAAAATTGGAAGAAAGGTAAAATTAAGCGTTGGGATCGAATTGTTCAAGAATTAGAAAATTGGAAGAAAGGTAAAATTAAGCGTTAGGATCGAATTGTTTAAGAATTAGAAAATTGGAAGGAAGTAAAAAATGAAGCATTGGTGGTCGAATTGTTCAAGATTTAAGAAAAGTTGAAGGAAGTATAAAATTAAGCGTTGAGATTGAGTTGTTCAAGTTTTGTGAAAATTGGAATGAAGTATAAAATTAAGCGTTGGTGATCGAATTGTTCAAGAATTTGAAAATTGGAAGGAAGTAAAAAATGAAGCATTGAGTTTGAGTTGTTCAAGATTTGTTAAAAGTGGAAGGAAGGTAAAATGAAGCATTGGTGATCGAATTGTTCAAGATTTGTGAAAAGTTGAAGGAAGTAAAAAATGAAGCATTGAGATTGAGTTGTTCAAGAATTTGAAAATTGGAAGGAAGTATAAAATTAAGAGTTGGGATCGAATTGTTCAAGAATTTGAAAATTGGAAGGAAGTATAAAATGAAGCATTGGTGATCGAATTGTTCAAGAATTTGAAAATTGGAATGAAGTATAAAATTAAGCGTTGGTGATCGAATTGTTCAATATTTGTGAAAATTGGAAGGAAGTATAAAATGAAACATTGGTGGTCAAATTGTTCAAGATTTAAGAAAAGTGGAAGGAAGTATAAAATTAAGCGTTGGGATCGAATTGTTCAAGAATTTGAAAATTGGAAGGAAGTAAAAAATGAAGCATTGGTGGTCGAATTGTTCAAGAATTTGAAAATTGGAAGGAAGTATAAAATTAAGCGTTGGGATCGAATTGTTCAAGATTTGTAAAAGTGGAAGGAAGTATAAAATTAAGCGTTGGTGATCGAATTGTTCAATATTTGTGAAAATTGGAAGGAAGTATAAAATGAAGCATTGGTGGTCAAATTGTTCAAGATTTGTAAAAAGTGGAAGGAAGGTAAAATTAAGCGTTGGGATCGAATTGTTCAAGATTTAAGAAAAGTGGAAGGAAGTATAAAATTAAGCGTTGAGATTGAGTTGTTCAAGTTTTGTGAAAAGTGGAAGGAAGTATAAAATTAAGCGTTGGGATCAAATTGTTCGAGATTTGTGAAAATTGGAAGGAAGGTAAAACTAATTCAATGTCGATGTCGATGTCGATATCGGTGTCGATGTCGATGTAAATGTCGATGTCGATGTCGATGTCGGTTTCGATGTCGATGTCGATGTCGATGTCGATGTCGATGTCGATGTCGATGTCGATGTCGATGTCGATGTCGATGTCGTTTTCGATGTCGCTAACTCAATGTCGATATCGATGTCGATGTCGATGTCGATGTCGATGTCGATGTCGATGTCGATGTCGTTTTCGATGTCGCTAACTCAATGTCGATATCGATGTCGATGTCGATGTCGATGTCGATGTCGATGTCGATGTCGATGTCGATGTCGATATCGATGTCGATTTCGATGTCTCTAATTCAATGTCGATGTCTCAATGTCGATGTCGATGTCGATGTAAATGTCGATGTCGATGTAGTTTTCAATGTCTCTAATTCAATGTCGCTAACTCAATGTCGATATCGATGTCGATGTCGATGTCGTTATGTCGATGTCGATGTCAAGATTAACTCCGTCAAGACGCCCACCTTCCTGGAGAAATACAAACAAATGATCTACAAGTCTGCAAGTTTGTGAACCAAGTACCAACTTTTTATTTTTTACTTGAAATGGACTTGTTTCCCCATGGATCGTCGGGAATGCCGAGAAAACCATTGCCACAACTTTTGTTCAACTTTTTATTTTTATTTTTTACTTGAAATGGTTTTAGTGGCTGACATTACATGGTAGTCGCACGTGCACCGCCAATGGCGAGAACAATAGTGGCTCAACTTTCAATCGATTTTCACTCACGTGTAAGTTACATTAATTTCTACTACTTCTAGTAACACATCAAATTCTATCTTTTTATAGCAACCGAACCGACTTGTATCCCCATGGATCGTCTGGAAATCCATTGGTCTGGGTCCAGTCTTGCCCAATCATGCAAGCAGAAGGCGAAGCCCAAGTTCAAGCCAAATTCCAAACCCGTTGGGTTTTTGTCCAGTCTTGCACAATCATGCAAACTGAAGCCGAAGCCGAAGCCAAAGCCGAAGCCGAAGCTCAAGCCAAAGGCGAATCCCAAGCCAAAGCCAAAGCCAAAGCAAGTGGACCTAAACAAATGATGCACTACGAACGCAAATTCGTCATGCGCTATTTTTGGGTCGGTGCTCAACCGAAACTATCATCACTTGTCCATATGTTTACCATTGGACCGAAACAAGTGATGCACTACAAACGCAAATGCGTCACTTGCGCTATTTTTGGAACGGTGCTCAACAGAAAATATCATCACTTGTCCATATGTTTACCAGTGGACCGAAACAAGTGATGCACTACAAACGCAAATGCGTCACTTGCGCTATTTTTGGAACGGTGCTCAACCGAAACTATCACCACTTGT
Organism: Rhizoglyphus robini; assembly: GCA_023373905.1. Classification (NCBI taxonomy): domain Eukaryota; kingdom Metazoa; phylum Arthropoda; class Arachnida; order Sarcoptiformes; family Acaridae; genus Rhizoglyphus; species Rhizoglyphus robini. The sequence continues at coordinate 96,052 of JAKIJQ010000132.1, read as the reverse complement.
CAATATGTTTACCATTGAACCGAAACAAGTGATGCACTACAAACGCAAATGCGTCATTTGCGCTATTTTTGGAACGGTGCTCAACCGAAACTATCATCACTTGTCCATATTCACGATTGCGGCCAAAAGCAATTTCGAACTCATGGCAGCCACTTTCATCATTCTGATGCTGGCTTATTATTTTTAATCCTGTGTTGTCAAGTTGGACTCTGATGAAGGCGAGAAAATGAACACTGAACGAGCCATGAAGAGACAACGATGTGAACGAATCAATGATGAAGTGACTCAATCGAACCATAATGATAGCGGTGAAGAAACACAAGTGAATCAACAATCTGCTCCAAATGGAGATGATCAAGCCGATGGCCAACTGTCGACCGATGCTCAAGTGGACATCGATGCTGACAATTGCGCGTTCATTGCCTCAACCGGCACGGATCAAGCAAGCCGTTCTCCTTGTATTCAAGTACAAATGCTATTTCCCCAGATGTGGCAAAGGATTCAACTCTAAAAGTGCTTTCAATGTGCACACTCGAACTCACTCCAGCTACAAGCCATTCAAATGTCCCTGGGTTTTTTGCGAGAAGGAGTTTGTTCTTATTGAGTCCTTGCGAAATCATATGCTCACCCACACCGGCGGCTCATGCCTGTGGATGGCCTAATTGTGGCCTAAAGTTTTGTTCGCAAAATCAAATTGACTCGAGATTACAAACGAGTGCACCAATGTATTCCACTCATCTGTAGCACAAATTCATTTACATCATAGATGTCATCTGTTATAATATTTAATGATTAATGTACCAATATTAAAATAAGCTTGATTTACATGAGTTTCATTATTGAATAAATAATGTCACAACACTGAGCTCTTCTCCCAATCCTCGCCCGTGATGTTTCCCTTTACTTTTCTCCAATGCTTGTGCAGCCTGTCATTTTGTCATACGGACACCACACCGCCACCACCATCATCTTCGTCATCTACCCTCGTGTATTTCATCATCTCAGCATGGATTTCGGTAAGTATTTGGTTTGTTCATTATTGTATCCTTTAACAAACTTGCAACAAATATGCGTCATTTGACTCAGTTAAACGTCAAGCACACTCAACCTCCTGTATTGAGCAGAACCTCTCAGATCATATTTCACTAAATTTCAAATTGGCCGAACTATCGTTTAGAAGAAGTGATGGGTGGTGTCAAGTCACAAATGTCAAGTGATGAATTCTACGCCACGGATCTCCAATGGAGAAAGCTATAACTCACCACTCATAAATGCTGAGGATTCGACGAAGGTCGCCAAATCGCCTGACATGATCTACCATCATGACACTCTAACTCACACAATTGCAGTGTCTTATATGTCTTCAGTTCATTTGTGCGTTATTTCAAACAGTAACGTTTTGATCATGTCGCACACAATTAACTCCAGAAACATTGAACACATCACAGCTGTACTGTACAAACGATCACATGAGAACGATGGCCGAGTGTATGTTTGTCTTGTCAATGGAAATCAAGTGAAATTTGCTGACATTGAACACAACAATGCAACTGGCCAGGCGATTGAGTCCATGAACAACTATGCCTCACTGATGTATTGAGATATGCTTGCGGCTAAAACATCGACAAAATATTATAAATTTTGATTGACAATTTATTGGTATCAATGGTTGCCATTTTAACATTTACCTCATAACAACACGGATTGAATGAAGTAATACACTACTAAATAAATCATATTTTATGTTTATCAGCAAACAATTTGAATTTATCATTTATTTTTCATTTGTATTTAATTATTGGAAAAGACATACAGATACACTTATTTGGATTTGTCAAAGTGCAGAACATAGATGTTTATAGCAATTGCCTTTTGTAGTATTAATAAAAACTGGACTTTACTCTTTTAGATTAGTACAAAGACCCATGTCACAAAAAATATAACTTGAATCTTTGCCTCAAGATGGCTCAGAGAGAGCCTTCATTTGATTAATTTTGCTCACTAAAAGACCATAATTACTTTACTCTAATACCTTACTTTGTACTTAATTTAATTAAAATTTGCATAACTTGGGTTTGAAAGTTTAATTTGCAAACGACAATTCTGTTTTTGTTTTGTTTTGGTGCATTACTTTAAGTGGCACTCTTAGGCCTTTAGTCAAGCTAATTGGAAAGTTTGGGCACTCCAAAAGCATAATCAATCAATTATACTACAGTAAAGTTCCGTTAATTCGAACATCCTTTAATTCGAATGCCTCCTTTAATTCGAAATTCAAAGCTAAAAATGGCTTTGTGCGTCTAATTCGATACCTTCCACTGTACAAATGGTTCCGTTAATTCGAAAAAGTTCCCATAAATCGAAATTCGAAACAAAATTTTGGCTTAATTCGAAGGAAATTTTTAATAAATGATCGTTTTTTGCTTTTCCATGACGTTAGTTTTGAAAAGGTTAACAATTCAAAATCAGCAATGAGTTCAGAAAATTGAATTTGGGTTGTTGTGCCATCTAAATGATTCATTCACAAACATCATCACTTGTAAAAACAAGCCAAGTTAGCCTTATTATGGAAACTGCTGCCCCAAATTCACTTTTTTAGTGTGTAGCGGCAAATGGTCTGGCAGACTGTGTCTGCTTTACAATCACGTTGCTGCTCAATGCAGTGCTCATTCAGTGCACTTTTGTGTGTGTTTTGGTCACAAAGCGTGGCTTGCTGTCAACTTTATTTTTGTTTGCTTTTTGCACTTGCATTCAAGATTGAACCAATTGTTTCATTTCTAACCTGCGTTCACGTGAGTCTTGCCTCAGTAATCTGGATCATCTCATCTCGTCACTAATCTGCTCCTGTACAAAGATATCCTCACTCCTCTTTTCCTTCTATATTCTTGAGTAGTGACAACCTAATTCAGGTATTCTATTGTATTTCTTAAGTGCATCTGTGTGAGAATTATTTTGTTCCCTCTTATCTAGACAAAATGGGCAAGGTTCGCGCTAATTATCGATCACTTGACAATCGAGAGAAGTTGGCTCTCATTAAAGACCGAAATGAAAACAAAATGACATATGTTGCATTGGCCAACAAGTATCGTGTTGGTATTTCTACTATTAGTAGAATCAAGAAAGCAGAGGACAAACTCAAAAGTCAATCTTTGCAAAAGGACTTCAAGAAGAAAGGCAAAAGATTGCGCAACTCTAAATACCAAGAACTGGAAGAGAAAGTTTTCGACGATTTTGTCCGAATGAAGCAACACAATAGACATCCTAACGGTGCTTGGGTACAGGAACGCGCACGGTTTTGGGCGGAGAAGCTTGGCGTCGATTGTCAAGGCTCAAGTCGGTGGTTGCAGCGATTCAATCGAACTTACAATCTGACCAACCAGAAGATATGCGGTGAATCGGAAAAAGTGTCACAGGAAACAATCGACCAGTGGCTCAACGAGAATCTCGAACTGATTCAAAGCTATGACCCAAAGGACATCTTTAATGCCGACGAGACAGGTCTCTTTTTCAAGATGCTTCCTGAACGAACTCTGCACTTTAAATGTAGCAAATGTCACGGTGGCGCAAAGAGCAAGGAACGTGCCACCCTCCTTTTGTGTTGCAATTTGAATGGCTCCGAGAAGCTTCCTCCGCTGGTCATTGGCCGTTCCCACAAACCGAGATGTTTCCCCAAATTAAGAAAAAACCAAGTCCGCTATTCTTTATCTCAACTGAGTGGTTATCTGTATCGTCAACAAGACAGCAGTTGGATGGATCGCACTTTGTTTGTCGAGTGGCTCAAGAACTTGCAGCAAAAGTTTGCATCTGAGAAACGAAACGTTCTTTTGTTGCTCAATAATTTTTCATGCCATGTTGTTCCAAATTTGAAACTCAACAACATTAAGCTTCTTTACTTTCCTACCAATTCGACATCGATTTCTCAACCTCTTGACCAAGGCATCATTCAGAATGTGAAAGTATTCTACAAGAAAAATCTGATTAACTTGTATTGGTATCAAATTGAAAAAGGCCAAGCGAATTTTGAAACTGAAATCAAAGAGATCAATCTATTGCTGGCAATTCGCTTCTTGAGTTCTGCCTGGCTCGATGTCAAACCTGAAACTATTATACGATGCTTCCGAAAAACTATGCCGATTATCCATACCAGCGATAACTCCGACATTGAACACGATGCTGAGGACAACTGTGTTGGCTCGATTGACTCACGAATATTAAGTCGTCTTTTCCCTCCATAGTTTAGTTTGGAGGACTACATCAATGCAGACAAGGATTTGCTCACCTCGGACCAAATGAATCACGACAGCGATGACGACATCATAATTGATGAAAACGAAGAAGAGGTCGAAGAACATCAAGTTGTCCATTCTTCTAGTGAAGATGAAAACGAAAGTCAACCAATCGAGCCAAAAATGAGCAACACCGAATCCATGATAGCAGTGTCGGCTGTGATTGAACTTTGTGGCCAACAAGAAGAGATTCCAGCAACTCTACTTAATGGTTTGGGAGATCTTCTAAACAAACTCATAATTGAATCTCACAACAATAAGCGCCAATCTGACATTCGAAGCTATTTTTCTTAGTTTTTAATTGATTGTAATTCATATTTTGGTTTTAATTTCATTTTTGTAACATTTCTTAACGATTCTAATATACCACAATAAAAATTCGTAGCAAAAACAATAGTTCCTCTAATTCGAAATTCGAACTAAATTTTACGTTTGGTATCCCTCTAACTTCGAATTAACGGAACTTTACTGTAAATGCATCGATGACATGAATGCATGTAATTTTAATAGTGTTTGAAAATATTATGATTTATGCGATACTTTACATGCCGCACTTTAATTTGCATTTTATTTAATTTTAATTTTAATTTTACTTTGCATTACATGGTTTTAAAAGTAGTGATTGCAATCAAATGTTTGTAATTATTTTTTTTGGTACATTAATCTGTTACATTGCTTTAAGTCAAAAGTAGTTCGAATTTTGTGTTCTGTGAATATACATCATAAATGTATTTGTTTTGGATGTTAGGTTCTTGTTAAAACCTAACTAACCAAAATTTAGACTGCGCTTGAAGCCACACGAGCATCAGCATTCACACGAATTGTGGCGTTGATATTGCGCAACTCGTATACATCTCGTCGAGATCGAATTCCTCTGCGATTTTCTATGCGGATGAGTATCTTGTACATCAAGTAGATCCAGCGCAGCAAAAAAGCCAATAGAATAATGATCATGACATAATCGATAACCTTTAGCCAGATGTTGTGTTCCATGGCTTTGTCAACCGGTGGGATAGTGATGTTCAGGTAGAAGTTGTTTCCCATTGGGTGGCCAAGCTTGAGTGATTGATTGGATTGCCAATCTGATTTTTCATTGCTGCTGGGCAACGGATCGGCAGCAATTATGAAGCCAATTGCTAGAGCTAAAGCCAGAAAAGTGACAAAGTGGTGTGAAGCCATTGCTGCGGAGTTTCAAAGTGAACAGGAAAATTTGCAGTATGTGACTATCTTTGTTCTTGCCATCGCCTTTATATAATCGGTCGTAAATTATTACGCTTGCGTGTTTGTAATGATATCGATGTGGAATTACAAAAAAATTAACAAGAAAGAGAAATGATTGGTTGAATTGGATAATATATGAATGTACGTCAATGAAACACCATGAACATAGGCACTCCCATTGGGCATTTTCAGATGCTTGACTACCCAATGGAACAGATTCAAAACATCGATTGGCTCCCGTTTTGAGCTTTTACTGTCTACACTTGGGGACTAACACGCCTTTTTTGTTTTATTTTTGCTTTGGTGCATTACTTTAAGTGACACTTTGACGTTTTTAATTAAGTTTTTAAAAGCTATGCATGATTTTTTGACAAGTGAATAGCAAAATCAATCAATTAAGCCTAATGCAATACAGAAATTAGTTTATGATAGCTTGGAATATTTGTCACCTACACACTTTCATTTGCATAAAATTATTAGAATTTTATTGGCATTATTGCGCCTCTTTGAAGCTTTTAGTCAAAAGTGGTGCAAAGTTTTAGACATGCTAAAATAAAAATCAATCAATTAGGCGTAATGCACTGATGACATTAAAGCATTTCGCCACATTTCGATGCATGATATGTTAAGAGTGCTTGAAATTTCGCCATTTAAGTTTGAATATTACTCATTCTCTTGTATTGAAATTTAACCCGGTCGTCTTGTCAAATTTACCAAAGTCCAGAGGGAGTTCTACAGCACATAGCGACCTGGGATTTTGCCAGGTGGCTCTCAAGGGCTAACGCACAATTGCTATGTATCTGACAAGCTTGACTGAAGTGGCACTTTAAGATTTTTAGTCAAGAGTGGTACAAAGCACTACAGAAGCATAATCAATCAATTATACAAAATGTATTGATGACATGAATGCATGTAAGAGTATTTGAAAATTATACCACTTACCTCCAACATTAGATAACTCTAATACCATACTTTTTACTTTATTTAATCAAAATTTGCATAACATGGGGTTGAAAGTTGAGTTTACAAGCAAAAATTCTATATTTTTGTAGTGTTTTGGCGCATTACTTTAAGTGGCTTTTAAGCTTTTAGTCAAGTTAATTTGAAAGTTTTGACACTCAAAAAGCATAATCAATCAATTATACAAAATGTATCGAAGACAGTAATGCATGTGATGTTTGGATTGCTTAAAAATAGTATAATTTATACGATACTTTACCCGGTCGTCGTGCCAACTTTAACATATTCCAGAGGGAGTTCTACAACACATAACTACCTAGGAATTTTCCAGGTGACTCTCTAGAACCAACGCATCACAGCTAGGTGTCTGAGCTTTGCATAGGATCTACTTCGTGGTATTGCATCTCTTGCATTGCTAATCTTTTTAATATTTCTATCGATTATACATGTCTTCCTGAGCATTTTGAAGTATAAGTCGCTTAGGTGCCCAATTTGGAACTTTTAAATCCATGGATAAAGTACCAAAAAATACAAGTTTGATACGGATTTGATATTAAGAGCAGATTCTACGTCAAAAATTATACAGAAATGACCTCTTATTTGTCAAAATCAATGCAAGGGATGCAAAAATACTCATTTTCACAATAAGTCAAATGGGTACCAGAGATTTCTGTCCGTTTTTTTTTGGTAAAACAAATGTACTAAATGTCATACGAAATAATCGCCTGTAAAATCAATTCAACGCCCTGAGCATTTTGATATATTACTTGACTATATATTCAATAAAAATAAGAGCCCTAGAACGGAGTGGCAGACTTTGCGCCAATGAAACAGCATGAACATGGCCACTCCCATTGGACAGTTGCCGATGCTTAAATGCCATTCGAAACATTAGCCGAATTTGATTATATATAAATGTACGTCAATGAAGCATCATGAACATGGAAACTCCCATTGGGAAGTTTCCGATGCTTGACCGCCCAATGGGACAGATTCGAGGCATCGATTGGCTTCTGTTTTTGAGCTTTTACAGTCTACGCTTGGAGACTAACATGCTGTGTTGTTATATTTTTGTTTGGTGCATTGCATTAAATGGAACTTTAAAGTTTTTAGTTAAAAGATATGTTAGTTTTTTGACAAGTTAATAGCAAAATCAATCATTCGTCATCTATACAATGGTTTGCATAAAGAGTGATGCCCAAAAGTGCCCGACTTTTTGGAAAATCTTACGCACGTGTCCCATGGACAAGTAAGGTATCATAATAAAGGTAATCACTTGTAGAATCGATTACAAAAAGTTCCAGGTTGATCCGAGCTCGCTATCTCATCTATTTCAATGCGTTACATTACTCATTCACATATGACGTTACTATACTGAAATATGTTAAATTTCTCTTGATGATGTTTCTGCCAAATTACCTCGGATCAATCTGAAACCTTGACCAAATGATTCTACAAGGCATAACCTTTAATTTGGTACCTCACTTGGCCATGAAGCACGTGCGTAAGTTTTTCCAAAAAGTCGAGAACTTTTTTGTATATAAGTGGGCATCACTCTTTATTATAATTTCAATTTTCGTTATAACATAACTTTGATGCTTTTAGCCAAGAGTGACAAGGTTTTAAACATGCTAAAATCAAAATCAATCAATTAGGCCTAATGCAATGTTGAAATTAATAAATGAATGCTTAATATATTCGTCGCCTACAATTTAGTTTACATAAATTTATTATAATTTCAATTTTTGTTATAACGGAACTCTGATGCTTTTAGCGTAAAATGACAAAGTTTTAGACATGCTAAAATCAAAATCCATCAATTAGGCCTAATGCAATGCTTGAAATAGTCGTCATCTACACTTTGATTTGCATAAATTTATTATAATTTCAATTTGAATTATAACGACACTTTGACGCTTTTTGTCAAAAGTGGGCAGTTTTATACATGTTAAATCGAAATCAATCAATTAGGTGTGTTGTAAATCAAATAGACACAGACAGATCAAATGGACTAGGATTTATTTTTGGTATCACAGAGTACAACGAATTCGTTGGTGTCACAATAATCAAGGTGCTAACTGTTGCTTAGGAGGTACACACTGGTTCACTCTAATAGCTAACTGGCTAGTCGATGATATTCGGGATTCTGGTCGTTCCGGAATCAATGGTCCACGTTCAGAGTCTGGGTCGTTATCACACAGTGAAGATTCCCTGGACTTGAGGTTTCAGTTGAGGTTGAGTCTGGGTCGTTATCACACAGTGAAGATTCCCTGGACTTGAGGTTTCAGTTGAGGTTGAGTCTGGGTCGTTATCACACAGTGAAGATTCCCTGGACTTGAGGATTCAGTTGAGGTCGAGTCTGGGTCGTTATCACACAGTGAAGATTCCCTGGACTTGAGGATTCAGTTCTGATTTGTTTCAGTTTCGTTTCTCTTTTCGTTCCTTTCTTTGCAGTCACGATGTGTGCGGCTTCGAGGTCAAAACAAGAGAGAGCGAGCAATCAGTCCGAGAGGGCCTTTGTCTCCTCGACTTCTTCTCTCTCGCTTCGTGCGCTAGGGTAGCGGCAATCACTGTGTACGATGAGTGATCGTCTTCGGTGGGTGGCAGTGGTCAGTATGTGTGTTTGCCTGGTGGCTCTTCTCTTTCTCTTCATACAGCAATCAAGATGGGTCTGCCTGCTTCTGTGTTGTGTTGAGTGGTAAGGTTTGGCGCCATTTCTCTCATGTGTCGGCCATTTGGGCCAGTGAACGTTCGATCATGTTCTTCTACTCGATCACATTGGTCGGCGTTCGAACATGCGAACGAGTGTGCGTTGTGACTGACCTTTGAACTTGCCATCAAAACACTTCTACAGTGGCTAGATTCCTTACTTGAACGGTTGCATTTGAGTGGAGGTGGCACACAGAAGGGAAATAGCACATTTCACTTCCAACAGGTGTAATGCATTGATTTCGAGGGAGAGAATGAGAGAGAGAGAGAGAGAGAGAGAGAGAGAGAGGGAGAGAGAGAGGGGGTGAGAGAGAGAGAGAGAGAGAGAGAGAGAGGGAAGAGAGGGAGAGCGAGAGAGAGAGAGAGAGAGAGAGAGCGCGAGAGAAAGAGAAGGAGCGGGAGAGGGGGAGAGTGAGGGAGAGTGAGAGAGAGGGAGAGAGAGGGAGGGAGAGAGAGTGAGTGCGAGAGAGAGATAGAGAAGGAGCGGGAGGGAGAGAGAGGGAGAGTGAGAGAGAGGGAGAGAGAGGGAGGGAGAGAGAGTGAGTGCGAGAGAGAGAGAGAAGGAGCGGGGAAGAGAGAGAGAGAGTGAGTGAGAGTGAGTAAGAGAGAGAGAGAGAGAGAGAGAGAGAGAGAGAGAGAGAGAGAGAGGGAGGGAGGGAGAGTGCGAGAGAGAGAAGGCGAGAGAGAGAGAGAGAGTGAAGGAGAGTGAGAGAGAGAGAGAGAGAGAGAGAGAGAGAGAGAGAGAGAGAGAGAGAGAGAGAGAAGGAGCGGGAGGGAGGGAGGGAGGGAGTGAGAGAGAGTGAGAGAGATGGAGAGAGAGAGGAAGAGGGAGAAGGAGCGGGAGGGAGAGAGAGAGGGAGAGTGAGGGAGTGGGAGAGAGGGATAGAGAGAGAGAGGGAGAGAGAGGGAGAGGGAGGGAGGGAGGGAGAGAGAGAGCTTCCAATTAATCTAGAATAGACAATGATCTATTTGGTGATCTGTGTGGTCCAAAGATGAGAACGAGCATACCAGGTTCGGTCTCCGAAGGGGAGAAATGGCATTTCGTTGTAGTTACATCGAACGGCATGACAAGTGAGAGAGAGAGAGAGAGAGAGAGAGAGAAAGATAGAGAAAAGAAGAGAGAGTGCTAGTGAGAGAGGGAGAGTGAGAGAGAGGAAGAGAAAGAGAGAGCGCGCGCTTCCAATTAATCTAGAATAGAAAACGATCTATTTGGTGATCTGTGTGGTCCAAAGATGAGAACGAGCATACCAGGTTCGGTCTCCGAAGGGGAGAAATGGCATTTCGTTGTATTTACATCGAACTATATGACAAGTGAGAGATAGTGTATGCCGCCAATTGACATGACACTGACAATGATTTTGTTTGGTGATCTGTTTGTGCCAGAGGTGAGAAGGGACATACCAGGCTGACATGTGGGGGAGAGAGTGAGAAAGAGAGAGAGAGAGAGAGAGAGAGAGAGAGAGAGAGAGAGAGAGAGAGAGAGAGAGAGAGAGAGAGAGAGAGAGAGAGCGAGTGAGAGAGATTCAAATTAATCTTGAATAGATGATTTTGTTTGGTGATCTGTTTGTGCCAAAGGTGAGAAGATGATGAGATGAGTGATTCTTGGAGCAATGAAGTTGTGATCGAGTCAGCAAAGCGTTCTGCCATTGTAAACTAGTCATTGGGCTATTCTGTTGCATTGTATATGTCATTATGTGTGTGTGCTCGTGCTGGCCATGAAAATGCGGTGATGAGGTGAGTGATTCTGTATGCAATGAAGTGGTGATCGAGTCAGCAAAGCGTTCTGCCATTGTAAACTAGTCATTGGGCTATTCTGTTGCATTGTATATGTCATTATGTGTGTGTGCTAGTGCTGGCCATGAAAATGCGGTGATGAGGTGAGTGATTCTGTATGCAATGAAGTGGTGATCGAGTCAGCAAAGCGTTCTGCCATTGTAAACTAGTCATTGGGCTATTCTGTTGCATTGTATATGTCATTATGTGTGTGTGCTCGTGCTGGCCATGAAAATGCGGTGATGAGGTGAGTGATTCTGGGATCTGTGTGGTCCAAATATGAGAACGAGAAATGGCATTTCGTTATAGTTACATTGAACGGCATGACTAGTGAGAGATAGTCTATGCCGCCAATTAACATGCTACTGACAATGATTTTGTTTGGTGATCTGTTTGTGCCAGAGGTGAGAAGATGATGAGATGAGTGATTCTTGGAGCAATGAAGTTATGATCGAGTCAGCAAAGCGTTCTGCCATCGTACACTACAGTGCCGGCGGGAGGCTAATTTTTCTTGCCTGATGGCAAGGGCGCAAACGCTCTAGGGGCGCCAATCCGGCGGTTAGTGAGGGCGGCAGCTGTTTTGGTTTGTGGCTTCGGTTGGATCTGGGGCGGCAAATGCTTGGCGCAATTGAGGTGGTAGTTGGGTCTGGTGGCGGAGTGTGACTTTGTGTAAAGTTTGTGACGTTTAGATTGTGAAAAAATTGAGATTAGAAGTGGTGGGCGTTTGCGAACTTAATAAACTTAACTCATTTAATCATTCCTTTGCAACAATAATTTCTAATAAAACATACTGTCGTGGTCCTGCGACTGCAAGATCGCAGGTCCCCGCCAATTCGTCATAAACGGTCACTACACAGACAAATTATCCGCATGATTTGCATCGCGATCATAAGTCTACACTAGTCATTGGGCTATTCTGTTGCATTGTATCGGTCATTATGTGTGTGTGGTCGTGCTTGCTATTGAGACAAAGATGAAGAGGTGAGTGATTCTAGGAGCAATGAAGTTGTGATCGAGTCAGCAACGCGTTCTGCAATCAAACACTTGTCATTGGGCTATTCTGTTGCATTGTATCGGTCATTATGTGTGTGTGGTCGTGCTTGCTATTGAGACAAACATGAAGAGGTGAGTGATTCTGTGAGCAATGAAGTGGTGATCGAGTCAGCATAACGCTCTGCATTCAAACACTAGTCATTAGGATATTCTGTTGCATTGTATCGGTCATTATGTGTGTGTGCTCGTGCTGGCCATGAGAATTCGGCGTAGAGGTGAGTGATTCTGGGAGCAATGGAGTGGGGATCGAGTAAGCATAGCGCTCTGCAATCAAACACTGGTCTTTGGGCTATTCTGTTGCATTTTATTTATCATTATGTGTGTGTGCTCGTGCTGGCCATGAGAATTCGGCGGAGAGGTGAGTGATTCTGGAAGCAATGGAGTGGGGATCGAGTAAGCATAGCGCTCTGCCATCGTACACTAGTCATTGGGCTATTCTTTTGCATTGTGTCCGTCATTATGTGTGTGTGCTCGTGCTTGCTATCGAGAAAAAGATGATGAGGTGAGTGATTCTTGGAGCAATGAAGTTGTGATCGAGTCAGCAAAGCGTTCTGCCATCGTACACTAATCATTGGGCTATTCTGTTGCATTGTATCGGTCATTATGTGTGTATGCTCGTGCTTGCTATCGAGAAAAAGATGATGAGGTGAGTGATTCTTGGAGCAATGAAGTTGTGATCGAGTCAGCAAAGCGTTCTGCCATCGTACACTAGTCATTGGGCTATTCTGTTGCATTGTATCGGTCATTATGTGTGTGTGGTAGTGCTTGCTATTGAGACAAAGATGAAGAGGTGAGTGATTCTGTGAGCAATGAAGTGGTGATCGAGTCAGCATAACGCTCTGCATTAAAACACTAGTCATTAGGATATTCTGTTGCATTGTATCGGTCATTATGTGTGTGTGCGCGTGCTGGCCATGAACATGCGGTCAAGAGGTGAGTGATTCTGGAAGCAATGAAGTGGTGCTCGAGTCAGCATAGCGCACTGCAATCAAACACTGGTCATTGGTATATTCTGTTGCATTTTATTTATCATTATGTGTGTGTGCTCGTGCTGGCCATGAGAATTCGGCGGAGAGGTGAACGATTCTGGGAGCAATTGAGTGGGGATCGAGTAAGCATAGCGCTCTGCCATCGTACACTAGTCATTTGTCTATTCTGTTGGATTGTATCGGTCATTATGTTTGTGTGCTCGTGCTTGCTATCGAGACAAAGATGAAGAGGTGAGTGATTCTGTGAGCAATGAAGTGGTGATCGAGTCAGCATAACGCTCTGCATTAAAACACTAGTCATTAGGATATTCTGTTGCATTGTATCGGTCATTATGTGTGTGTGCGCGTGCTGGCCATGAACATGCGGTCAAGAGGTGAGTGATTCTGGAAGCAATGAAGTGGTGCTCGAGTCAGCATATCGCTCTGCAATCAAACACTGATCATTGGGCTATTCTGTTGCATTTTATTTATCATTATGTGTGTGTGCTCGTGCTGGCCATGAGAATGCGGTGATGAGCTGAGTGATTCTGGGAGCAATGAGTACAATCGTACACTAGTCATTTACTAGTCAGCAAGTGATCTGTCAGAGGAACAAAAGTGAACTGGCAGAGGAACAAAAGTGAACGTTGAGAGAAACAATAGTGAATTGGCAGAGGAACAAAAGTGATCTGGCAGAGGAACAAAAATTTACTGACAGAGGAATAAAAGTGAACTGGCAGAGGAACAAAAGTGATCTGGCAGGGGAACAAAAATTTACTGACAGAGGAACAAAAGTGATCTGGCAGAGGAACAAAAGTGATCTGGCAGAGGAACAAAAATTTACTGACAGAGGAACAAAAGTGAACTGGCAGAGGAACAAAAGTGAACGGTAGAGGAACAAAAGTGAACGGTCAGAGGAACAAAAGTGATCTGGCAGAGGAACAAAAGTGAACGTTCAGAGAAACAATAGTGATCTGGCAGAGGTACAAAAGTGATCTGGCAGAGGAACAAAAATTTACTGACAGAGGAATAAAAGTGAACTGGCAGAGGAACAAAAGTGAACTGGCAGAGGAACAAAAGTGAACTGGCAGAGGAACAAAAGTGATCTGGCAGAGGAACAAAAGTGAACGTTCAGAGAAACAATAGTGATCTGGCAGAGGTACAAAAGTGATCTGGCAGAGGAACAAAAATTTACTGACAGAGGAACAAAAGTGAACTGGCAGAGGAACAAATGTGAACGGTCAGAGGAACAATAGTGATCTGGCAGAGGAACAAAAGTGATCTGGCAGAGGAACAAAAGTGAACTGGCAGAGGAACAAAAGTTATCTGGCAGAAGAACAAAAGTGAACTGGCAGAGGAACAAAAGTGAACTGGCAGAGGAACAAAAGTGAACTGGCAGAGGAACAAAAGTGAACGTTCAGAGGAACAAAAGTGAACGTTCAGAGAAACAATAGTAATCTGGCAGAGGTACAAAAGTGATTTGGCAGAGGAACAAATGTGAACGGTCAGAGGAACAAAAGTGAACTGGCAGAGGAACAAATGTGAACGGTCAGAGGAACAATAGTGATCTGGCAGAGGAACAAAAGTGAACTGGCAGAGGAACAAATGTGAACGGTCAGAGGAACAATAGTGATCTGGCAGAGGAACAAAAGTGATCTGGCAGAGGAACAAAAGTGAACTGGCAGAGGAACAAAAGTTATCTGGCAGAGGAACAAAAGTGAACTGGCAGAGGAACAAAAGTGAACTGGCAGAGGAACAAAAGTGAACGTTCAGAGGAACAAAAGTGAACGTTCAGAGAAACAATAGTGATCTGGCAGAGGTACAAAAGTGATTTGGCAGAGGAACAAAAGTGAACGGTCAGAGGAACAAAAATTTACTGACAGAGGAACAAAAGTGATCTGACAGAGGAACAAAAGTGAACTGGCAGAGGAACAAAAATTTACTGACAGAGGAACAAAAGTGATCTGGCAGAGGAACAAAAGTGATCTGGCAGAGGAACAAAAATTTACTGACAGAGGAACAAAAGTGAATTGGCAGAGGAACAAAAGTGAACGTTCAGAGGAACAAAAGTGAACGTTCAGAGAAACAATAGTGATCTGGCAGAGGTACAAAAGTGATTTGGCAGAGGAACAAAAGTGAACGGTCAGAGGAACAAAAATTTACTGACAGAGGAACAAAAGTGATCTGACAGAGGAACAAAAGTGAACTGGCAGAGGAACAAAAATTTACTGACAGAGGAACAAAAGTGATCTGGCAGAGGAACAAAAGTGATCTGGCAGAGGAACAAAAATTTACTGACAGAGGAACAAAAGTGAATTGGCAGAGGAACAAAAGTGAACTGGCAGAGGAACAAAAGTGATCTGGCAGAGGAACAAAAGTGAACTGGCAGAGGAACAAAAGTGAACTGGCAGAAGAACAAAAGTGAACTGGCAGAGGAACAAAAGTGAACGTTCAGAGAAACAATAGTGATCTGGCAGAGGTACAAAAATGATCTGGCAGAGGAACAAAAATTTACTAACAGAGGAACAAAAGTGAACTGGCAGAGGAACAAAAGTGATCTGGCAGGGGAACAAAAATTTACTGACAGAGGAACAAAATTGATCTGGCAGAGGAACAAAAGTGATCTGGCAGTGGAACAATAGTGATCTGGCAGAGGAACAAAAGTGATCTGGCAGAGGAACAAAAGTGATCTGGCAGAGGAACAAAAGTGATCTGGCAGAGGAACAAAAGTGAACTGGCAGAGGAACAAAAGTGAACGGTCAGAGGAACAATAGTGATCTGGCAGTGGAACAAAAGTGATCTGGCAGAGGAACAAAAGTGAACGGTCAGAGGAACAAAAGTGATCTGGCAGAGGAACAAAAGTGAACGGTCAGAGGAACAAAAGTGATCTGGCTAAGGAACAAAAATTTACTGACAGAGGAACAATAGTGATCTGGCAGAGGAACAAAAGTGATCTGGCAGAGGAACAAAAGTGATCTGGCAGAGGAACAAAAGTGATCTGGCAGAGGAACAAAAGTGAACTGGCAGAGGAACAAAAGTGAACGGTCAGAGGAACAATAGTGATCTGGCAGTGGAACAAAAGTGATCTGGCAGAGGAACAAAAGTGAACGGTCAGAGGAACAAAAGTGATCTGGCAGAGGAACAAAAGTGAACGGTCAGAGGAACAAAAGTGATCTGGCTAAGGAACAAAAATTTACTGACAGAGGAACAATAGTGATCTGGCAGAGGAACAAAAGTGATCTGGCAGAGGAACACAAGCAAGGGCACACTCCATCTTTGTCAAGGCACAAAGCACTTTGCAACACATCAAGAAAGGTTATGAAATCAAACAGGGCATGCTTGATGCTTTGCATGCCATTAGAACTCTGGTGGCAGACAAAATGGATAATCGCTATTTTATCGACAACGATATCTTGAAGACATTCGATTATTGAGTGGTATTATGATTGTGTTTTGTGATTTGGTAGCAGTACAATAAGAAAAAGGGTTGGATTAGGAAAAATAGACAAAAAGGCAAAGAACAGCTAGATCAACTTATTTTTAATCCCATAATCACTTATTTCATATAATCACCAAACCATAGTGAATATATAGTGAATCACTAGTTAATTGACATTTGCTTTAGTATGTCACGAGTCAAACCTGTGACAGGGAGATCGAACAGAACGATCGAACTCGAAGCCATCGACCAGCTATTTAAAGGCGAGCTTTTCGCCACTATGGCTGCTGCTGCCGAGATCAGTTCAGTCTCTAGATAACCTTTCGGTCCCGCGTGACCTGTGACATCTTCTAGAACCATTAAACGTCTAAGCTTTTCGCCTCCTTGTATCCTTATTTTCCCTGTGTGCAAGCGCGGTTGCCACAAAGTAATAAATCATTAAACCCACACAAAAAAGCATCTTAATTGAAACGTAAAACATGGATATATATTGAAATTAATTAAATTGCACTTTAAAATTTTTAGTTAAAAGCTATGTTAGTTTTTTGACAAGTTAATAGCAAAATTAATCATTCGTCACCTATACATTGGTTTGCATAAATTTATTATAATTTCAATTTTCGTTATAACGAAACTTTTATGCAATTAGCCAAGAGTGACAAAGTTTTATACATGCTAAAATCAAAATCAATCGATTAGGCCTAATGCAATGCTTGAAATAGTCGTCATCTACACTTTGATTTGCATAAATTTGTTATAATTTCAATTTGAATTATAACGACACTTTGACTTGCTTGAGAGAGAGAGAGAGAGAGAGAGAGAGAGAGAGAGAGAGAGAGCTTCCAATTAATCTAGATAAGAAAATGATCTATTTGGTGATTTGTGTGGTCCAAAGATGAGAACGAGCATACCAGGTTCGGTCTCCGAAGGGGAGAAATGGCATTTCGTTGTAGTTACATCGAACGGCATGACAAGTTAGAGAGAGAGAGAGAGAGAGAGGGAGAGAGAGAGAGAGAGAGAGAGAGAGCTTCCAATTAATCTAGAATAGAATCTAGAATAGAAAGGCATGACAAGTGAGAGATAGTTTATGCCGCAAATTAACATGCCACAAACAATGATTTTGTTTGGTGATCTGTTTGTGCCAGAGGTGAGAACGAACATACCAGGCTGACAAGTGAGAGTGAGAAAGTGAGAGAGAGAGAGAGAGAGAGAGAGAGAGAGAGAGAGAGAGAGAGAGAGAGAGAGAGAGAGAGAGAGAGAGAGAGAGAGAGAGAGAGAGAGAGAGAGAGAGAGAGAGAGAGAGAGAGAGAGAGAGAGAGAGAGAAGGAAGCGGTAGAGAGAGAGGGAGAGAGAGGGAGAGAGGGAGAGATAGATAATTCGTTTTGAGAAACCCAAAATGAATGGATGTACAAAAATCCTTCACTAACTTTTCTATTTTATATCTAATAACATGTAAAAAATTATAACCGGGAAATTCATATTAAAAATTTTAAAATCTTTAAAATAAATCTGTGTTTAGTCTACTGTTGTAAAATTTTTCAGAGAATATTTCGACATCATTTTACTTTACTATAATTTTTCTTTAAATTCTTAGAATAAATTGCACTTATAAAGCTTTTAGTCAGAATTCACTCCAGACCAGCAAATTGCAAACTAAATTTCGGTTAATTTATTAGTGAAGAGAAGAGACATTGAGTGCTTTTAAGTGTGCGCTCAAGTGTACCCATGGGAGTGTGCTTGTGTAAATTATAAAAGTTTGGAGTAATTCAATTATTGTTTTAATATTAATAAATAAATATTTTGATTTTAAAATTTGTTTAGAAATATCAATGAGCAGTTTAGTAGGCATATTAACCGAAAGTTTTGTGCTAGTTAATTGCATCAGTAAAAGTAATCTTACTTTCAAAAAGAATTTATTGTTCTTGTCATACTCGATAACTTTTAATGCAATTTGCAGCTGCTACTTGACAAAATCTCAGGTGTTGAAATAGGTGTGTGGTGAGAAGTGGCTCCCTCTCCCTTCCCTGTCACGTTTATGCTGAGTCATGTGCAAGTCACTCCACTGACAGTCACTTAGTGTGAACATAGCCGACTCAACTGCCTATATAAGCACGTGTTGCTGAAGTGCACAATCATCGCATGTCTCGTATGTCTACTGACTGGTTGTCTGTCTGACTTGTGTTAACCAGTTTCTTTCTTTGATAGACTTTGTGTCTTGTTGCTTTCCTTACCTTTTATTGGATCTCGATCCTCAAGGTCTGGTGGTATCTACTTGTAACTGGCTATCAAGTCTCTCTACAAGGTGGTCTCACTCTCTCTCTCTCTCTCTCTCTCTTTTAATTGGGTCTTGACCCTTACCCTCCTGAACTGGTGGTTCTTACCTTCACTGATTGGACCTCGCCACTAATTTTATCTTTGTATTTTACTTCATCACGAATAAAGCTTTTAATGTAACATCAGGCACCTACACATTACATTTGTAATTTGTCCCATTAACCAAAGCTTTTAAGCGTGAAAAAGAATCAATTCAAGTGTCCGCCGGTAGAACTCTCGTTGAAGTGTACAGAGAGAAACGGAAGAGTGTGAATACAAAATCACAACGGGCGCGAGCCAATTTAATTTGCGCATTATATTGCAAAGGGAGCCAATTGATAATTTCAATTAATAAATAAACAATTATTAATTGTGTTGGTATAATGTTAGCTTAATGGACAACAAACATATTGAACTATTAGATGCGGATGATCGATGCGCAAGATTGTTATATATGCTATGTATGTGTATTGACACATGTAACGAATGCTCATTTGGATGCTTCTCCCTTTCAAATCGTTCAAATATGATGTTGGGGCTAGCCGTTCGGTGTGTGTGTTTGATCATTTGGCGAAGCGACTCTCTAGCGACTAATGCAGAGGGATGTTCGATTGTTCACAGTTGAGTTTGCGTGTTCAATGCTTGTGTGTGTCGTCTTTTTCTACGTTTTTGCTTCTATTTTTTGCATTTGCTCTTCAAACTTTCGGGTTAGATTCGTCTTCGTGCTATTGGGTCTGTTTACACTTAAACTATCGCCAGCGATTGGTATCGCTAGGCCTACTTTGGACTGCAGAGTACCAACTTTTGTGGATCACTCCTATCGCTCGAGCGATAGCACAAAACAATCAAATATTTTGTTTTTTCGGTCGCTATCGCTAGCGACAGTACAAGTGTAAACTCACCCATTGACTTTTATCTCTTGATGTGTCTCTCGTACAACACACATCACAATACAACCTCTATCAGCATATCATCAAACAACTTTGACTAAAACTCAGTTTTATCCTCTGGTTTTTTGTTTTTATTGCGGTTATGCGGGTAATTTGTGTTTCGTCGAACATTCATTTCATTTTTTCTCGCAAAACCCAAAATATTCTACATGCAAAAATTGGAATGCTATGAATATTCTTGATCAACTAGAAGTGCCCAAAAGTAACTCGCTTGAATAATATTTTGCCCATTTTACGTCTGTGTGTGTGCATATTGTTAAAGTGGCTCACGTCGATTGTTTTATGCTAGGTTGCCTCCATTTGTATTGCATCGTCTGTATTGTTTATTTAGTTCTCCCTATTTTCATTAAATTAAGTCGGATATGTAAATAAAAAAAATGATCTAATTGCATAAACTATTCAAATAGTGCATTTATTTTTCTCTGAATTAACTGCAAATAGTTGTTTATTATTACCATTCCACCACAATGACCGCAAAATGTTTTGTTCTCCAACCCAAACCATACAAGTGTCGAGTTATTGTGTTGTGTGTGTTGTGGCTTTGTGCATTGAAACGTTTTTCCACTCATAACTGTCAAATTGTTCTTTTAGAAAAAACACACAAATTTGAGAAGCCAAAGAAAACACATAAACACAGATGCTTTGTTGATAATACTTTTGAATGAATGGATTCGTCAATCTAGAACGTTGCCTAAACTCATTGCTTTGATCATAATTAACTATACCAAAAACATAATAATTAAAACCACAACGATTTTCTATAAACTTATTGAACTACGCTATTCGGTGGAACCAGAAAATAGACTCGACTCCACTAGAACTCCATAGAAATCATACAATTGCGAGTGATTGCATTTTCAAGGGATGAGCAATCTCGTCGAATGCTGTCGACCCGTCAACAACTAACGTCAGTTTTGTGAATCAACTCTGCGCGTCTCGCAATTTTATCGTTCTATTGTGTGTGCGTGAGTTTGAAATTAATCTGTGTCTAACTATTACTGACATAACGAATCAACTTACTTCAAACCCTTTTAATACATTACATTTTTCCCCATAAAATAGTAAAAGTGAAAGTTTTTAATGCAAACAAATCGCCTTTTAGTTTTTCTTTCAATTGCATTTCTTCGTTTCTACTAAATTCTAGAATAAACTCGCCAGAAATCCTCATTTTGAAAATGCAAAGCCAAAGCTTTTCTCCAAAAATGTTCAAGTGCAAAGTCACTGAATTCAAAAACCTTACCAACAATCCTAGTTATAGAGCAAGCAGTACAACCACTTGTGCACTACCAATTAGCTGGCTACTAGAGTACAACACACAGGCAAAACTCTTTAAGGTTTCCACTAGGGCTGATCAAGAGTGTTTCATTTGCAATGAGTGCGCAAGTGGTTTCTTTACTATCTTGTGGCTAGTGAAAGTGAGACTTTGAGAGTGAACACAACATTACATGGGTTAAAGAAGGGAATGTCTTTAGACATGTGTCTCTAACAAATAACCAAATGGGGCCACCCTCAGCTAAATCGAACAAACTTTCGAAAAATAATAACAACCAAGAGCCAAAACCAATTGCTTTGCCAACTCACATTGCACGTCCCACTCCGATAGTGCCTGCTTTTGGAACTATCCATGCAAGACCAAACACTACAAGTATAGTTACCGTTGTACCGATAACTCCCTCTGTGTCTGAAGCCCATGAAGTACGGGGAACTCAAACTGTCCCTAAATCACTAAACGCTTCCAATACAGCAACAATCGTATCTCCAAATTCGATCACTCCAACGCCAACAACACAAACCCCTTTCATATGTGCATTTGATGGTAACTCTGGAGTTTTCTATTTGTCTCCAACAACAATAGCGACTTCATCCAATATATCATGAAAACCAAAAAATGTTCCCAGTGTTTTAGGTTCATCAAATTAACAACAGAACACACAGGGGCAAGATTGGACTTGCACTCCCAACACTCATCAGTTAACTCTTAAATCAACTTTGATTTTTCATCTAAACATATAGCCAACAAACCTATCTAAATTAGTTTATTGTTTTTGTCTAAAGCCATTGAACTATACAAATAATTACTGCATGTATGTAATACCACTTAACACTGCAGCACACAGCAAATGTCCTTTGCTATTTAAGATGATTGCCAGAAAACAATTTTTTCTTAAAAACGATTACACAAGACACAAATACACTCCCAATAGATTTCACATTTATAATCTCATCTCAATTCAGTAAAGCATTTGTATATTCCGGACGCATTAAAATTAAACTAAACTGTTATAGATTTAAAGAATTAAAGAATATTATTAACCAAACATTTTGTAATCATTCATCCCTGTTGCAACATTTTTCTCAATATTCTTTTATTCCTGCAATAAAATTGTTATAGATTTACAATTTGTGAAGTCTGCCATGTCAATAGCATCCATATTTCAGGCTAAAGACGCAATTGACATCTCTCTCTATCTCTCTCTCTCTCTCTCTCTCTCTCTCTCTCTCTCTCTCTCTCTCTCTCTCTCTCTCTCTCTCTCTCTCTCTCTCTCTCTCTCTATCGCAAGCGAGCACAACACTCCGCACACATTCTCGACAGTCATCGCCCGCGCTGTGTGCTTTCTGCCACAACGCAAACAGTCTAATCGTTCTTCTTCTTCTCGTCTTTTTGTCGTCATCTCTCCACAGACGTTTGGATTTAAATTTAAGACGCTAGTGCAGTGGTGACGAATGCCAAACCACTAGTTGTTCATTGATTATTGTTCCTCATTGATTACTCATCGATGCATTTGTTGTTTCTGTGTGACTGTGTAGTGTGTTGTTTGTTGTCACCGTGCTCATCATAACCATCTCAACCATCACCATCAGACAACTTGACCAAATCTCTGCTGACTCCTGTTACAGGAGTCCTGTATCAACACACAATTTCGGAACACAACCACACTACCGCTCGTTCGTATTTAGTGTTGCTGTGTAAAGTACCGATGGTTGGTTGAATCTAGTGTGTATGTTTTATTCGATTTCGGGCAACACTAAATGCAAGCATGTTTGCCTGATATTGACTGACCAAGTCTAGTCTGGTACCGATTGCATCGACACCGCCACATCTTCTTGCATTTGTTGAACACTATTTTGGTCCTCTTTCTCACCGGTAAGTGACATTTTGCGGCTAATCTGATAGGCAAATCGAACCTTTGGGATACGATCGTTGCTGTGAGCTTAATTATACCGAACACTAGAAATTATGTAACTGGCTTGTGCTCGATAGACAATGCCTTGGTCTTTTGTGATACGTACAGTTTGGCGTTGTTGGAGGCGATTGGCGTCATGTAATCGGTGTGCCAGTGAGGTCATGTGCATTCTCGTAATTGACCAATTACTGTCTGTAATTCAAAACAGACGCTTAGCTGGTTAAATTTTTGTTCATTTGTAAGTGATAGGGTGAACTCAAAGAATCAGGCTGATGATTGCTGTTGCTGCTGTGACTGCTGCTGCTGTGCGGTTGTCGTCGGTACGAAAATGATGGCCGGTGTGAGCCATCCGTGGGTCACAACTCAGATTCTGAGTCATGCTATTTGGATACATTAAAACAGAAAATGCAATTGCAGGCCTGTGTTCGCATTTATTAATGTAATGACAGCACATTGCCATATCGCATCCTGTCGGTGAGCATGTTGTCACTTGAGTCATTGAAAGTATATTTTGGATATCCACTCTAGGTCACTTCACACTGACCACACTCGAGCTATTCATCGTCTTTGAATTCAACTTTCTCGGGCATGAGCACCTCACTGCCATTCGGCTTCTGGGTCAACATATAATAGTAACATTTTCGAGGAAATTCTTTCCGTCAGTAAATGAGTAGCAGGACAACATAATTCCCACATACTCGTTGACCGTGTTGAGAACATCCCACTGTTCTTTGCATTTGGTGAGATACACCTTGATTTCCAATTCTTGTATACTGGTACGAGTGCTTTGGCAAAGAGCATGGCATATTCGAGGCTTTAGCCATCGGCCAGCTATTTAAACGCCGAATTATTCGCCACTGTTGGCACTGCCCAGACCAGTCAAGTCAAGATATAACTCACGTGATCTGTGACCCCGCTTTGTGACATTAAAAAGCTAAGCCTACCCTTATAACGTTACCTCTCCTGATGACTTTCGTTCTCTTGTGTGCAGGCGGTTGTGCCACAAGGAGCAGTATAAAGAGGAGATAAAACCAGAAAAGACGGATGCTTAAAGAAGAATTGCCCTGCAGCCACAGTCTCAGCTTTTAACAATGATGAAATAATGCAAAATGATTGGCTTAAGGGCCGCGCCATATACATCGTACAGTCGAAAAGCAAGATTGCGGTTCCCTAATAACCAAAGTCTTTACCTTACATATTGACTATGCCGGATTAAATCTGTACATTTCGTAATTCAGGGCTGTGAACAACTTTTGTAGACAACTGATGTGGTTTGATAAATCATAGTGAGACTTGCAGACTTAAATTATTGAATAATTTCAATTTTATTTAGTTAAATTGTTACAATTGATTCAATAGTGCAATGTAGCATCATCATAAACACTTAAATCCATTTACTTTGACGGTAGTATTGAGAGATGTTTAGTCCAAACACTCGAAGATTATGAATATCGGAAAAAGTGCATATCTCAGGATTTCGTTGTCCACATTGCCAAAACCGTTGTTTAGGCCATCTGTGAGTGGCGTTCGACAAATGGGACAAACAGTGCAGTAGCAAACCACGGAAGGACACACGATTCAAATCGATGTCCACAACGTAGCACTCTATAAAATAAAGTTAAAAAATCAATACACAGTATCCATTCAAATTATATCAAACTCACAGCACGTTTACGCCAATTGGAAATTCATCAAGGCATATTACGCATTTCTCTGGCTCAGCCCCGTTGTTGTCATTCATTCTTTTCTTCTCACTATTCTTCTCAAGGATGGCATGTAGAATGAAATCTTCATTTTCTTTGATTAATTTGAGACGTTTAGTAGCCGATGCAGGTTTATCGCCAGAGATGCTTTCCATGATGCTATCTGCCATTGCTTTTGAAATTTCCATTTTTTCTGTTGCTTCGTTGTCTCTCTGTTGGCGTGTGCACACTGAATGACGTCCTGAAGACGACTGATGAGCGAGCAAGACGATGACAAGGTACACTCGTAATTTTCTATCGGAAAGACTGCCCTAATAAATCCACAAGATTAGGTCGAATTGGTTATGCAATTGCAATTGCACACGTTCGACCTTTTCTTTTTATGTCTCTACGTTGGCCAGTGTGATGGTATGGCCGGTGGTCTACCTCGCTCTTCAGTCTGTTCACTCATAATCCAATTGACCTTGAAATGAGTGTTAAGACATAAACAAACAAACAATTAAAATTTCTCTCTTTCTCGCCTTTACCTGGGTAATGCACAAAGAGAACAATCATTATGTTATTATGTTGGGCCACTGATGGTACTAAATCAAATTAACTACGAGAATAGAATGTAGCATGAGAAAGCAATGACAACCACATCTACCACAACCCCATCATCAACGCAAGTCATTGTTTCTGCTCCGTGTACAGAGCAATGTGCAGTGCAGTTTATTCCCTCATAATCAAATTAAGTGTGGCCGAATGTTAAACCTAAGGCAAACACACAAGCATTTTTGCTCTTTCTTATAAATGGCTCCATCTCTTTGTCATATCAAATGGTTGTTCCTGAGCTCACCAGTTGAACCCTAGTCCACTGACCTTTTACCATCGGTCAATGGCCCAATCGACATTTTACCATTTGAAGAGGAACAATCTGCTTCGTGGTTCTCACCAATTGAATGACTTTCTCCCCGTTAGCTAATAACTTAATTGGCCTAAGTGGCGTACATTTGTTCACCGAACTAAATGTGCCGAAGGAGAACAATAGAAACATTAATCAGCGATGGCAAACCTCTAACACCATGGTAACACTTACGGCACGATGGTCGAATGATTGCAGCACCATTATTTTTTATCTCTTTCTTCCCTACCCTGCCAATTATTAGTTGGCTTTTACATTGGTCGATGCGTACAACAATAAGTCCATAAATCATGTTCGATTGTTTGCCTTTTATTTGATTGTTCGTTTGTTCCTTCCTTTGTGTCCAGCTAACGTGCCTGCAAATTTAGTTTATGCTGTGGTGAGACACACACACATACGTGTGGCCGACCACCATGTCAGTCTGTCTATTTAGTCTCCCTTGTGTACATCATAATCATTTTGAGATGTGCGGCAAATGTGATGATGTTTGCATAATTAATAATAATTACGATGCACCCGTCAGATGCATTGGGCGCGCGAATAAATATTCGACTAATGTCCATAAATTGGACGATTTATGGCACATTTTGCATCCATTATGATGTAGTGCTAGTGCCAATTAACTCTGTTGCAGTAATACAAGCTTCTAATAAAATGTTCAATATTTTATCACTATTTTTATGACCTACCCAGTACAAGTGATGTTATTTTTGAGCATGCCTTTGTGTGCTTGTAATAGTGAGTGTTAAAGAGGGTTAGGACAGAACAGAAAGATGAAAAGGTAAAGTGAGTAAACATTAAGTTCACTCAAATTAGTCTCACTACAGAACAATGTAAACATGCGCTCCTGTGTCATTAAGAGTGTCTCGAATAAGTGGCGATGACCAATCGATAATTGGCCACGAGAAGATGAGCAATCAGTTTCGTTCGGCAATGACGGTGCCATTCTCTACGATTGCTAATAACTTAGTTGGCTTAAGTTGTACAACACTAATCACTGTGCCGACACGATAGAACAATGAAAACGTTAAACAGAAAGTCGCAACTCTCTCCCTCCGTTTTGAATGCCGAACATAGACACACACAACTCAATCACCACCGTCTGACAAATTAGTTCCAAGTGACGGATGCTCGCAAACATAGTCGGCAACCAAGTCGGAGGGTGAGTTGCACCTCGCTGTTTTATGTTCCCATTGTTTATCTTTTCGGGAACCCGCGGAAAACGAATGCACACCAATTAAGCCAATTAAAGTATTAGCGATTGGGGAGAAAAGCATTGTTAAGGCACAGAACTTCGGTGCCATCGTGAGATTTCGTGAGAAAAAAAACCGAACAAACCACTACGAACTCTCGTGTTTGTTGTCGAATTGAATAACACATTGGATGGTCATTGACCATTAGAAGGTTAACTATCAGTTCCGTACCGGCCGGTGCGTTCGGCGATATCGACGCCTTTCTCCCGATGTTTGTAATTGGCTTGAGTTGTGCTTGAGTTCACCGGACAAGAACAATGGAAACATTAAACAGCGAGGAGCAACTCTCACCTTCCGCATGGAACCATCTTTCGATGGCACCGAAGTTCAGTGACTGGACAATGCCAACAAGTGCACGCTAACTTGTTGGTGTACTTTCTATCGATGACCGCAGATGTACAACAAAAGTCATCGATCTCATATGCATGCGATTACTAACACTACGCCTTATGCTACTGCAGTCAAACAGGTGTGACGGTGATCGTATTACGCATGTACAATTATCTTTGAGACATTGTATCAACTAATAGCTATACCATGAACTAGTGGCAAAGATTGTTGCGACTGATCAGCAACCTATGACCACTGTGATCGCGTTTCTGCGTTTATTGCTAGTAGTATGGTTGTGGTGGCGAAAAGAACTAGTATTTCAACTTCTCTCTCTCTCTCACTCTCTCTCTTTCTCTCCCCCCCTCTCTCTCTCTCTCTCCCTATCTCTCTCTCTCTCTCTCTCTCTCTCTCTCTCTCTCTCTCTCTCTCTCTCTCTCTCTCTCCAGTTTATTATTCTTCTTCTCTAGTCATAGCATGCTTCTAAGATGGCGTCATATCAGTTTGTAGACTATGGCTGCCTGTCTGCAAGTGTTAGTGGTCAGTGTGTGTCTCGTCTTCGGTGCGAGCACATTGCGTCTTTTTGTGTGTTTGTGTCTTGGTGAGATTTCGCCTTGTAGATTTGTCTCTTCTTCGTTTTCTCTGCTCGAATAATCACATGCATTACCAGTTTCTGCTTATATCTGTGTGTCTGCTAGTGTACGTTATTAGTGTGAGCTTCGACTTCGGTGGGAGCGGATCGAGCCTTTTTGTGTGTGTTCGCGTCTGTGTTCTTGTTTCGATATTTAATTTTACTCGTTTTTTCGGCGTTTTTTAATTTTTTCATCTTTCTGTTCAATAAAGTTGATAAGTTGATCGTCAACACAACTCAAAGCACAACTGTTGAAGTTCAGTTAAATTTTTGGAAGGGGGTATTTAACATTTTGAACTCGGGTAAACACAGGGAGCCACCGAGTTGACCCTGGTGGTTCAATCCATTAAGCCAACCATCTGACATTGGTCATCTGACCTTTTTTACGTTCAACTCGATGGCTCACTTGAAACACCAACCAATCTGAATCGTCATCATCATGTCACGAATGTACATTTCAAACCGTGATTCCGCGTGCGCCACGTCATCATCGTCTGCATCAACAACATCGACACCACCATGTTTGACAGCTTTGATCACATCGGCATCACCAAGCCAACCACAAGGTAAAGTAATAGTAGCGGCATATGTTGGAAGTGATCGCATGGGGGCGCGTCCACTTGCCTGGATATGTGGATACAGAATATATCTGCCAGTACATTGGAAAGCCATCGAGAAAGTTTAGATATCTTTGCATGAGCGCGCACTGGAGCTATTGTAGCATTTAGTTTTTATTATTACTAGTCTGGCAATTTGAATGTTCTGTGTACGCAATTAGAGGTGGACAAAAAGCATGTACGCTTGCGAGCGCTTGCTTGCTTGCCTACTCAAAACAATGCTATTTTCGCAAGCATCCGCAAGCCTTTGCAAGCATTTTTTCGTTTTGTCCAGCTCTATACGCAATGACATTATTCGGTTGAATGAATAATAATATCATTAGCTATGCAATTTTGCCAGTTAATGTGCTGCTCACTGGTTGTAGTGATTTAAAAAGATAAACTGCGCTAAATTTGGTTCAATTCTTTTTGGGCATATAACCCCTCAGTCAAATAGAATAATGAAGTCTTTCTTCACTATCTTTAATCAATTATTGTCAATCAATAGACTCCACAGGGAATAAAAAAAATGGCGAGCAAAACCTTGGAAAATCGTTTCAAAATTATCTTTCACGAAAAAAGAAACGGAAACACGAAATTACTTTCATGCCACAGAAGTCAGTTCGACAAGAACATAGTCAAGTGGCAATTAATGAAACGACATCGAACGTTCGAACGAATGTGCCAATGCGTTTGCATTCGACGGTGACAGAGCACTTTAGTGGCACTCGACTGGCACGTGACGCTCACCTTCAAGAATGGCCATGTAATCTCTGTATTCGAAGGTTTTACACAAGTGCAGATCTGCAGGCACATCATGTCGCGCACACCAAGACTGGCTATCGGTGCAGCTTGTTGGGATGTGGTGCATTTTATCTCGATAAAGGTACAGCAGAATATCATGTCATATCATGTCACCTTAAAGGTAATCCTGCGCTTTGGCATATTAATCCAGTGGATTTATTGGAGAGAATACAATCAAAACACAATCGCAAACAAAATCTTGAAACCAATATGTCGTCCGCTAGCAAGCAAACTAATACTTCTAGCATCTCAAAGAGCAATTCAGTTCCGCCCCAACTGCCCTCTAACACAATCAGTCCTATCTTTAGCAAGCCGTTGAACAGAAGTGACTTTACTTCAAAATCAAACAAAATCAAGCAAATAAATCGAAACAAAATTGTGGAACGCCAAATCCAACCACCACCAACACAGAGTAACAACCAACCTCCAACTAATCGAATGGAGCCAAGTGCTGGTTCATGTATTGTCTCAGCGGCTGAGCTCAATAAAGAAGCATTAAAAAAGTTCACTCAAAACCCAAATCTAGAATGTCATGTCATAAATCGAGAAAATCTACTTGATGTTGGATCAACTTCGCCAGCATTTTTATCATCATCATCATCATCATCATCATCATCATCATCATCATCATCATCATCATCATCATCATCATCATCATCATCGGATGAGGATAATAATGGAAACACAACCATAAATCCAGAAGCAGAACCAACAAAATTGGACCGGCAACCGAAACGAAATAACGAATCCAATCACGTGGAAGATGAGTTGATGATCCAAGATGCGCACCCAATTCCAGTGCCATGCTTCAACTGTCGTGTTTGTTCAAACCCGTTTGCAAATCCGCACAATCTAGACGCCCACTATCGTTCGGACCACTTTGAGCAAATGCCATTCTACTGTTCATTGCCCAACTGTTTGTATAGTTCATTTGAACCCTACAAAATTGAGTGTCACATTGAAGTTGAACACTCCATTCCCCGCTCATATGCGGCGAGTTATGTTGGCACTCGTTTGAGGGGACCAAATGCCAAACTCAACTGTCATGTGTGTGGTCAAAATATGACAAACACTGATCAGTTGAAACAACACATTGACTCTCACACCAAATATGGCTATCGGTGCACATGGAGAGACTGTGGTTGCTTTTATCTACCAGACCTAGAAAACGCACGACATCACATCGAGAAGCATCACTTTAAAGGTGATCCCGCATATGCGGATCGTGATCCAATTGACTTTTTGCAGTTTGTCACTCCGAACACTTATTCGACAGAATACCAAATCGCAAATAAACAACGAATTTTTGATGAAAATCAACTAAAAGGAGATGCTACAATACAAGCAGGTACAAAACGCCATAAAGCATTATCAAGCGTCGAAGTTCCAAATCAAATCCAGTTGGTATCCTCATTAGCAAATGTCGTTTTGGGATCAGAAAAACTGGGAATCAGTAGACAGTCTGTTAAACCATTAACCACAGAAATATCCTTAAGCACTTTATCTTCTTGTCCAGTGGCAACTGCTGTCCAACCACAACCAAAAGCACTGGTGAAACGAACCGATATAATCACTACATTCGATAGTATAAATGGATCTCTGAGCATATATCCAGTTCAGCAAGTAAAAATGCTAATTCTACCTACAACAATTCGAACTAATCTTTCGAATTCACCTATTACATCATTTCTCAACCAAAACAAAGTCAATAGTCCGTTGCAGCAAACATCAATTAGACCACTAATTACCAGCTCCAACATCATGTATAATAATCCATCCAATAATCTAAATGAATATAAAGATCCTAATGTCCCAGGACCAAGCAAACAATGCTATCGTTCAATTCAGATAACTTCACAATCGTCTCAAGAGAAAGTTGTTATTACTAGAATGCCAACAAACACTATCTACTTACCAGCAACAGCAGTTGTAGCTGCAGATGCAGCAAGGTCATCTTCTTCAAAAGCGGAAGTTATCCTCGAATCGATAGAAGCTCTCAAGAGTATGGCTAACTCACTTGTGGATAATCAGGATAACATGTTTCATTACCAAATTCCATATTTAATAATGAAAAAGTTGATCATAAAAAAGCTGCAGAAATGAAAGAGGTTGCTGAGGCTGTTACAATTTTGATCAAATCTAGGGAAATTGAGTTTGGTGAACTTAGAGAATCGAACCGAACATCTGAATTTAAACCAATAGAACCGGTCAAAATAATAGAACTATCGGAATCTTCAGATCCTACAGAGAGGATGAGACAATCTAAGTCGTCAGAATCACCAGAACCACCAGAACTAATTAAACAGGACAACAGCCAACAAAGTCTTGAAAACTCTCCTAATATTAACCGTGATTTGATCCTATTCTCAAATGATTATCAGATCGAGAAAATTGGAAGCAACAACGACAAGATTACTGACTTTATTTTGTCTTCAAATCCTCTATTTGCGAATGAACAAGTTGAAGAAAATGAAAACTTGACAGAGAAGGCAGAGGTTGATGAAGTTGCTGAGACTGTGGAGATTGATCAGTCAGAACAGTTGGATCAAATAGAGGCTAATCAAAGTCCTTGTACTTTCTCTGTTACTAGCTCCACTGATTCATTAAATCTAAAAGGTACTGCCAATAGTGGTATTTCCAAATCAACTGCTGAAGTGAATAAGAAAGTTCCATTCCCGAAAGTAGTGGTACGACTCGAAACTCATTCCACTCAAACTGATCTTCACAATTTACATGCTTCAAATGTCACCAGTGTTCAACAAAGTGAACCGACAACAACCGAGCAGCAGCAGCAGCAGCAACAACACGATTCGCACTGTTTCGAATGTCACAAAAAGGTAACCGATTCAGAGGAGTACCAGCACTGCAGCCTCTGTCCGTTGACTTATCATTGGACGTGCGTTGAGAAGGCAAACTTATTCAAGAAGCAACAACTCGCAATCAAAAGATACGACGCACTTGAACATAAACCAGAAGAGGATGATGATGATAATGAGATGATCAATCTGCGCACTCTGAAAGGCATCTGTGATGAGTGTGTACTCAAGATTGTAGGTAAACGATTCAATCGGTCAAAAGATGGCTTCAACTGCACAAGTACAACCTTCAACAATGATGCCGAGACGACCTATCATAATATTGCAAATCTACTTATCAATAAAGTTAAAACGTGGAAGATATGGGGATACAAAAAGTTGATTAAAGCTGATCCACTACCTAATGGTAACGGTCAAAGTGAAGGTCAAGGTGCGATTATGGACTTGAAAACTATCGAATCGAAGGCAAAGAAATATAGTTCGATTGATGAGATTCTGTTTGACGTTAAAATGGTAAGTGATTTGGTGAATTCTCATAAACAAAATAAAGTTTTACTCAACTTCATCTAGGTCATCCACCAGCGGCATATTTCAAGCAAATACAAAAAGCACGTCATCTACAACTGCACAAAACTGTGGGCTCAATCGATCGAGGAAGTTGGACACATCTATTTGTGTGACTCCTGTTATCGGATGTTTTACAAGGAGGACAAAAAGAATTTGCCCAAGACATTTTATAATGGCAAGACAACTTATGGCGGAGTGTTTCTACTAGCTTGTCAGAGTCCTCACCCTGTTGTATGGGTGCAGATAGATGAGAAATGGTGGCCTGGTAAAGTCTTTCCCAACTATACAGAGTGCTCGTTTGAGATTGACACAGATTTGGTACAAGTGGTCACCTTCGGTCCTCAGATAAGGTGAGTAAAGATGAAATAGATTACCAGTTGTTGGGCTTAAATTAAATTTCAACAAGGTTATCTATTTCTTTTATTCACTAATAGACAAACTGTTGAAGCGAGTTCACTGTACGACTACTCGGAGGAAATACCCGAGAACGGTCAACTTGAAACTGAAAACCAACAACTCTCTGTGAAAGAAGCAGAGTATTACTTGACTAAACAAGACTCGGATTTCATCGATTATTCGATCCCTAAGTGCCCTCGGCCATACGAAAGAGGCAACTATTACATCAACACAAAGCAAGGTAAATTAATAATATACAAATTACAGTCCATTTTTGAATCATAATTTGAATGTGTTTCAATTTGGATCAACTTTAGTGTCAAGGAAATTCAAAATCGAAAATCAGAATAATACATTGGA
Source organism: Rhizoglyphus robini (assembly GCA_023373905.1). Classification (NCBI taxonomy): domain Eukaryota; kingdom Metazoa; phylum Arthropoda; class Arachnida; order Sarcoptiformes; family Acaridae; genus Rhizoglyphus; species Rhizoglyphus robini. Next base: position 62,841 of record JAKIJQ010000132.1, on the reverse strand, counting down.
CAAGAAAATTAAATGGAAGTGCAATGGGTGCCGAAAACGATTGGGTAAGGGAGATTAAGGCAATTTGATATGTTAGGTTATTTATATGGTTATTAATTTTTAATTAGCTGACCGACGTCTGGACTCGTGCACATTTTCCTATTGCAGCGAGAAGTGCAAAAAAAATTTTCTGCTTCGTTCTTGCAAGAAGAAGTGATCGAACCAAGACTGGCTAATGAAGGGCTATTTGACGTTTATTCAAATTTCTTATTTCATATTTAATTTATTTATTATTTTATTACTTAATTAATTAATTTAAAACATTATTTTTACATTATTTAATAATTTACACTAATTTCATAAAATTTATAATTTACCAATTGATTATATTAATAAAAACTAGAATTCGATATGAATTCATTTAATAATAAACGTTATTAAAAGTTTTAATTTGATTTACATACACGAGGGAACACCAGTTGCGAGCCCTTGGCAGATTGGTTGGAAATTATGATTGCGCAGTCGATTAAGGTCAGTTAGTCAGCGAACGGCAATGAATGAGTCACGTGTGGACAGCGCGCTAACCTCTCTTAGTGTAACTTGATCGACCGATGTCTCGACTGGGCACTGCACACTCAGTGCACAGTGAGCGACACCAAATGCAAACACAAATGTGCTTGTGGCTCGCGCGTCTTCCAGTGCGAGCCGTTCTTCAATCGTGTTCGAAGGGTGCCATGTGCTCTTGAAAGCGACTTTAACAACATCAGCAGCAAGGAAAGCCAAGTATCGCGACCTTGTCCTAACAGTGCACCACACGTAATTTATAACCATTTCGGTAATACCTGGCCTAGAACGATGATTCGAAATTAATTACATAGACAATTTTGTCCTGTTTAGAATGGTGTCTGTGCCAAGACCCTTCTCATCGATTATTGCACAATTGATGCATGGTAAAGTAGGGTTGTGGTGCGTGGCGCGCGCAGTGTACTGTCTTGGTCGGCCGAGAGGAGAGAACAGAGAACAGAGAACAGAGAGAGAGAGAGAGAGAGAGAGAGAGAGAGAGAGAGAGAGAGAGAGAGAGAGAGAGAGAGGGAGAGAGAGGGAGAGAGAGGGAGGGAGAGAGAGAGAGAGAGAGAGAGAGAGAGAGAGAGAGAGAGAGAGTGAATATGTACGCAATTGCTGTTCTGCAGCTGCAGACTGGAAAAACAACTACTACGCCAACACTGTGAGACCACTATGTTGGTTGTATAGACTAACACCTAACTCACATAAGCCACCACACATCCGAGCATCGCTTTGTTTCTTCTTCTATCTGTGCTCGAGTTGTGTTTTGTCTGTCGAACGCACTCATTCTCTAAGTCTCATAGTCTGCTAGCTCGACTCAACTCGCATTGAGTGTGTGTGTGCCTCTGTGTACTCACTCCCCCGGCGTCAGTCAAAAGCAACAGTCGTTGATCGTCTTCCCAACCCTACCGCACTCACTTTTTATTGATCTTCACCATGTATACTGTCCATCTCGAATTGAATCAGCAAATCTGACTTAGACCACGGTATCGATTATGTCACACTTGTCATCATCATCAGCAGCAGCAGTAATCACTGATTTAGGTAATCAACAAGCCATTACACCGTCGAGTTATTCACCGAATGACGTCACGAATGTGTGTTTGCACATTATGTAATTGGGTTTTGTGAGCGCCCTTTCGCTTCAACCACTGTGTAATATAGTCACATCATCGTGCTACAAAACTAGACGTTTCAACTCACTTGAACATTTCGTGCATTCGGTATTTCGATCTTACTCACTCTCAAATCATCATTTGTGTGTCTGTTGCGCAAGTGGAACTCGTATATAAGTGAGCGTGCGAGAACAGACATTTGCTTATTGCCATTACATCAATTAAGTAAACCACGTACCAAACTAATTCATCAACTGAACACATTGCTTTGTTATCTTTATCCGATATTACTTTACATCTGCAAACATGGATGAAGGACATGAGCAGTCAACGCGAAGAAGTGCGCGTTTGGGTGAAGGACGAACACGGCAGCTGCAGGTACAACAACCAGCCAAAGAGCAACGACCAGTGCGACCGCAACAACGTGCCCAAGTGGAACCAGGACAAGATTCAAAAGAAGAACAAGCACAAGCACAACTGGACCCGATCGAGTAAGTTATAAACGTAAGAATGATGTGTGACCAGATTGTTGTGTGCTAGTTTATGTATACAATGTATTTGCGAAAAGCAAGTAATTAAAGAGACGATATGCTTTGCTAATTCAAAATCAAGACAATTATCTGGTTTAGTTTGCTTTTGAATATTTCAAATTTTGTTGCTTTCATAACAAACTAGTAAGCAAAGGTGTGCAAGAATGATTTTGCATAGTGTTCGGTTGGAACAGTGTCTGTCTGTCTTTTGTCTGTTCGAATAACTACGTGGTGTTTATATATAAAGAACCATCCGTCAAGGTATTATATCTCATATATGTTTTATATATTATGTGAAAAATAGTCTCTAGGTTGATCATTTATTCAATTAAATTAATCCAATAACGGCTCTCAAATTCACTCAATGCACTCCCATTTGGACGGTAGTGATTCTGCGCATTCAGCTTTAGCCGCCAAGTGCAACTGTTCATCAACTACCTTCGGTTTCACTGGCGGACCAATTACGGCACCGAAATTCACTCAATGTACTGCCATTTGGACGCCAGTGATTCTGCTGCAGTCAGCTTGGGCCGCCAAGTGCTACTGTTCATCAACTACCTTCGGTTTAACTGGCGGACCAATGACGGCACTTAAATTCACTCAATGCACTCCCATTTGGACGGTAGTGATTCTGCGCATTCAGCTTTTGCCGCCAAGTGCTATTGTTCATCAACTACCTTCGGTTTCACTGGCGGACCAATGACGGCACTCAAATTCACTCAATGCACTCCCATTTGGACGGCAGTGATTCTGCTGCAGTCAGCTTCTGGCGCCAAGTGCTACTGTTCATCAACAACCTTCGGTTTCACTGGAGGACCAATGACGGCACTCAAATTCACTCAAGGCACTCCCATTTGGACGGTAGTGATTCTGCGCATTCAGCTTTGGCCGCCAAGTGCAACTGTTCATCAACTACCTTCGGTTTCACTGGCGGACCAATTACGGCACCGAAATTCACTCAATGTACTGCCATTTGGACGCCAGTGATTCTGCTGCAGTCAGCTTGGGGCGCCAAGTAGTCATGTCCATCCACTACCTTCGGTTCCACTGGCGGACCAATGACGTCACTCAAATTCACTCAATGCACTCCCATTTGGACGGCAGTGTTTCTGCTGCAGTCAGCTTGGGCCGCCAAATGCTACTGTTCATCAACTACCTTCGGTTTCACTGGCGGACCAATAACGGCACTCAAATTCACTCAATGCACTCCCATTTGGACGGTAGTGATTCTGCGCATTCAGCTTTTGCCGCCAAGTGCTATTGTTCATCAACTACCTTCGGTTTCACTGGCGGACCAATGACGGCACTCAAATTCACTCAATGCACTCCCATTTGGACCGCAGTGTTTCTGCTGCAGTCAGCTTGGGCCGCCAAATGCTACTGTTCATCAACTACCTTCGGTTTCACTGGCGGACCAATAACGGCTCTCAAATTCACTCAATGCACTCCCATTTGGACGGTAGTGATTCTGCGCATTCAGCTTTAGCCGCCAAGTGCAACTGTTCATCAACTACCTTCGGTTTCACTGGCGGACCAATTACGGCACCGAAATTCACTCAATGTACTGCCATTTGGACGCCAGTGATTCTGCTGCAGTCAGCTTGGGCCGCCAAGTGCTACTGTTCATCAACTACTTTCGGTTTAACTGGCGGACCAATGACGGCACTTAAATTCACTCAATGCACTCCCATTTGGACGGTAGTGATTCTGCGCATTCAGCTTTTGCCGCCAAGTGCTATTGTTCATCAACTACCTTCGGTTTCACTGGCGGACCAATGACGGCACTCAAATTCACTCAATGCACTCCCATTTGGACGGTAGTGATTCTGCTGCAGTCAGCTTCTGGCGCCAAGTGCTACTGTTCATCAACAACCTTCGGTTTCACTGGAGGACCAATGACGGCAATCAAATTCACTCATGGCACTCCCATTTGGATGGTAGTGATTCTGCGCATTCAGCTTTGGCCGCCAAGTGCAACTGTTCATCGACTACCTTCGGTTTCACTGGCGGACCAATTACGGCACCGAAATTCACTCAATGTACTGCCATTTGGACGCCAGTGATTCTGCTGCAGTCAGCTTGGGCCGCCAAGTGCTACTGTTCATCAACTACCTTCGGTTTCACTGGCGGACCAATGACGGCACTCAAATTCACTCAATGCACTCCCATTTGGACGGTAGTGATTCTGCTGCAGTCAGCTTTGGCCGCCAAGTGTTACTGTTCATCCACTACCTTCGGTTTCACTAGCGGACCAATGACGGCACTCAAATTCACTCAATGCACTCCCATTTGGACGGTAGTGATTCTGCGCATTCAGCATTGGCCGCAAAGTGCAACTGTTCATCCACTACCTTCGGTTTCACTGGCGGACCAATGACGGCACTCAAATTCACTCAATGCACTCCCATTTGGACGGCAGTGATTCTGCTGCAGTCAGCTTAAGGCGCCAAGTAGTCATGTCCATCCACTACCTTCGGTTCCACTAGCGGACCAATGACGTCATTCAAATTCACTCAATGCACTCCCATTTGGACGGCAGTGATTCTGATGCAGTCAGCTTGGGCCGCCAAGTGCTACTGTTCATCAACTACCTTCGGTTTCACTGGCGGACCAATGACGGCACTTAAATTCACTCAATGCACTCCCATTTGGACGGCAGTGATTCTGCTGCAGTCAGCTTCTGGTGCCAAGTGCTACCGTTCATCAACAACCTTCGGTTTCACTGGAGGACCAATGACGGCACTCAAATTCACTCAAGGCACTCCCATTTGGACGGTAGTGATTCTGCGCATTCAGCTTTGGCCGCCAAGTGCAACTGTTCATCAACTACCTTCGGTTTCACTGGCGGACCAATTACGGCACCGAAATTCACTCAATGTACTGCCATTTGGACGCCAGTGATTCTGCTGCAGTCAGCTTGGGGCGCCAAGTAGTCATGTCCATCCACTACCTTCGGTTCCACTGGCGGACCAATGACGTCACTCAAATTCACTCAATGCACTCCCATTTGGACGGCAGTGTTTCTGCTGCAGTCAGCTTGGGCCGCCAAGTGCTACTGTTCATCCACTACCTTCGGTTCCACTGGCGGACCAATGACGTCACTCAAATTCACTCAATGCACTCCCATTTGGACGGCAGTGTTTCTGCTGCAGTCAGCTTGGGCCGCCAAGTGCTACTGTTCATCAACTACCTTCGGTTTCACTGGCGGACCAATGACGGCACTCAAATTCACTCAATGCACTCCCATTTGGACGGCAGTGATTCTGCTGCAGTCAGCTTGGGCCGCCAAATGCTACTGTTCATCAACTACCTTCGGTTTCACTGGCGGACCAATAACGGCTCTCAAATTCACTCAATGCACTCCCATTTGGACGGTAGTGATTCTGCGCATTCAGCTTTAGCCGCCAAGTGCAACTGTTCATCAACTACCTTCGGTTTCACTGGCGGACCAATTACGGCACCGAAATTCACTCAATGTACTGCCATTTGGACGCCAGTGATTCTGCTGCAGTCAGCTTGGGCCGCCAAGTGCTACTGTTCATCAACTACCTTCGGTTTAACTGGCGGACCAATGACGGCACTTAAATTCACTCAATGCACTCCCATTTGGACGGTAGTGATTCTGCGCATTCAGCTTTGGCCGCCAAGTGCTACTGTTCATCAACTACCTTCGGTTTCACTGGCGGACCAATGACGGCACTCAAATTCACTCAATGCACTCCCATTTGGACGGTAGTGATTCTGCTGCAGTCAGCTTCTGGCGCCAAGTGCTACTGTTCATCAACAACCTTCGGTTTAACTGGAGGACCAATGACGGCAATCAAATTCACTCATGGCACTCCCATTTGGATGGTAGTGATTCTGCGCATTCAGCTTTGGCCGCCAAGTGCAACTGTTCATCGACTACCTTCGGTTTCACTGGCGGACCAATTACGGCACCGAAATTCACTCAATGTACTGCCATTTGGACGCCAGTGATTCTGCTGCAGTCAGCTTGGGCCGCCAAGTGCTACTGTTCATCAACTACCTTCGGTTTCACTGGCGGACCAATGACGGCACTCAAATTCACTCAATGCACTCCCATTTGGACGGTAGTGATTCTGCTGCAGTCAGCTTTGGCCGCCAAGTGTTACTGTTCATCCACTACCTTCGGTTTCACTGGCGGACCAATGACGGCACTCAAATTCACTCAATGCACTCCCATTTGGACGGTAGTGATTCTGCGCATTCAGCATTGGCCGCAAAGTGCAACTGTTCATCCACTACCTTCGGTTTCACTGGCGGACCAATGACGGCACTCAAATTCACTCAATGCACTCCCATTTGGACGGCAGTGATTCTGCTGCAGTCAGCTTAAGGCGCCAAGTAGTCATGTCCATCCACTACCTTCGGTTCCACTGGCGGACCAATGACGTCATTCAAATTCACTCAATGCACTCCCATTTGGACGGCAGTGATTCTGATGCAGTCAGCTTGGGCCGCCAAGTGCTACTGTTCATCAACTACCTTCGGTTTCACTGGCGGACCAATGACGGCACTTAAATTCACTCAATGCACTCCCATTTGGACGGCAGTGATTCTGCTGCAGTCAGCTTCTGGTGCCAAGTGCTACCGTTCATCAACAACCTTCGGTTTCACTGGAGGACCAATTACTGCACCGAAATTCACTCAATGCACTCCCATTTGGACGGCAGTGATTCTGCTGCAGTCAGCTTGGGGCGCCAAGTGCTACTGTTCATGGGAGTGCATTGAGTGAATTTGAGTGCCGTCATTGGTCCGCCAGTGGAGACGAAGATAGTGGATGGACATGACTACTTGGCGCCCAAAGCTGACTGCAGCAGAATCACTGCCGTCCAAATGGGAGTGCATTGAGTGAATTTGAGTGCCGTCATTGGTCCGCCAGTGAAACCGAAGGTAGTTGATGAACAGTTGCACTTGGCGGCCAAAGCTGAATGCGCAGAATCACTACCGTCCAAATGGGAGTGCATTGAGTGAATTTGAGTGACGTCATTGGTCCGCCAGTGGAACCGAAGGTAGTGGATGGACATGACTACTTGGCGCCCCAGGCTGACTGCAGCAGAATCTTTACCGTCCAAATGGGAGTGCATTGAGAGAATTTCGGTGCCGTCATTGGTCCGCCAGTGGAACCGAAGGTAGTTGATGAACAGTAACACTTGGCGCCCCAATCTGACTGCAGCAAAATCACTGCCGTCCAAATTGGAGTGCATTGAGTGAATTTCGGTGCAGTAATTGGTCCGCCAGTGAAACCGAAGGTAGTTGATGAACAGTTGCACTTGGCGGCCAAAGCTGAATGCGCAGAATCACCACCGTCCAAATGGGAGTGCATTGAGTGAATTTGAGTGCCGTCATTTTTCCGCCAGTGAAACCGAACGTAGTTGATGAACAGTAGCACTTGGCGGCCCCAGCTGACAGCAGCAGAATCACTGCCGTCCAAATGGGAGTGCATTCAGTGAATTTCGGTGCCGTAATTGGTTCGTCAGTTGAGACGAAGATAGTGGATGGACATGACTACTTGGCGCCCCAAGCTGACTGCAGCAGAATCACTGCCGTCCAAATGGGAGTGCATTGAGTGAATTTGAGTGCCGTCATTGGTCCGCCAGTGAAACCGAAGGTTGTTGATGAACAGTAGCACTTGGCGGCCCAAGCTGACTGCAGCAGAATCACTACCGTCCAAATGGAGTCCACTCTCTCTCTCTCTCTCTCTCTCTCTCTCTCTCTCTCTCTCTCCCTCTCTCTCCCACTCTCTCTCTCTCTCTCACTCTCTCTCTCACTCCCACTCATTCTCCCTCTCTCTCTTTTCCAAATGGACGGTCGCGCGATTGCCACTCGAGTGGCACAGAGGCAGCTCAAGTAATGGCTCAATTAGAGTCCACAACAAGCCGTGACTTGTGTTATTGTGTGTCATTAGTGTAACAAGCGGGTCTTCCACTGTCTCAAAGAATATTACTCGAGGATGCCCACAGGGATCAGCTTGTGGACCTAGTTTATGGAATCTACTGTACGACGATGTGCTGAAACTCTTGCTCCCAAGTGGATGCAAACTATGGGCTCTATCAGATGACCTGGCACTGAGCGCTCAGGTCAGGTCACCAGAAGAACTTCAACGGGCCGTTAACACCTCTTGAGATGATTGCACAGTGGGGCAGATCAGTCAAGTTACTCTTCAACGAGACGAAGACCAAAGTGAAGGTAGTCAGAGTGGGCAGAAGACAATTTCTCCCAATGTCAGGATGCTGGGAACTCGGCTAGAGATTGTAGAAGCCTTCAAGTATCTCGGTGTTTACCTCGACTCTAGGTTATCTTGGCGGGAGCACATCAAATATCTACAGGTCAAACTCAACAAGATTTATGGCACCTTCGCTCGCTTGGCAAGAAATACTTTCGGGCTTAAATCTAATGGCTGTATTGAGTTATATAAGATTGCCATCGAACCAGCGCTACTATATGCTGTTCAGGTCTGGGGCTATGTTTACAGGTACAAATGGGCTACCAACGAGCTGACCAAAATACAACGTAATTTCCTCCTTCGGTCATGCAAAGCATATCGTACTGTCTCTGCAGATGCACTGTGTGTCATAGCTATTGTCACTCCTATCAGCCTTCGTATATCAGAAATCATACAAATTTACGACATCAAAAAATGTGGCTTATTTGAAACCAACGAATTAAGCAAACCTGTTCAAATTCCGTCAGCTCGTATGACTCATCCAGCGCGAAGAATGATTGCAGCCAGTTTAGATATTGATGGAACTTTACTTTGCCCATCTAATGCAAGCCAAGTCATATATACGGATGGTTCTGGCTCAAAGAATGGTATTGGTTCTGCTTTCGTGGTCTATCAGAACGGAAACGAAATACACTCAGAAATGTTCAAGCTTCCGTCGTACTGCTCAGTCTTTCAGGCTGAGACTCTCGCTCTAGTCTGCAAGCCATCGGAAAACATTCCGACAATGACCTCGTTATATCGATTCAAGAATAGTTAGCCCAGTTCTCTGTTTTGCCTAGCCTTTCTTGGGTCAGGGCCCACGTGGGGATTGTTGGGAACGAGAGGCCGGATGAACTTGCAAAAATGGCTGCCACAGCTTGTGCAATGATTAACATGGAGGTCCCGATGTCATTTGCTAAAAGAAGCATAAGAATGATGACTGCTGAGCTATGGAACACATATTAGATCAACAGTAACAAAGGACTCTGCACTAGACTTATCTTTCTAACTATAGCACATCGAAGTTCAGCGAAATATCTTGAACCAGACTTCGTAATAACTCAATTCCTTTCGGGCCATGTTAAATTCGCAGAATACCTATCTAGGTTCAGAATTTGGAGGAGTGGTGCTTGTGAGTGTGGTGCTCTCCAAGAACCACACCATCTCATCAGAAGCTGTCCAGCAACTGCGTCTATCAGAATGTCCATCCCTCATCTCAATCTCAACTCACCATTTGGCTCACAATGTGACTTTGATACCTTCTCAGACTACCTCAAACGCATCCATAAGTTGCTCCTATCGTGGGAGTTGCATCGATAGTCATTCAATCACTGTATGTATATTTTCTTTTTGTAAATACTTTACTTATTGTTATATTGATTACTTGAATTTATTATAATTTGTATTTCTCTTGCCGTTTAATGCGATAGCAAAAACGGTTGCTTCTGTTTATTAAATAAAAAAAAGTGTAACAAGCGACAAAACGCGCGACAAAGCGAAATGCGTCACCAAATGGCTAATTTAGCAGATTAAACAAGCGTAAATGCTGCTGTAAGTGTTGCTATCCAACTGTGTGGAGTTTGTGTGTGCTCTATTAGTGCGGCTTGTGAGCAAAGTGTGCCGTTCCAGTGTCCAGTGTCCGTGTCCAGTGCCGTTCCAGGGTCAACTTGCTCCCTCCGCACCTAGTATTTTTGCGCCCCTGTTTTTGTATAAGGGACACCAATTTGCTCCACCGACCCTGGTTTTTGCGCCCTGTCCAGTTTGGCGCCTCGCGCACTTGCTCCCGGTGTTCCTTGGGGCGGAACGGCGCTGCAAATGTCTATGCAAACTCAATCTACCGTGGCCTGAATGAAGTCATTCGGCTGGTTGGTGCTGCCTAATGTGAAGGTACAGGACACCGATTCAATTCCCTCCCTGCACCGATGACCACTCACAATTGTCAGTCGGCTGCTCTCTCTCTCTCTCTCTCTCTCTCTCTCTTGGCATCTCGTCCTCTCTTAACCGCCAATGGCAATGCATGGCACTGACTGATTGACTGGCTTATGATGTGTGCGCGCGCGTCCGATACTAGAAAATGAACTTTTAATTCAAGAAAACGATTCTTTCATTAGAAATAAATTAAACTCTTTATTGAAAATTGAACATTAATAATTGCATGCTGTGACATTTATTATGATATTTGGAATAGAGTGTGTTGTACAACGGGTGCCCTAACATGTGTGTGTTTTGCTGTTGTTGTTGTTTTGGTATTGGTGATTGTGAGTGTGTGTGTGTGTGTGTGTGTGTGTGTGTGTGTGTGTGTGTGTGTGTGTGTGTGTGTGTGTGTGTGTGTGTGTGTGTGTGTGTGTGTGTGTGTGTGTGTGTGTGTGTGTGTGTGTGTGTGTGTGTGTGTGTGTGTGTGTGTGTGTGTGTTCATATGTGTTGCCAATTGGGTGAGTCGATTCTGTCTTGTGTTGATCAGTTCTGAATGAGAGTCAATCACTCACACTCACAACACCATCAAGTTGCCTCACAAGTGCGCGATACTGCGCGCGAAATCACCAACCGAAGAACGGAAATTAGGATCTTCGATCAGCAGACTCTGAAGAATTGCTGCCAGAAAGAACTTCTCCTTATCCTTGTCCTCCTCCGTCAGCTGCTTCAACGAAGCAATTTACTCTACACCAGAGGTGCGGAGACTTTTGGAATCAAAATCCACTAGAGTGGACCTCCACACCCATGAAAGTCCACCCAAAAATATAGAAGGGGGTACCCTTATAAATTTTTCACGAATAAACTTTTTTGATTCAATGCTATTAAAAGCTAACAAGAAGACAATTTGGATTCAGAAACCTTATCCCACAGTTGTTGGAACGGAATGTCCCAAATTATGTTTTTCGGATCATAATTTGGTTGATAGACCTTATCCATAAATTTGTGGTTGTTAAAATTTCGTCATATACCACATTTATACAGCTTTATGCAATGCTTCAAATAGTGAAACTTGATTATCGATTCTCAAAGTCGACGTTTATTCTATAATCGAATAGAGGACATACAGTCGTGATATTAATAGGAATATATAATTGGTTTAGTTTCTTGAATTGTTAGCTTAAGACCGCAAACTCAACTGAGGACACTTCCCGTTCTACCAACTGTTGTATAAGGTTCTTCAATCCAATTCAGTATATGATCTACCAACTCAAACTTTTTTCTATGCAGAAAACTGTGTGACCAGGTACCTCAACCTAAATCCACTAGCAAAATTGAACACATTTCAAGAGAGTAAAATGTTCAATAAAGAAAAGAAATTTACTAAATGTTTGATTTTATTGTAAATGGAAGACATTACACAATTTTTGTATTTAAAACATTAGTCTCATAGATTACAGTGAGGTCCACTCGGTGGACATTAGAAAATCTCAGAAGTCCACCAGTGGACCGAGGTCCACGGTCTCCGCACTCCTGCTCTACACTGACTGCGAAGAAACTAATGTTCATCTTCTTGGCCAGTTTCAGTTCCTTTCTACCTATCAATGCCTGAAAGATGGTAACGGCCAGCGAGAAACCATCAGACTTGTACGGGTCGTACGGAATGCCTATTGCCTTCTCCAAGGCCTTGAAAAATGGCGTTCTTGCAGTCAAGTGGCGTTCGATCACTTGGTCCGCCGAGCCGTAGCGCTTGGCATGGCCAAAATCGATGATCTTGACGCTCAACAGTTGCGCCTCGTCGTTGGCATTCTCCTGGCTATAGTTGACCACTAGATTTCCACTTTTGAGATCATGATGACAGATGAACTTGGAGTGCAAGTACTCAAGCCCATCGCAGAACTCTTTGGCAAGAAAGACACAAGCACTAGTTGACAGTTTGTGGACTTTCTTCAGCAGACAAGAAAGAGAATCATCGGCCAGCGTGGTCTTCATGACCAAGTGTGGCGCACTGGTGGCTTTGTCGGCGTCAGTCTTGTCCAGGAACACATAACTGAACATATGCACCACGTTGGGATTGTGCAGAGTTTGCAGGATGTTGACCTCACGCTGAGCATGGAAGTACTACGCTTTCTTGGCGTCACCAGTCAGATACTTGTGAGATTGCACCTTTAGTGCATATCGAGTAGCGGTGGTGTCCCCAACCGAGAGCTTTTCATAGCCCACAAACACCTGACCGAACGAGCCTTTTCCGATCTTTTCACCGAAAGAATCAATAGCAAGACGAGAGCTGATCGCTTCTGCATTCTCATCCAAAACGAAACGATAGCACGGATGTTCGTTCACCAGCATCTTCTTTCGTTTGTTCCTTCGTTCTTCATACGGTGTCTGTTAGGAGGTTGAAAAGCAGAATTGAGGGCATGAGAATATTTGCGGAATCCATCATCTTCGACCACACTCAGAGGTTGAAAATCGGCAGCAACCATATATACCAAAGAATCTTCAATTTTATCTTTGGCTTGTTGTGTGAGAACTCGTGTGCTACAAAAATCACGTAAAGTTCTTTGCTGTTGGTGGGAGTTTCATCGTTGTCAGCTGATTTAGAAGCGATATCAGCGAATTCTTTAGGATGGAAATTTTTGAAGTGGGTTCGCAGGTTCGAGGTTGTGGTTCCATTGTATTTCTGAACCGTAAGCACTGGTGGTTGAAGCAGATCACAAGCCAAACATCGACCAGTCTGTTGACCATCATCATCCACAGTGAAAGTGTAATACTTGAGGATCAACGCCGAACCATCACCACATTCTCTAGCTCGCTTTGGAGTTCGTTTTGGGGGGTTTTGTTTGACATTGTTGTAGATTTGAGTAAAAAGTCAAGGTTTGACTAGTAACGAAGGGGATTTCACTTTAAAAAAGGCTGCAATAACTCGAGATAATTGGTGGCTCGATTGTGTGTGGTTATATATGCGATACTGCAGTGAAACAGTAGAGCAGTACTACTCAAAACTGCTTAGGTGCGAACAACGCATTTAAGCAGAATATAATAATTTTAATTTTTATCAATAATAATATGAGGTTTTCCAATTTAAGCAAGTATTCGAATATATTCGAATATATTCGAATACTTGGATAGAGGTATTCGAATTTGATAAGATTCGAATAAGTCAGAGATTTGTGAAAATGTCTATTCGAATATTGATATTCTTACGAATATTCGAATACAGTAAAGTTCCGTTAATTCGAAGTTAGAGGGATACCAATCCCAAATTTTAGTTCGAATTACGAATTAGAGGAACTATTGTTTTTTGCTGTTATTTTTAATATGGTCATACTATAAACTTTAAATAATGTCTTAAAATTAATCTAGCAACGAATTATAACTAATATCTACTAAAAAGTATTAAAAACAATCCTAATTGAAGTTTGTTAACTACGAGATCTAACTATGAGATAGTTCAGAAGTTTGCCCAAACCGCAAAGTAGTTATAAACTTCCTCTTACTGGCAAAAGTGGTCATCATGTAAAGCGAAAGTTTTGTATCCGGTCAATGGGCTCAGTTAGGACTCGTCAAATTTTGAGTTCCTTCACTAAACAATCGGACTTTGATATCATCTGAATATCATGGATATGATGCGGATATCATGTCTGAATGTATGAACCGTGGTGATTCCGAATTTCTTTTTTGATCTAATCCAATTTAGTTAAGATTTTAAATTGAGTTTGTCTCCCATAATTGTATGCCAAACACAATGAATCCAAAATCCAAAATTTGAATAAGATTAAACAATTAAACTTAGGGCCAACAATTGAGTGATTTGGTTGCGTGAATCCGATTTGTAAATAATCTTGCTAATATTATGGGCCATTTTGATCTTGTTTCCTACATCATCCCTACATAGCTTCAAACAAATTTGGTTACATATTGTATATACGATCCTCAATTCTTTACAAAAAATCAAAAACTAATTAATAACATTCACTCAATTGTATAATTTTTACTTGATCAGGAAAATTCTCTATACCCATTTGTTGCCATTGCTAAAAAGTTAAGGCAGTACGCAATACTTCAAACATAAGTGAATGACCCCTTCACATATTAGTGTAAAAAAGTGGTCTTTGTTTTTGTACCTTTTTCTCGTGAACCTATTTACAGATTTTTGTCTATTATAGCTTAAAATAAAGGTAAAGGTGTATTTTTGCTACTTGAAGTTTCCCGAATCACTCTCACTGTTTAATATAATGAATTATGATAATGTTTGCAAATTGTGAAATTTGATTGACTAAATTCAATATATTAATTAAATTTTTATTCGAATTAGGCCAAAATTTTGCTTCGAATTTCGATTTAAAGGAACTTTTTCGAATTAACGGAACCATTTGTACAGTTTAAGGTAGCGAATTAAACGCAATAAGCGAATTTTAGCATCCAATTACGAATTAAAGGAGGCATTCGAATTAGAGGATGTTCGAATTAACGGAACTTTACTGTACCATATTCTTACTATTCGAATCTAACATCACTACTGGCGCAGGCATAGACACAAGCGGTGGCAATGATGATGGCAATGACATTGACTCGGTTACTTGGTTGGCCCCATCCTCAACCTGTTGCACAACCTCATCCTTGGCCTCGGAGCGTGGTAGACGACGGCGAATTCAGCCAAGACTGTAGTTAGCCCCACGAATGGTGCTCCACCAGGACGCCACTCGGCGGCCTGCTTCACGAAAGGCATTGGCAATGCTAGGCATGATTTACTGTTGGTGAGTGTGTGTGCCAACGGAACGAGTTGACACGAGAAAGTAGTCACAGACACGAGAACACCAGTCGACACGAATCAGTACATCAACACGAGCAAAACGACACACGGAGCAAGAGAAACGGTGCTATGAGTGCAGAGTGGTGGCAACCACCGAGCACACCGAGCACAGTGAGGGCGAGTACAAGTGACAAGCAAACACACAAACAGTACACGACCACAGACCAGACCTGACGTACTGAGTCAATAGGTTGATGGTGAGTGGACAAGGGTCACAGTGTGACGAATAAAATCGAAGACACCAAAAACACAGAAAACATACGAACAAGAGCAGGCACAGAATGTGTGTACGACTGCCGACTGGCTGATGCCGTCAGTGAGCGGTGTTTGGGATTCGAATTTCACACTGGCTATATCCACACAATCTGCCTGTCTATTTACACATTAAATCCTAAATGTAATCTAAGTATTGAAATAAATCAACATTTCAAAGCGTATTATTATTGTAAACAATAGTACACAACCCGTGAGTGCACAACATAACATAATATAACCGAAATATTCATAATTCATAATTCATAATCTCAATGGGTAGAGTGATGTGTTTGTGCTCTTGTGGTTTCGGTGTTTTGGCCATTCTTTGCACGGTAAAACGTTTCAGATCCAGTGGACAGTGCTGGGGGTGTGTTTGGTTCACCTGACTTGACCTCTGAGATATGACCTCTCTGTCTGTCTGTACGAGTGTGTATGTATGTCTATCACATTGTGTTTGGTGTTGTGATTTGCATGGTGGCGTGTGCTGCATTATACTATTTTTCGGTGAGACCGAAGTCCAGCTTGAACCGAACCACGGTGTTCCAGAAATGAACCGTTTGGCACTGAGTGCCGACATGCATGTTTACATGTGTCTGTGACGTGTGGTGCAACTAGGCTCACTCCAGTTTGTTATGCTCGAGCTGCAGCTAATGGTCCAGCGCTTCCAGTGGATGGACAATGCCGAATGGTTCCTTTGCTGGCAGCGTTTCGAGTGGAGGTACTTGCAGCAATTGTTAGGTTCTGGACGTGCTGCCGAGACCATCAGATCGGCATGGACGAATCGGTTCGAGTGCTGGCGGAAAAGACGGAGATGGACTCTCTCCTGGCTTCTGCAAACCCAAATGTACCAGTAGGAATCGAATGATCATGAAGATTCCGCTTCGATTGGGGCGCCCGACTGGTGCCGTGGCTGGTTGGTGGATTGGACGGAGATGGACTCTCTCCTGGCTTCTGCGAACCCAAATGTACCAGTTTAAATCGATTGATGGGTATGATTGAGCTTTGCTTGGAGCGCCCGAGTGTTGCTGTGGCTGGTTTGCCGACAGGACCATGAGGCCATCCTAATAAAGTAAATGTTATTAAGTCGATGTAATTCGTAATAGTTAATTGATACTCACCGATCACTCACTTAAACTGGTCATGGAGTATTCTGAGTTACGATGACAAAAACACCATGAGATGCAAAGCAAAATAGGACAGATTAGGACAGATTCGTTCTCTCCGAGTCAAACTGAGAAGCCGCTCAGAGCTTCACCGAATCGGCCAATGTCGGACGCCCTAAACATGCTCGCTGCAATGTCAATACAACACAACATGCCCCGTGATGATGAAGACCAATTGATCAACCGCGAATGTTCATTAGATTATCAAATCTATTTATTGGAAATCACAGAAATAATTGATCAGTATCATATTGTAGTGAGTGGAGTGAGTGGAGTCAGTTAGTTACCCCATTGGATTCAACCCAACAGTTAGTTACCCCTATTGGATTCTTCCCAACAGTTAAGTACCTCAAGTTGGATTTAATTAAAGTAATTTTTTGGTAGAAACACCAATTATTTTAGGAAGAAAAAATTTTTGTTACAGAAACCACTTATTTTGGGAAATATACCATTTTTTAAGAATAATTAAATTTTTTGGGAAAATCACTATTTTTATTGGTCCATTAAATATAAACCGAATTGAATCAATAGATTGGATTAGACTGTGGTACAACTGTATTGGAAATGTATGTTGTTGTGTTCTGTTGTTTCTGTTGTGTTGTGTAAGACACATAGTATTTCGATGTGTCCATTGTGTTATCATCGATTACTTTTTCAGGTACCGGGAATGTGGCGTAGTGCAGCAGTCTTGGCTGGATTGAGCAGACACTCACCCCCAACCAGACACACCACCCATCCTTCAGCTTACAGACGAGCGATCCGACTCGCGAACTCGCTCATCGTAGTTCGGGCATAACAAGAACGGCACATCAGCTTTTGACACTCGACAGGAAGAAGGCCATGTCCTCGTCGGCTGCCTGCGATTTCCATCACTCGATCACGGGACTAATGTCCACATCATCGTAGCGGACGTGTTTCGCCTTGATCGCCCGTTGCTGATCGATACCGTAGATGACTTGAGACACAGTCACGCAAACAGAGAAGTAGTCCGACCTGTACGGGTTGTAGGGTTGAAGGGGATTGCGCTTTTCTCGGGTGATTTGAAACCTAATCTGCCCCCGTTAAACTCACATTCGAGCAATGCGATCGTGGACAAAAAGTCGTATCGCTTTGCGCGGCCAAAATCGATCATCTTAAAAGGCAGTTCCATCAGTTGGCCTGTCTTGTTGATTGCCTTCTTATCGTAGTTTACCATCACGTTTGCACAATGAATGTCCCGGTGGGCTATTCCTTTGGAGTGAATGAACTACACAACAGCACTGAGATTCTTGGCAAAGTGGACCGAGGCCTGGTAGGAGAACTGGTCGATGTGGTAACACAGCATCTCCTCAAGAGTCATGATCATATACATATACCTTGAAGAACGCGTCTTCATCCTCGGGCTTGTCTGGTGGCGGATCGTTGAACTTGGTACACCACTCATAAATCTCGCAAGCCAGATAAGTAACAAGAGCGCCAAGAATCAAGTTGATGGAAAAGGCCATTGGTGCCATGATAGTATTCGTTTGTTCGAGTGTGCGAGTGCACACACAAAAGACAGACAGACCTAACAAGCAAAAGGAGAGAGAACAACAGTCAACACAACGACACAGGTGAGTAGAGCGGTGTGAATCTGTAGGAAGAAGATGATGATGAGACGAGCGAACCCACAGAACGCAGAGACACCGAACACACCACAACAGAATGTCGACTTGATGAGTAGGACCGCACCCAGGTCGAGCGAGCACTCTCTGTTTGAGAATAGTCGGTAAAGAGTGGTTAGTCACCAGAAGTGAGATGACAGTGGATAAACTTGCAAACACAGCGAGCAAGGCAAATGCGAAGTGAGTGGACAGAGCGTGAGTGACAACGACAACGACTATAACCAGAAGCCGACGAATAGTAAGGCAAACAAACGACCGAACGCGAGCACATTCAGATAGTGACTGGCTGAGCATTAGTGTGACGAGGTAATTTAGCAGTGAGAGAGTACACACACAAACTACGCACTCAAAGCTACTCGGATGGCTGACCGCAGCGGCCTCTGGAGAAGGCGAATCAAACTACCACGAGAGAGGCCACTGTGATCGATGCAACTGCAAACAAATTGATTGAAAGTGGTTGGTCATCGATCGGAGAGAGAAGCTATATAATAGGCTTGAGCAACAGTGCACCGCAGACACACCCAATGGTCGATGGCATGATGGCGGCCATCATTCTCGGGCATCTCTCATCAACATTCACTCTCAACAGTGGTCAGCACAAGCCTGTTGCACTCGAATATATTTATGAGTTTTTCTCCATTTTCTTTTGAATGCACACGCCTTCTTGTCTCTCTTGGGTTCTCTCTTCTCTTTTCCCATTCCAATCGTCAGTTCGAACTTGGTCTTCGTCCTGATCGGTCGCAATTTCGCCGTCCGTCCTTCTTTGAGTTCGGTTCGTTTCGATTCGGCCGTGTGTCGCGCACGATTCGCATTGCTGTTTGAGTCAATTTTTGGTTCACATTTGCTTCCTCAACCCGCAACTAGTGTGCTCGTGTATTTGTACGTGTGTGTGTGTGTGTGTGTGTGTGTGTGTGTGTGTGTGTGTGTGTGTGTGTGTGTGTGTGTGTGTGTGTGTGTGTGTGTGTGTGTGTGTGTGTGTGTGTCCAGTGCGTGCGTGTTTGTGTGACATGGCCAGCCGCTATTAAATCATCTCAAGTGTTCGTTTCGTTGCTATTGGCACTATTGTCTTCACATCTCTCATCTGGCTCGTTGATGACAAAGCAATTTGTGGACTTTTGTATGTGTCTCAGAGTTAAATCAACTCAAACACCTTCTCCACATCGGCCTCAACCACCGGTTGGATCATCGCCATCATCATTTACCTCATCCATACAGCGATCTCAACCATTGACCAGACTATCATCATCATCCTCTCCATCCATACAACGGTCTCGACCATCTGCTGGATCGTCGTCATCATTATCATCGTTCACCTCATCCAAACAGCGCAAACCTGTCAAATCAACTCAAACCCCATCGTGGCCCTCATCATCGCTCTCATCATTGGCAACTTGTTCATATACATTTGCGCAATCATCGACTAGCCAATCTATCATCGGGAATGGAGGTACAGTGAAGGAACATTATTATGTGCTCTCTTGCTGTTGTTGTGTGCGCGCGTCATTGGTCACACGGTTCGGTTTTGCTTTATAATAATAATAAATCAACCAATAATGGCCAATGTTTAGTGTATGCTGATTAGGCCCAACCAGCGGGGTCAAGAGAATTTGATGAATTGTCCATTGTGGAATATTGTACTTTATGTTTGTAACATTTGTTTGAATAAGTGAGTGCCTACTGACCAATTAAGTGTAGCCAAAATGATGGTTGGTTGTTGTTCTTCTGGATGATCATGATCATGCTGTTCAATGGAATTGTCTACGATTTATTTACGAAACAGTCTATGATTTAGTCTGTGTGGTTCTTCACTGTGGTGGTGTCACTATGGCATACAAATACTCTCTCTCTCACTCTCACTCACTCACTCCTTCTCTCTCCCTCTCTCTCTCCCTCTCTCTCTCCCCCTCTCTCTCCCTCTCTCTCTCTCTCTCTCTCTCCCACTCTCTTTCTCTTTAGCTCTCACACACACCCTCACCCTCTCTCGCTCTCTCTCTCTCTCTCTCTCTCTCTCCTCGCTCTCTCTCTCTCTCTCTCTCTCTCTCCCTCACTCCCTCTTTCTCTCTCTCTCTCTCTCTCTCTCTCTCTCTCTGCCAGTCTGATCACAAGTGATTAAGTGAACTTTGTTTCCAATTCAGGGGTACAGTCACATTCGCATGACCATTGCTCTAGTTGGACAGGCTGTACGATTGAGTCGACTGTGTCCAGAATGGTTTGATTTGCTTTTCTAAGTTGTTCAATCGATTTGTATTTGATGCCTCATTCTTGTTTTTATTTGTTGGGCTGAGGAAGTTGTGCACTTTCTATGTTAGTGGCTGCTTTGAGGATGTTCAGTTTCTGGTCCTTTTTCAGTAGAGGCGAGACTATCAGGTTGTTGGCAGATTCGGTGAACTTCTCGATAGCACCCTCATCAAAGACCAGTTCATTGTTGTTGAAACTGTGGCCGAGATATTTAATCACAGTATTGCCATCGATGCACTTGATGGTCATATCGTCGATAGTAAAATCGCCCGGGACCAGCTTGCCCTTCTCAACGGTGATGGCGATGCTCTTTTTCGGATTCACCTCCAGTCAGATGGTTTGAAATAGCCGCCGTGTCAACTCCACAATCCGTCGGGTACCATCCTCCGAGCCGGATGTAACGGCCTGGTCGTCAGCAAAACCAGTCAAGGCAAATGCGTCGTATTCACTGGACGGTTTGTAGCCGTACTCATAGGCAAACTCAGAGTCACAAACTTCTTTGAAGATGAAGTCGAGTGCCAAGTTGAACAGAATAGGCGAGAGTGGCTCACCCTGTGGTACGGATCGATGGATGCTTATTGGCTCCGACCGGGCACTGCAGACATCGATACGGATTGAATTGTTCTTGAGCAGTGTCATGATGAGGCGGCTGAGATTGGTTGAAACACCTTGCGCTTTGAGGCTTTCCTCGATGTGTTGATGACCAATGTAGTCGAAGGCTTTCGAAATGTCAAGAAAGACCACCCGGCAGTCGGTCTTGTGCTTCTTCTTGTTCTTCATCATCATCATCTTCTTCTTCTACTTCTTCATCTGCTAATGTTTCACAACAGGATGATGATAATGCTGTCCAACAGTTAGTCTCAATAGAAACACCTGCACGTTCTGAAGTTGCGAGTAGTAATAGATCAAAAGTACGAAAGTTGAGCCAAAATATCCTCTTTGCTTTGAATGTCATCAGGAAGTGGTCGGACCAAAACGATGCACTAAATGTCCACTGTTATATCATCGCAAATGTTTCCAAAAAGACAGAAATAATGTTTGTAGACAGAAATTGGCCTTCAAAAGATACAAAAACTTGAAGGAAAATCCTGAAAAAATAGTACTGGAACCGGCAATTTTGGCGTTAAGCACAAAAGATGTCTGTGACGAGTGTGTTCTGTTGATTACTGGCGAGCTGTTCCATCGAGCAAACAATGAGGACAATGAGGCCACTATTGAGGACGATATGATCGAGATGGTCACCTACTTTGTTCAAATGTTGATCGAGCATTGTCAAACCAGAAGAGAGCTAGGTGAGGGAGATGAAGTTGGTCGCATGATCAGGAATATAATCGACTTGAATAGAATCAAATCGAACGTTGCTCAATATACGTCGATTGAACATTTTATGCACGACATTAAATTGGCAAGTGTTTGTGTCCATTTGAATGTTCATTACACACTATTCACTTTAGCTCATTCATAATCGATACATTGAGGCCACTCGTCAACGAGTGAACATTAACGAGAGTTTGGGAGAACTGATTAAACTCGCCGAAGACGAGGCACAACTATTTCACATGTGCTACTCGTGTCGCATTATGTTTTATAAGGAATAGGATCAGTTCAAACCGCCAAAAATTTATTCAAAAGAAGAAGTTACAACATTTGGAGAGATGATTCAGATGCCATTTAACTTCCGCCTGGTTGTGAGTCCAATGGGTGACCGTACCTTTGTGTTGACGGTTATGATGGTGCAGTTGGTTGACTTTCGGCACAGTACGGTTATCTACTCAGTGTAGGTTCGCCCGTAACTGTATGTGCTCATTCTGGGAGTTGTGTCATTCGGCCACTGTCCCGACAACCGAACACCAAACACTAACAATCCATCGCTGCGTGTACCGTGAGTAGAAGACTAAAGGGGTGATCACTTCTATGATTGCGGTACAAGTGCCAGCACTGAACCGGATACAAGATAGCCGACGGAGTCTCCGAACTTTTTCATCATCACCACCACCTCCACAACGGCAATGGCCAACAACTGACCGCAGACACGGAGAAGGCAATCAGATCAGTTTGTGCACTAAGCCCTGCACTAGCCATGCCTCCATCCATGGCAACCATCGATGATCAGCTCCTTACCAAGGTGACAGCCGTGTTAGAGGTGGTCAAAACGCGAAAAAGCTTGCAAACGCTTGCAAAAGCTTGCGCCTTAGACATGGCAAGCTTTTGCAAGCGTTTGCAAGCTTTTTCGCGTTTTGACCACCTCTAAGCCGTGTGTCATCGTACGACGGTGCCAATGTATTATCCTAATGGTACTTCAATGAGTGTCGATGCCTAACTGAGACTCATTGCATTAACAGTGCAGAGTGCCAAAAGACAACCGAACGGTGGAACGTGTCACTGAGCGTTATGATCGTGGTTGTGGTGGTGACGGTGTTGAGTTCACTCTAACGGAGAAGGAAATGCATTACCATCCGTTCAGTCAGTCGAACGATTGTACTTCGAACAATGACACCATGAAGCAACAACAAACACCAAGACGGGCTTAATGGTTAACTAAAAGATTTATTGATGAGGGGGTTTAAGGGGTCGATCGAGAGGTGGCAATCATTCAGTAGGTCCAGTGCTGCACTGTTCGATTCGTCATACTCGGACAGCACAATCGTGTCATCAAACTTGGGCAGTTCGATTCACAATGGTTGAAATGACCTGCTGCACTTGGGTCTTTATGGCACAAGTCTTCGATCGAGTCGATTGGGTCCAGCGTTGGCGTCGGTACTGTGTGTAATAAAGAGAGCAGATTGTCTGTTGCACATGTGTGCTCGCTTTGATTTGACTTGTACTACTTGGTTCCTTCGCCTCGATTTGTCCTCCTCTGGCTTCAGAATCAGAGTTTAGAGCTTTTGTCAAATTACAGGCCAACATGTGCTAAAACTATGTACTATTTATTTAAAAATGTAAAAATCAGTGCAAATCAGTGCAAATCAGAGCGCTCTAATCAGGTCTAATCAGACCTAATCTACGTAAATATAATATGGAATGAGATATGAGAGTCCACGAAGAAAGTCTGGAAAAGATAAAAAAAATGAAAGAAAGAAATAAAGAGAGAGAGAAGGAGAGTGAGAGGGAGAGGGGGGAGAGAGAGTGAGAAGGAGAGTGAGAGGGAGAGGGGGAGAGAGAGTGAGAAGGAGAGGGGGGAGAGAGGGGGAGAGGGAGAGAGGATGAGAGGGAGAGAGGGAGAGAGGGAGAGGGAGAGGGGGAGTGAGGGAGAGAGAGTGAGGGAGAAGGAGGGAGAGAGGGGGAGGGAGAGGGAGAGAGAGAGGGATAGGGAGAGAGAGAGTGAGGGGAGAAGGAGGGAGAGAGGGGGGAGGGAGAGGGAGAGAGAGAGGGATAGGGAGAGAGAGGAGTGAGGGAGAGGGAGAGGGAGAGGGAGAGGGAGAGGGAGAGGGAGAGGGAGAGGGAGAGGGAGAGGGAGAGGGAGAGGGAGAGGGAGAGGGGGAGGGAGAGGGAGAGAGAGAGGGAGAGGGAGAGGGAGAGGGAGAGGGAGAGGGAGAGGGAGAGGGAGAGGTAGAGGGAGAGGGAGAGGGAGAGGGAGAGGGAGAGGGAGAGGGAGAGGGAGAGGGAGAGGGAGGTAGAATGAAAGAAAGAAAGAAAGAAAGAGGGAGGGAGGGAGGGAGAGAGAGTGAGAGAGAGAGAGAGAGAGAGAGAGAGAGAGAGAGAGAGTCAACTCGAACGAAAACATGTGGATAAATGACGAGACAGGAGATAGCTCTAATATAAACATTAAAGAACTTACCAATAGACATCCAAACTGGTATAAGGTGAAGAGGATAAGGCCGATGAAGTTGGTGGTGATGATGCTTAAGTCGGCCTGTAGAACAGTCGAGCCAAACGTTCTCTGTTCAAGCCAAACAAGGAGATGCGTGGGCCAATTCGAGATGAGGGCACCAATGGGACCAACACGACAGGAAGAGACGAGAGTACCAAGTTGAGGGTGAAGGGAACCACCAGTAAAAGCCAAGACAAAGTCTTGAAGGGAGCAGCTAGTAAAAAAATTACAACCAAAAGGTGACGATGAGCGAGTGTGGCCAAAACAAGACAAAACAGCCATTTTATAACTGATCGGTGGCTATTGTTGTGCAAGTAGGTAAACAGCAATGCACACTTCATAGTACAGTCAAGTGGAAGTGAACAAACATTCACAACTAGAGGCAATGACAAACGAGCACAATCGATGGGGGTCAAGTTTGCAATTTTGGTGGCAGTAAACACCAAAACAAACACACAAACACAATTGGGCAAGCCAATTGGTCTGCCATCGATTTTGATGTCTGCTGATGGAGATGGTACGTGCATCTTGAGCACAGCTCGATTGTTATGATGACGAGGGAGTAGTACAGAAGTGGAGAGTACAGTGCAATTCAGCTAAATGAGCCAACCAGCAAATAGCAGAACAAAACGACAAAATTAGTGTTGGAGCACAGGCCTTTCTGGGAGTCCAAACGGTGACTCGTCCACGAAAGCTACAAGCAGGTCTTGGGAGTCCGAAAGGGTGACTCTTCACAAGAGCACACAACCAGGTCTTCGGGGAGTCCAAGCGGGCGACTCGTCCACGAAGATACAACCAGGTCTTGAGGAGTCCAAGCGGTGACTCGTCTACAAGAGCACGAAAGCAGGTTCTCGGGGAGTCCAAGCGGTGACTCGTCCAGGAAAGCAAACAGGGAGGCACACGAGAAGGTTAAAGTTCTTTATTAGAGAACAAGAACAAAATCAGTACAACTAAGACAGAGCAAGTGCAACGATATATGAGCACAAATAAAGGTCTCTGTTGGGACATGTTTCTCGAACATTCGACATTCGAATGTCAGTTCAAGGGGCACACAAATCCCCTTTTCCAACAATTAGCTTAATAATGGAAACAATATATTTATTTATTATACAAAGACAGTTACAAATTAGGCAATGAAATAGTATCAGTAATGTACAATATGAATCACTCAGGATGTGCAATTATGGACATAGAATACATATGAATAATAAATCCAAAGATACCGAATGCACACAGAAGAAGGTATCTTGGGGCATATACAGAATTTGAATGACATAGCTCAATGAGGTGGGCATTACTAAATCTCAAAATCAAACTTTCCCGCACTCTGAAATAACTAACAGTCTGACAAAAAGTAATCTCCTTGATGAATAGCTTTGGATATCATCTCTTCTTTGCTTGTAGGTATGATTCTCCCAAATATGCTTCGGGAAATTTGATAATTGGTTCCAACCAGCTAAAATTTAGGCAAAAAGCCTCGAAACTTTGCAACGCCAAGGCGTTGCAAATTGTGGCACTTCATTCTCGGATGAAGTTTGACAGGCTTCCCTGGTATCACCTGATTTGTTGTTTCATGAGTCTGGGCTCATAAACTTGTTGAAAGGATACTTGAGCTGGAGTTGGGTCAGCTGCTTCGTTGAAGCCGAAGACTAGTCGCTATTCTTTGATTGCCACTTTCGCATGCAAGGAGCTTTATCGTGTACAGCAATGTTATTCATTCTGTGCGTGTATCCACTTTCGATTTGGAAGATGAGTCCAAATGTTGATGACAGAACAGGAATCTTTAACTTAATAAGTGAAAACCGCTGCTTCGAAAGCATCATTTTGGGCGATGTCAGTAGACTGATCGATTGTTTCGACAAGGAATCAATCCATACAGGACACCACGCCATCTTGAACTTAAGTTTTCTGTCGGCATTTGACGTGTCTGGGATAAACGTTTCCCAGAATAATGGTTTGAGATAGTAAGAATTCGATTATTCGTACTATCCGCGGCATGTTACTTTCATCTGAGCGATAACAAAAACAAAATCTAATACTAGAAATGATCACAACTAGAATTGTCTTACCTTCGTATGCAGCAACCAATTCGAATGACTTAATTTCCCAACAAAAGCGAGCAGACCAAAGCTTATGTTCCGGATTAGTGGCTAAAACAGAATCTCGAAAAGGCTTACACATACACACGCTTCTTTTGATTATTCAGCATCTTCTGTCCAAGCAAGACGAGGAGATACGAGGACCATGTCAGGGAGAGGGATTCTCTAATGAGCGATGGCCAATTCCAGTCAAATGGTGACCACCAAATGAGCGAGTGTGGATAGCACATGAGGTAATAAGATGACAATGGTGGATGTTTGCAATGTTTGATTAGGCGAAGGTTAACGGTCTGGTCAGAAAATGTGCAAAAAAAGATGAGAGAAAAGGAGAGGACAGTGGGAGTGAGGCAAGCGAACCACCCAGCACAAGAGCATTAGATGTAATGAGCGTGTTTGCTCATTTGCGTCTCCTTTTATAGCTGAAATCGAACGATTTGATTAGTCGACGTACAGCGCCACAACAATAGTATTGTGCAAATGAAATCAGAAGGACTTACACGTGCTAGTGGTGTGAATGGTTGTTGCGTTGCGCCACGTTCAATGTGCTGTAGTAGTGGCATTTTACCGGGAATATTATTCTACTCGCTCACTGATAAGCAAAAACATTTCCCAATGTGTGTGTGTGCGCGCGCTAGGGGTGCAAAATTACCGATAATTTCCCCAAAAAATATTATCGATAAAAATTCTGAAATTATAGATAAATCGATCGATAAACGATAATTCCAATTTATATTGTATTTAATCAAATTATTAATTATAATAATGCTACACAAAGTGATGTTAGGTTAAGTTCATCTTTTGCACATATATAATTGTATAATTAATATTTTACCCATCCAAATAATGACCTAACTATAGAATTGAAGTCGAATTGAAATCATGATGCTCACAGTTAATAGGCAAAATACACAAAAAACAAACAACTGACAGACATCATTTAATGCAAAAACGCAATGCTAAAAAGAGTGTTTGCTGTTTGTACTGTGCTTTTGAATATATTTTGAGGCTTACATGTAAAAATACTAAAAATTCACTTCAATTCTTTCAAAATTAACTCAAAATTATCACAAATGGATTATCGATAATTTTTGTTACTATCGATAATAAAATTTTTAGCAAAATTATCGATAAATAATAATTACCGATTACCGATTTGCACCCCTAGTTCTGGCAGTGGTGCCGGGAGCAGTAGAGTGGCATGGGCGAACGGGATCGAGTGCTGGATTTTACGAGACCAACACTGATCCCGTCTCTCTGATGAGCACAGGTACAGGCACTACATGAGTAGTAGTAACACACTGTCCACTGTGTGTGAGGTGTGATTGCACACTGATTGCATTCGAATTGCACTCGAATGAATCACACAGTGTTGTATCTGTGCTCGCACAGTGAGTTGAACACAAACATTGCCTCTGTGTGAGCCTAGTGAATGAACAGTGATCTATCATTTGTGTGTTCAATCATCGATCTATCGAATCTCTTCCGTACAATGGCTCGAATTGTAATTGTGCTCATCAAGTCGTCATTCTGTTGTGGTGTGTTCGGTGTGACTCTGTGTCTTCTGTGCCTTCGTTCGTCTCATCATCATCTTCTACCTACCGACTCACACCACTCTTCGCCAGTGTTGTTGTGTTGAGTGTTGTGCTCTCTCCGTTTGGCTTGTTGCGTCTGTTGCCTCTTGTGTGTGCACTCGCACACTCGAACAAACGAATACTAAATCATGGCACCGATATCCCTTGCCATCAACTTTATGCTTGGCGCTTTTGTTACTTATCTGGCTTGCGAGATTTATAAGTGATGTACCAAGTTCAACGATCCGCCACCAGACAAACCCGAGGATAAAGACGCGGTCCACAAGGTAGAACCACGTTTTCAGGAGTACTCCTTTATGGTGACTAAGTTCGGTGAGGCTATCCGCACTGGCTTGAAGCTGGACTCCATTGGCATTATCGTCAGCTATGGATCGCACAGTCATGTCCACGTTGCCGTTGAGAAGGATGGTGGCACCGATTCTGCATTGAAGTTGCAGTCTGCTCGTTACACGGCCTTGAAGGAACGTCCGGGATGGTATAGTCGCGCAATGAACGAAGTGGAGTTGTTGAAAGCATCGTAATCTCATCCCAATGTGATCCAATACCGGGGCTTGGACATGCTCAACAAACCAACCACCGACAACCCTGCTCCTTCCTCACATTTGATCATCAAAACTGACAGTTGTGAGTACATGAGTAGTTGTGAGATCATGACTCTTGTGGAGATGCTGTGTCACCACATTGACCAGTTCTCCTACCAGGCCTCGGTTCACTTTGCCAGGAATCTCAGTGCTGCTGTGGAATTCATTCACTCTAATAGCCCACCGGGACATTCATTGTGCAAACGTGATGGTAAACTACGATAAAAAGGCAATCAACAAGACAGGCCAACTGATGGAACTGCCTTTTAAGATGATCGACTTTGGCCGCGCAAAGCGATACGACTCGCTTGCCACCATTGCATTGCTGGAACGTGAATTCAACGGCGGACGAAACTGCTACAAATCACCAGAAAAGAAGCGCAATCCCCGTCAACCCTACAATCCATTCAGGTCGGACTACTTCTCTGTTGGCATGACTGTGTCTCAAGTCATCTACGGTATCGATGAACACAAGGCGATCAAGGTGAAACACGTCCGCTACGATGATGTGAACATTAGTCCCGTGATGGAGCGATAGAAATCGCAGGCAGCCGACGAGGACATGGCTTTCTTCCTGTCGAGTGTCAAGAAGCTGATGTCCCGTTCTTGTTATCCGCGACCTACGATTAACGTGTTCGCGAGTCGGATCGCTCGCCTGTAAGTTGAAGGATGGGTTGTATGTCTGGTTGGGGATGAGTGTCTGCTTAATCCAGCCAAGACTGCTGCACTACGCCACATTCCCGGTACCTGAAGAAGGAATCGATGATAACACAATGGACACATCGAAATACTATGTGTCTTACACAACACAACTGCAACAACAGAACACAACAACATACGTTTCCATTACAGTTGTACCACAGTCTAATCCAATCTATTCATTCAATTCCAGTCAATAGCAGCCTACACTATACACTCCACTCACTACAATATGACTCTGTTCAATTATTTCTGTGATTTCCAATAAATAGATTTGTTAATCTAATGAACATAAGCGGTCATCTGATCATCATCATCATCACGGGGCAGGTTGTATTGTATTGACATTGCAGCGAGCATGTTCAGGGCGGCCGACTTTTGCCGATTAGGTAAAATAGTTCGCGCCGGCATAGTCAGACTCGGAGACAGCGAATCTGTCTGTTCAATTTGGCTTTGCCTCCCACTGTGTGTTTGCCTTCAACTTATTCAATTATCAGTTTAACCTCTTCGTTGGGCCATTTTGTCAAGGCTGTCCAGAATGAACCACAATAGCTAGAGACTTGAAAATTTAGGAGGATACTCCCCTTTAATACAGCTACTGCGGAAAATTGTCAAAAGTTCCAAATGGATCGATATCCGGGACCATATTTCCGGTGTGGGTTTTTTGAGTGATATTATGTTTTTGGATTATTTTAAGACTTTTGGCGTCAAAATTAATTTTCTTGGATCACCGGAAGTTGGAGTTCCAAAATGAAACTTCCGTTTCCTGGTCGAAAATTACATTTTTGAATTCGGAATCGGATTCTCCATCCTTTTTCATGAAAAATAGCATATCTGAACATAAAAATCCATCAATTCAAAGAGAATTAAATAGATTTTAAGTTTTGCATAGAACAGGAAGAAATGGATTGTTGGAACAAGAAACATGTTATATTGAAATTCAGTTTTTGTTACTTAGACTTAACCGATTTCAACGTTCTTATATGCTCTCTTTCATGAAAATGGACGGAGAATCTTATTTTGAAATAAAAATTAGAATTTCGAACGATAACCGGAAGTTGGATTCTGGAACTTCTACTTCCGGTGCATAGAAATTTTTTTAATTTGCCTTATGCGATTTTCTGCATTGTATTTAGTAAGGATAGCATTTTAAAACTACAATATCCATCCACTACAAGCGATATAATTAAAGTTTTGAGATTATAATATCAATGTCAATTCAGTCTATTCGCTATCCGGCCTTGTCTATTTGGCCAAAATTATAAGTTTTTCAATTTTAGTTTATTTCACTTAGACTTGGAGGATTTTTATTTTTCATGAAAAAGGATGGAGAATCCGATTCCGATTCAAAAATATTAAATGACTGATCGTTGAGTATCAATTAACTATTGCGAATTACGTTAATTTACTAACATTTGTTTGTATCCAAAGTAGGATGGCATCGAGTGATCAACGAGAAGATTTTTGTCGTGCCTCACCATTCTGCCCGCCAACCAGGGCCGGTTCTTCCCATAGTTCAGGTCATGAGCGCATGACCAAAAAATTTGGCGAAGGGCGCCAAATGGGCGTTTGGGGCGCCGCCGCGAGCGAAGCGAGCGGAATATTTTCCCCAGAATTGCTTCTCCCAAAAAGGCGCCCTCAGCTCGTTTCAATTTAGTTTCTTCAGTTTGTTTTCCCAAAAAGGCGCCCTCAGCTCGTTTCAATTTAGTTTCTCCAGTTTGATTTCCCAAAAAGGCGCCCTCAGCTCGTTTCAATCTAGTTTCTCCAGTTTTTTCCCCAAAAAGGCGCCCTTAGCTCGTCTCAATTTAATTTCTTCAGTTTGTTTTCCCAAAAAGGCGCTCTCAGCTCGTTCCAAATTAGTTTCTCTAGTTTGTTTTGTCTTTTGGTTAGAGAGGTCTAATATTTCATCGATTCACTTGTTTGAGGAGTTAAATATTGTCTTTAGAATGCGCAGATTCATGAAATAGCGTATATAACGTGCAAACGGTATTACTATTACGTATACGAGTACTTGTACTTATTCAAAGTTCAATATACAAATCTTTATTTGTTTGATTTTAGTTTTCTCGCAGGTTAGTGACTGCGAATGTTGATTCAAAACACAACAGGATTATAGATTCGGATACGTAGAATTTAAAATTCACTAACCTTATGCATTGTGGTGAGATTTTCTTGTACTTTAAGAGATTTTGTTGCATACTTGAGGTTAAATTAAGGAGATCGATTTTTTTGGGTTGGTCAAAACTGTTAGAGTATGAGTTTCCTCTATATCTTCACAAGCATGGTGTCGATTGCAAATACTGATTCAAGACACAACAGGATAATAGATTCGGATTCGTAGAATTTAAAAATCACTACCTTTTTGCATTCTGGTGAGATTCTCTACTACCCTTCAATCTTTGAATTTATTTTAGTGAGTGTTGGGAAAGGAGAAACTCTATCAGAGGCTCAATGGGAGTAATTTTGTGAATTTGGATTTTAGTTTTACGCTAGTTTGTGATTGAGCAACTGAATTCCAAACCCTACCAGGATTATAGGTTTTCGTCCGAATAACACAAATCTAAAAAGACATTTGGCATTTTGTCATTGCAAACGTCAGACAATAATATTTTAGGGCTTATATTTAATGCACCAATAAAAATAGTAAATTTCCCAAAAAATATAATTATTCTCCAAAATAGTATATTTCCCAAAATAAGTGGTTTCTGTCCCAAAAAATTTTCTTCTCCAAATAATTGGCGTTTTTACCAAAAAATTATTTTAATTAAATCCAACTGGGGGTAACTAACTATTGGGAAGAATCCAAACCTAATATTCCATAAAATAAAACTACTAAATATTTGTGGTATAGTCACTAAATATTTTTGGTTCTTAAAACCACTTATTTTGGGAAGATAATTGTATTTTTTGGGAGAATTACTATTTTTATTGGTACATTAAATATAAGCCATATTTTAGTGGGGCGGAACGAGTACGATTTAAAAATTTTAGTATACCATTTTTCGATCAACGAATTTTAAAATTCCCACTTGCACTACGTTAGTGTCACTATTTTTAGTCGAGTGTTTAAAATTTATGTGAAAACTGTGCTATCAAACAGATGGCACTGATTAAGAATTTTACTTTTTTAGTGAGAGGTCTAATATCGCATCGATTCCATAGTTTGAAGTGTTTGACCTCTGTTGCAGTAATATTAGTGCCATTATTGATTTTGACTTTGTCGCTATTTAGTTTGACCATTTAGCTATAAAATAAACATAAATGCAACTGTCAAATGCCCAACTAGATTAGTTAGAGCCATTCTTAAAATCTCTTGATTTCTCAATTAACATTTCAGTTGAAATCGAATCAATTTTTGTCTATTGGGTATTTGAAGCATTGTGAACCGTAATCTTTTATCTGGACAGATATTTAGTTATCATTTTATTAGTTTCCTTGGATTTGTAAGTATATCAATCGAAGGTGCACACGAACTCAAAACGTCTCATTGATATAAGAATGTTCTATTAAAAACACTAGCATCTTCAAACAATTCTCGGATGCAAAATGACTACAAATGAAAGGCCAAGACAGAGTGAGATCTTATATTCGAAATTTTGCTGGATAAATGGCCTTTAGTAAAAATGAAAAGGTTTCGACTTTACATGTTCTAGGTACGGTACATCGCTATTCGAAATCCGATTTTTTGGCAGTAATTTTTTTACAAACTAGACGAGTTGCTTACAAATATGACAATAATTTTAATCGCATAAAACCAACATGCGAAACAAGGTATGACTTTAAAAATAAAAATATTTTTGAAATTTTATAAGGGCCCCCTCTTATACAAAATTTGAGGGCGCCAAATTGGAAACTAGGGGCGCCAAAATCAAAAAAACTTTGAATCATGACCTACCAAAATTTGGTGCGCCGGCTCTGCCGCCAACCATATACTCACTCGATCTGATCTTACCAGCCGCTGCGCAACTCGGACGACCCAAGCATAGCGCAATCATTCCATAGAATACGATCCCAACTGGTACTTCTTGCTCCGCATCGGCCAGCAGAGAGTGCAACACCATCCTGTCCGTCAACCACTTACGGCATGACTCGGGCGACCCAAGCAAAGCGCAATCATTCCATAGATTCGATTCAATCGTTCAATGGTTCTTTTTGGCTCGGCAGCAGCCAGCAGAGAGTGCAGCATCATCCTGCCAGCCAACCAGCCGCGGCGCGACTCCGCATCAGCTTCTAGTGCTTGTAGTGATTCTGCTGCAGTCAGCTATGGGCCCCAAGTGCTACTGTCCATCCACAACATTTGGCTTCACTGGCAGACCAATGACGGGACCCAAATTCACTATATCGGCTCCCATTTGCACAGTGCTGCTCTTAATACTGTCAAAATAGTTGCTCCCTCACCACTCAACCACTCATGGTCAAGCCTGCCTCACCGTTAGTCATCAGTTGCTGTTGACATAGTCGATCATCACCACGCGGAGTGAGTCAGCAATACTACGCGTCACCCACTATATAAGTCTGAGGACTGAAGCAGTCAATCACTTGTGTGCTTTGTATGTCTTGAGTGATGTTCTTTACTTTGTGATTTACCTTCTTGTTTGCTAGGTGCACCTCATCATCCCGTTTGGTTCTATCGCTGGCACCAACTGGACTTGTGCTCTACACTAGAGAAGCATCAACATCATTCTCAAGACTACTACTACTGGTGGGCCCGATCTTGATCTGTCCTCGGTCAAGTGTATCTCTTCCCGTTCGCCCGACTTGTGTCTGTCGACACATTCTGTTTTTACCTATTTTTCTATCAAACAATAAACGTATTTTACAACAAATACAGGAAGCAAAGAAGCCAATCGGCCCGACAGATAGAGAGGTCAAATGTCAGGTCGGGTCACAAAGGGTCAAGCCAGGTCAACCCAACACACCCACAGTAGTACACTGTACACGAATACTGATTTACTGTGAATAGATTGGCCAAAACACACTAACAAAACGACCACAAACACATAACTCTTCCCATAAAGATTATTAATTATGAATTATGAATATTTCTGTTATATTATAGAGTGCTGTGCACTCACGGGGTGTGCACTATTGTTTACTATAATAATACACCTTTGAAATGTTGATTTATTGCAATATTTAGGTTAGATAGTGGCTTTAGTGTTCAAATAGGCAGAGTGATTGTGTGGATATAGCTTGTGTGAAATTTGAATCCAAACACCGCTCACTTACATCAGTTTCCAGTCGGCAGTCGAACATTCGGCTCGTTTCTTGTTTCTGTTCGGTGTTTTCGGTGTTTGCGGTATCTTCGGCTTTATTCGTCACACTGTGACTCTTGACCCACTCACCATCAACCCATTCACTCAGTACGACAGGCCTGGACTGTGATCGTGTACTGTTTGTGTGTTTGCCTGTCACTTGTACTAGTACTCACCGTGCTCGGTGTGCTTGCTATTGGCCACTACTCATAACTCTGCACTCACATCACCGTTTCTCTCGCTCCGTGAGTCGTTTTGCTCCTGTTGATGTACTGATTCGTGTCGACTGGTGTTCTCGTGTCTGTGACTACTTTCTCGTGTCAACTCGTTCCGTTTGCACCCACACGCTCACAACCCATTAGTGAACTATGCCAAGCATTGCCAATGCCTTTTGTGCAGCAGACCGCCGAGTGGCTTCTTGGTGGAGCACCATTCATGGGGCTAACTACAGTCTTGGCTGCATTCGTCGTGATCCACGGCCCTCCGTGACCAAGGATGAGGCTGTGTAACAGGTTGAGGAAGTGGCCAACACAGAAACCGAGTCAATGTCATTGCCATCATCATTGCCACCGCTTGTGTCTATGCCTGCACCCGTCCAAATGAACGAACCTCCGTGTTATCGTTTCGTTTTGGAGGAGAATGCAGAAGTAATCAGCTCTCGTCTGGTCATAGAATCTTTCGGTGAAAAGATCGGAAAAGGCTTATTCGGTCAGGTGTTTGTGGGCTATGGGAAGCTCTCGGATGGGAACCTTACCGCCACTCGATATGCACTGAAGGTGCAATCTCGCAAGTATCTGACTGGTGACGCCAAGAAATCGTGGTACTTCCATGCTCAGTGTGAGGTCAACATCATGAAAACTCTGCACCATCCCAACGTGGTGCATATGTTCAGTTATGTGTTCCTGGACAAGACAGACGTCGACAAAGCCACCAGTGCGCAACACTTGGTCATGAAGACCACGCTGGCCGATGACTCTCTTTCTGGTCTGTTAAAGAAAGTCAACAAACTGTCAACTAGTGCTTGTGTCTTTCTTGCTAAAGAGTTCTGCGATGGGCTTGAGTACTTGCACTCCAAGTTAATCTGTCTTCATGATCTCAAAAGTGGAAATCTAGTGGTCAACTATAGCCAGGAGAATCCCGACAGTGAAGTGCAGCTGTTGAGCGTAAAGATAATCGATTTTGGCCACGCCAAGCGCTACGGCTCGGCGGACCAAGTGATCGAACGCAACTTGACTTCAGGAACGCCCTTTTTCAAGGCCCTCGAGAAGGCCATAGGCATTCCGTACGACCAGTACAAGTCTGATGAGTTCTCGCTGGCCGTGACCGTTTATCAGGCATTGATGGGTAGAAAGGAACCGAAACTGGCCAAGAAGATGGACACTAGTTTCTTCGCAGTCAGTGTAGAGTACATTGCTTCGCTGAAGCAGCTGAAGGAGGAGGACAAGGACAAGGAGAAGTTCTTTCTGGCAGCAATGCTTCAGAATCTGCTGATGGAAGAACCTAATTACCGTTCTTCGGTTGGTGATTTTGCGCGCAGTATCGCGCACTTGTTAATCAACTTGATGGTGTTGTGAGTGTGAGTGAGTGACTCTAATTCTGAACTGCTCAACACAAGACAGAATCGACTCTCACAATTGGCAACACAAATGAACACACACACACACACACACACACACACACACACACACACACACACACACACACACACACACACACACACACACACACACACACACACACACACACACACACACACACACACACACACACACACACACACACACACACACACACACACACACACACACACATCACCAATACCAAAAACAACAACAACAGTAAGACACAAACGTACACACACACACACACACAATAGGGCACCCGTTGTACAACACACTCCATTCCATATATTACAATATATGTTACAACATGCAATTATTAATGTTCAATTTTTTATAAAGAGTTTAATTTATTTCTAATGAAATGATCGTTTTCATAATTTAAAAGTTAATTTTCTCGCATCGGACGCACACACACATCATAAGTCAGTCAATCAGTCAGTGCCATGCATTGCCATTGGCGGTGCAGAGAGGACGAGATGCATAGAGAGAGAGAGCGAGGGAGCGAGGGAGAGAGAGAGAGTTGAACCCAAAACCAGAGAGAATGAACAGTAGCAACAGCCTTTGCAGCCGGATCTATTCGAGAGTGAGCGGAATGAGAAGGAAACTGAGACTACGGGCAACGAAAGTGAGAGTACACCACACCACTTTTTGTCTCAAACCAACAAACGATCGATGACGAGAGTCGAGAGCCGCCGCCAATGCCGACGGACGGACGATGTGGTCCAAGTGCATGAATAATACGAAACACTAAAACGAGGAAAGGAATTAAGAATGAAAATTGTCTGACAATTGATCTACAGGACCAGGTGACCATCAGGTCCTGTAGATCAAATAATCAAAAAGATCAATAAATGACACAAAACGATGGTGCCTATCATGGTGGTGATGGCGATGTCACTAAAGATGCGTCCTCGGTGATTCTTTCGTTATGAACTCACTAAAACAAGAAAAACTTTTGAAAGATTCAACTGCATTCAAATGTCTATTGCATCAACAAACTTACATTCACCGTTTAAGCCTTCGAGTAACTCACTCGAGTGTACTTTCGAATGCGCTTCAGCGAAACACTTAGGATCAATTAAATCGAAAATGGCATTTACGCACACTAATAAACGAAAAGCATTTCCACTTGGAACACAGTTTAGCACTACACACTCATCCGTTTACACTCTTTTTTAATCAATTTACATAATAGTTTTGTCTAACGATAACCGAAAGAGAACTCAAAACAATGAAACTCCACACGGAAATATTCCCAGCTTAACTGGGACCAAAAGGCAAGAAAGTTCCAAGTAAAGTCGATTTGTCAGCACAATCAGTGTAGCGCTGCAGTCTGACCAATCAGATTGCTTCAATTCCATGTGTGCTTAGTAGCTTCACTTGCACAGCGCACATTCGATGTGACGCTGCAGTTCGACCAATCAGAACGTTCGAGTTCGAGTATAAAACAGATTGAGAATGCATGGGCACGCTCATTTCTTCACAAGCTCTCGTACAGGATGGTTCTCTCTCCTCTTTTCACTTTCTTCTCCTTCCCTCACCCATTTCTGTTGCCTCGCCCTCTCTCACTCTCATCATCTCTTCAATTTTTATTACGCCAACACGCCTCATCTATTTATCACCATCAACGCCACTCATCCAGAAACGTAGTTCCCGATCACGCCAAAGGGAAAAAGAAAAAAGAAGGTGTGAGCGGTGGTAGTGGCATGTGCCATCTAATTTGTGTAATGATTCACCTCAAAATCAATATCGTCTTCCAATGGATAAAGGTATTTTAATATATGTAAGTTTTTTGTTATTAATACTTTGAACTTACTCACTAGGTGGATTCGTGTTCGTGGTGGAACGCTCTAGAATAAACAAATAAACTCACTAGGGCCTAAGTCAGAGTCTGGAGTCAGATCCTATTGGAGAGTGGCTCTAAATCGACCCGAATGAGATCAAATTCACTTGTAAGTTAGTATCAAATTGTCTTGGTGCCATCTAATGTCATACTCTTCCTCCTCCTCTCAGGTCTGTTCAACTGAGTGGTGGTGCAGTACCTGCACTTCGTCAACCCAACTGAGCGTAGGATTGCGATCTCATTTCTCCTTACTATCCGTACGGCAAGAAGTTAAAGGTTGAGGTGGTATGGAGTTGTTCCCGTTCACCGCACCATCAGTTCTTCTTCTCCTCTCACCGTTTTCATCATTTCTCGTCATACCGCAACAGTCTGAGCCTATATCACCACAAACCTGACGTATGGAACTCACTTGAGAGACTGAACTGAGCGTAGGATTACGTTCACAAGTTAAAGAAGTGCAAAATTGTCTCTACTCCATGTACTGAGCAGTTTCTGCGCTTTCGCCCGTCTGTGCCAATCACCAATCAAAGCCACACTCACTTCTCCGTACCATCCGTGCGGCAAGAAGAAGCTAAAGGCCGTTTCTCCGACTTGTAACTGCGTGAATGGTATGGAAGCACTCCCCTGGCAAGTATCTCTCGATTGTCCTGCAGCCCACAGGTGGGTGCTGAAGGCATGACAACTTGAGGTGGCCCCGTTGACCGTAACCAGCAGAAATACTTGCTTGAGTCAATGCTCATGGCGAGGATATGGAAAAGGGTAAGTGAACTTTGTGTTTTGATCAGATAACCTTAACTAGCCTTTTCATTTTGAACAGTTCATACAAATGTCATCCAGCCAGATTAGGAAGTGCCGTGATCCCTTTGAAGACCAGCACCTCGACAAAATAGGCAATTTTATTAAGCAGATGCCAACACTAGTGGTGCACTAGAACCAGCCTCTTCAAGCCACTCGGTGGCCCACTATTAGCAACTGAATGAAACTGGTGGCACTGCCAAACGACTACTTCAGTAGCCTGAACTCCTAGAAGCCATGGATGTGAGCACGCATTGCACTGATCTTTCTGGTCAATGCATTCGGCAGCAAGAAGTTTATCCTACAAAAATTCTCAATAAATGTGCTTCGAAGCCACAAATTGTCTACTACAAATTCCTTTATCATTAATTATAAATTTCTTCCTTTTATGTAATTCCTGTAAACTCTATTGAGAAGTGTTCAATAAATCAATTTCTATATTAGAATGTCTATTTATTTATATCATTTATATTTGTGAGAGCGAACATGGACAATGGAAAAATGGCACAAACAGGCCAAATTGCACATCAACCTGTGTTTGTTCAATGATTTGTATTGACTAACGAAAAGGTGCCTCATAGCACTTGTCTGTCTGTATGAGTTTGAGTTCCTGTTCGTTCATTATTGTCACACTTGTGCAGTAGTTGTTTGCGATCGGTGGAGATGTAGTTTATTATTCTTGTGAAAGAATGTTTCACACGTGTTCAATCTTGTGTCAATTCTGGTGTACATGTTTCATTCTCTTGCGTGCTGCATTGGGCACTTGGGGCATTTGGAAATAAATACAGTAGAGTGCAACTCACATGCCTCCTTGTGCATTACGGCATTGGCATTGAGCCATATCGAGTTCTGACTTTTTGAGTGTCTAATCCCAATCAACCGATTATAATAGTCTTTCTACACTACTTATCACCGGTTTGTTCACCTCACATTCGCATCATTCACGTGTGATATAGTCACGTTGAATTGGCTTTAAGTTCTACTTGATATAGGTAACATTACCATCACCTATCGCTAGGCTAGGCTCATCTAGGCTATCGCCTCGATAACTCCAGATTTGAGTCAGCAGAACATAGCAAAAGTCTATCTTCAAGCTGTCTTACTTCGCACACTATGTCTGTATCCTTCTACCTTAAACTCATATCTCTTGTCACTCAATATTCAAGTCCACCACCATCACCACCACCACAATGGCAAAGCACGAGAAATCAAAGTCCAAGTCACCAAGCCGTGTGAAAGACCGTAACACCACACCGAACCTTCGAGTAAATTCAGCTTATGGAAAGCGAACCAGACCTGAAAGGCAACGCACTGAACCAGATAATTGCCAAAACCAAGACAAGTGCCGAGAGGATCGAACATGTGAATGCACTGTGCAGTAGTAAAACATACCTGATTTTGTGTGGCACCTAGAGTTATATCTCCCTATAGGAGTCGAGGGTTACATTTTACAAAATAACATTCGTTACATCCATCTACAACTTACAGAACAACTGACGTCCACCACAAACAAGCTCTCAGTGCGTAGTGTGGATCTGTAGACAAATGTGATTCAACTGATGGATCTCTTAGCATCTTTCACTGAATGATTTTTTCCCACCGATAGTCAAAATGTTCCTAAAAAAGAACGCACCTTCAACATGTACTACT
This sequence comes from Rhizoglyphus robini, assembly GCA_023373905.1. Lineage (NCBI taxonomy): Eukaryota > Metazoa > Arthropoda > Arachnida > Sarcoptiformes > Acaridae > Rhizoglyphus > Rhizoglyphus robini. The sequence continues at coordinate 22,457 of JAKIJQ010000132.1, read as the reverse complement.
TCACACAAGGCCACATCGCCGTACACTTGAGCCTAAAATGGTAGCGTTCAATTTACTCGATGAAAGGCTCACTTGAAATATTGTTCCTCAATACTGTCTAATACGGTCGTTCTTCATGTGACAGGCACTGTCCTGCATTGAGATTGTACGCATCGAGGACAAATTTATCGAAATGCTGCATCTGTATAAACAACTGGACGAAAGTTTAAGGTTGTCACACTGATGATCGATGCCAAGTTCGAGTGCAAACTAATGGTGATGGAAAAGTTCGTCATGTCGAAGCAGAAATTTGGCCGCAATTTGGTATATCTGCCCACTTGCACGGAACATCAAGTGAAATTGTTGCGGCTCTTCGTGGACTACTACATCAAACTTGATGTGCTCTACATTCGGTCACTGTTTTGGGTAAGCCAATTGGATCATATATGTCACGTGATAACGCACATTTGTCATTCCAAACAGATTCCACTGAGCGAGGGGTCTCGTCTTATGGCTAAACAGCACAACCTGAGGGAGTTCACCCTTTTGATGATTCACCTTATATGATGTGGTGATGGCGAATGCATAGCATTTAGATTGTGATCGGCCACGAGTGCATGTAGCATGTACTCTTTCCCCTGTTGCTCATCTAAGAGAGACTTACTAAAAGCTATCGATGCGTGCCTTAATAATCATCAACAACTTTGGTAACATTCAATCAGTATAATTGTCGCGGAACTATACAGTCCACGAGGAAAGAGATCGGGAATCTTGAGATCCATCAGGACATTTATTGTCGAGGTAAACACAAGACAAACACAAAGCAGTCACTTCTCGTAACATGCCCGCTCGGTACATCAATACTGTCCGTCTGGCAGTCGACCAGCACAGTTATATACACACAAATGCCATGGCTGAGGCATCAACATAGACATTGAACTATGACAACCGTTGAACTGTTGTCTTCACTTGAACTTGCTCGTTTGTCGCCAACTTGACCTGTCCTAGGTGTCATTAGCGCCATTGTCCGGAGCGTGATTACGCGACATCCTCCCGCCCACGAGTTGGCTAACGAATCCCCAAATTTGCTAAAGAACGGCACCGCATCTTGGCTCCTTGTTCCTCGATGAATTGAGTTTCGGGCAACCGAGAAGAGTCAACGTTGACAATCGTAGGAAAGGCCACTTTATCGGTGGATTCTTGGGCCATCAATATCGATCTTTCGGAACTCGTTCCCTCTTGAACTTGTTAAACTTCACCCAATTTGAATGAGCGCAGCGCATGAAGGGTCTTTTCTTGAAGACCACCGAGTTCCACATGTTGAATAGTTTGATCTCTGTCGTCACTCGCTAAATGCCTGGAAGAAATATTATAGAAACATAGTTCTTTACCTTTGTTCATAGTGAACGAGAATCATTCACAATTAGGCGTGAGCATGGATATGCTCTCTAAAGGCCATTCCGGAGTCCCCAATATCAGGATTCGTTCACAACAGAGAGTGTGTAAAGTACCACCAGTTGGTCCAGTATATGACCAAGACTGTCGTTACTGTCCTGTGTGCGCCACGGTCCAGAAGATCATCCTACGACCATATCCGTTGTTCATGACAGGGTGTCTGCCACTGGTCGGATATCATCATAATGCCATAGCAAGCGTCTTTCATACGAAAAAGACTTCAGACCACCACTGCTTTGTAATCCGCGGATATCCAAGACCATAAGTCCCAAAGATCCATCACTTGTTCCAGTTTGTTGTCAATTTGTTCACAACGGGGTGAACGGGTCCACTGTGCTCCAAGAAACGATTCATATTAGCGCCACGCTTGTCGATTATGCCGAGGTGTTCACCAAACTCCAAGAGATCATCCAGTTTGGGGGCCAAGGGTGTTGATTAGGACGAGGTATCCACCACGTTCCAACAAGGGATCCCGTCAGAGTCCAAGGTTGTTGATCAGGACGAGGTATCCACCACTTCCAATAGTCCGTCCAGGAGTTGTTGTTCGAGACCGGGCATCTACCACGATCCAACAGACCCTCACGTTTGGGGCCAAGGCATTTGATTATGGCGAATTATACACCAAGTTCCAACAAGCGCTCCAGCTCGGAGCTAAGGAGGTTTAACATGACGAGGTATCCACCGCGTTCCAGCAATCGATCCATTTAGGAACCAAGGCTGTAGGTCGTGACCGGTTACCCATCCCGTTCCAAAAGGCGATCCAGCACGGTGCCAAGGGGCCGTCGACTATGACGGGGTGTCCACCACGTTCCAACAGACCATCCAGCTTGTGATCAGAGTCTTTGTTCGTACCCGAGCAAATGCCCAATCCAACAGACGTTACGGAATGCCACCCGAGCTGCTGTTCCTAACCGAGGTAGCCACCAACGGTCCAACCGATGATCCAGATTAGGCCAAGGCTTTCGATTATGACTGAGTGACCACCACATTCCATCAGACGATCCAGTTTAGAGCCAAGGCGGTCGATAATGACAGGGTGTCCACCACATTCCATCAGACGCTCCAACAGATGATCGGTTTGTGAACAGAGCTGTTGTTCGAGACCGGGTATCTAACACGATCCAACAGGCGATACGAATTGCCACCAGAGCTGTTGTTCGAGACCAGGTATCTACCACGCTTCAACAGAACCTCCCGTTTGGGGCCAGGGCAGTTGATCAAGACAAGGTATCCACCAAGTTCCAACAAGCGATCCAGTTCGGAGCTTCTACTGCTGATTGTGACGGGTTGCCTATCCCGTTCCAACAATTGCTCCATTTAAGAGCCAAGGCTGTCGATAATGACGGGGTGCCCACCACGTTCCATCAGACGCTCCAACAGATGATCGGTTTGTGAACAGAGCTGTTGTTCGAGACTGGGTATCTAACACGATCCAACAGTCGATACGGATTGCCACCAGAGTTGTTGTTCGAGACCGGGTATCTACCACGATCCAACAGTCGATACGGATTGCCACCAGAGCTGTTGTTCGAGACCGGACACTGCGTCCGATCCAACAGTCTATACGGATTGCCACCAGAGGTGTTGTTCGAGACCGGACACTGCGTCCGATCCAACAGTCGATACGGATTGCCACCAGAGCTGTTGTTCGAGACCGGACACTGCGTCCGATCCAACAGTCGATACGGATTTCCACCAGAGCTGTTGTTCGAGACCGGGCACTGCGTCCGATCCAACAGGCGATACGGATTGCCACCAGAGCTGTTGTTCGAGACCGGACACTGCGTCCGATCCAACAGTCGATACGGATTGCCACCAGAGCTGTTGTTCGAGACCGGGCACTGCGCCCGATCCAACAGTCGATACGGATTGCCACCAGAGCTGTTGTTCGAGACCGGACACTGCGTCCGATCCAACAGTCGATACGGATTGCCACCAGAGCTGTTGTTCGAGACCGGGCACTGCGTCCGATCCAACAGGCGATACGGATTGCCACCAGAGCTGTTGTTCGAGACTGGACACTGCGTCCGATCCAACAGTCGATACGGATTGCCACCAGAGCTGTTGTTCGAGACCGGGCACTGCGCCCGATCCAACAGGCGATCGGCTTGTGAACAGAGCTGTTGTTCGCAACCGGACACTGCGTCCGATCCAACAGATGATCGGTTTGTGAACAGAGCTGTTGTTCGCAACCGGGCACCGCGCCCGATCCAACAGATGATCGGTTTGTGAACAGAGCTGTTGTTCGCAACCGGGCACCGCGCCCGATCCAACAGATGATCGGTGGTCAAGCACAGCTATGAAACCACTAGCGCTTTGAGATATTAATAATATCATATTATTAAGAGACAAATATGCTATCTAGCATATATGGGTTTAGGCCACAAACCCCAAGAGGCAAATGTGCTGTGGGTTCATGTCACGAGCACCAAGAGACATATGTCCATTATTCAATTAACAAAGATCATGGAACAACCACGGATCACAAATCAATCGCGATGGTTCACCCAGAACCAAAGGAACCAATAATCGTGGAACTCCCACGAGACTCAAATCAAACACGATGGTTCACCCAGAACCAGAGGAACCAATGATCGTGGAACACCCACGAGACACAAATCAAACACGATGGTTCACCCAGAACCAGAGGAACCAATAATCGTGGAACACCCACGAGGCTCAAATCAAACACGATGGTTCACCCAGAACCAGAGGAACCAATGATCGTGGATCACCCACGAGGCTCAAATCAAACACGATGGTTCACCCAGAACCAGAGGAACCAATGATCGTGGAACACCCACGAGACACAAATCAATCGCGATGGTTCACCCAGAACCAGAGGAACCAATAATCGTGGAACACCCACGAGGCTCAAATCAAACACGATGGTTCACCCAGAACCAGAGGAACCAATAATCGTGGAACACCCACGAGACACAAATCAAACACGATGGTTCACCCAGAACCAGAGGAACCAATAATCGTGGAACACCCACGAGGCTCAAATCAAACACGATGGTTCACCCAGAACCAGAGGAACCAATAATCGTGGAACACCCACGAGGCTCAAATCAAACACGATGGTTCACCCAGAACCAGAGGAACCAATAATCGTGGAACACCCATGAGACACAAATCAATCGCGATGATTCACTCAGAACCAGAGGAACCAATAATCGTGGAACACCCACGAACCAGAAATCAATCACGATGTCTTCTTCCCGAAGAAGGAGCGTAGGTCAATTCAGTAGCTTCGGTGTCGTATAAGCGGTTGATTCCCATGAATCGGAGCTTCTTAGTAATAAACGACGGCCTTTACTTCTGTCCCGTATCGTTACCAGGACTTTCCCTTTTCCATTAAAACCTGGATATCCAGTATCCAGCGTGCCACCAATTAGTCATTAGTCTCCAAATTAGGTCGTGACGTCACACCAGAGTTAACTTCTGACTTTAGGTAGCCTGGTAGGGTCATGTTCGTAAGTCGGTGTGCTTGTTGGCCATATCCATAACGAGCTGATTCGAACCAACCAACATCATGGAAACATAAATTTGATGAACCTCTCCTTATTAACCAATTTTCGAGTCCAATAAAGTTGTACCCACTGAATTTGATGAACCTCTCCTTATTAACCAATTTTCGAATTCAAAAAAAATCTACCCAGAGGAATTGATGAACCTCTCCTTATTAACCAATTTTCGAATTCAAAAAAGATCTACCCAGAGGAATTGATGAACCTCTCCTTATTAACCAATTTTCGAATCCAATAAAGTTGTACCCACTGAATTTGATGAACCTCTCCTTATTAACCAATTTTCGAATTCAAAAAAATCTACCCAGAGGAATTGATGAACCTCTCCTTATTAACCAATTTTCGAATCCAAAAAAGATCTACCCAGAGGAATTGATGAACCTCTCCTTATTAACCAATTTTCGAATCCAATAAAGTTGTACCCACTGAATTTGATGAACCTCTCCTTATTAACCAATTTTCGAATCCAAAATAAATCTACCCAGAGGAATTGATGAACCTCTCCTTATTAACCAATTTTCGAATTCAAAAAAGATCTACCCAGAGGAATTGATGAACCTCTCCTTATTAACCAATTTTCGAATCCAAAAAAATCTACCCAGAGGAATTGATGAACCTCTCCTTATTAACCAATTTTCGAATCCAAAAAAATCTACCCAGAGGAATTGATGAACCTCTCCTTATTAACCAATTTTCGAATCCAATAAAGTTGTACCCACTGAATTTGATGAACCTCTCCTTATTAACCAATTTTCGAATCCAAAAAAATCTACCCAGAGGAATTGATGAACCTCTCCTTATTAACCAATTTTCGAATCCAATAAAGTTGTACCCACTGAATTTGATGAACCTCTCCTTATTAACCAATTTTCAAGTCCAAAAAAATCTACCCAGAAGATTTTATGAACCTCACCTTATTAACCAATTTTCGAATCCAATAAAGTTGTACCCACTGAATTTGATGAACCTCTCCTTATTAACCAATTTTCGAATCCAATAAAGTTGTACCCACTGAATTTGATGAACCTCTCCTTATTAACCAATTTTCGAATCCAAAAAATCTACCCAGAGGAATTGATGAACCTCTCCTTATTAACCAATTTTCGAATTCAAAAAAATCTACCCAGAGGAATTGATGAACCTCTCCTTATTAACCAATTTTCGAATCCAATAAAGTTGTACCCACTGAATTTGATGAACCTCTCCTTATTAACCAATTTTCGAATTTAAAAAAGATCTACCCAGAGGAATTGATGAACCTCTCCTTATTAACCAATTTTCGAATCCAATAAAGTTGTACCCACTGAATTTGATGAACCTCTTCTTATTAACCAATTTTCGAATTCAAAAAAATCTACCCAGAGGAATTGATAATCTCTCCTTATTAACCAATTTTCGAATCCAAAAAAATCTACCCAGAGGAATTGATGAACCTCTCCTTATTAACCAATTTTCGAGTCCAATAAAGTTGTACCCACTGAATTTGATGAACCTCTCCTTATTAACCAATTTTCGAGTCCAAAAAAATCTACCCAGAGGAATTGATGAACCTCTCCTTATTAACCAATTTTCGAATCCAATAAAGTTGTACCCACTGAATTTGATGAACCTCTCCTTATTAACCAATTTTCGAATTCAAAAAAGTTGTACCCAGAGGAATTTATGAACCTCTCCTTATTAACCAATTTTCGAATCCAAAAAAATCTACCCAGAGGAATTGATGAACCTCTCTTTATTAACCACTTTTCGTATCCAAAAAAGTTGTACCCACTGAATTTGATGAACCTCTCCTTATTAACCAATTTTCGAATCCAAAAAAATCTACTCAGAGGAATTGATGAACCTCTCCTTATTAACCAATTTTCGAGTCCAATAAAGTTGTACCCACTGAATTTGATGAACCTCTCCTTATTAACCAATTTTCGAATTCAAAAAAAATCTACCCAGAGGAATTGATGAACCTCTCCTTATTAACCAATTTTCGAGTCCAATAAAGTTGTACCCACTGAATTTGATGAACCTCTCCTTATTAACCAATTTTCGAATTCAAAAAAAATCTACCCAGAGGAATTGATGAACCTCTCCTTATTAACCAATTTTCGAATTCAAAAAGATCTACCCAGAGGAATTGATGAACCTCTCCTTATTAACCAATTTTCGAGTCCAATAAAGTTGTACCCACTGAATTTGATGAACCTCTCCTTATTAACCAATTTTCGAATCCAAAAAAATCTAATTAGAGGAATTGATGAACCTCTCCTTATTAACCAATTTTCGAGTCCAATAAAGTTGTACCCACTGAATTTGATGAACCTCTCCTTATTAACCAATTTTCGAATCCAATAAAGTTGTACCCACTGAATTTGATGAACCTCTCCTTATTAACCAATTTTCGAATTCAAAAAAATCTACCCAGAGGAATTGATGAACCTCTCCTTATTAACCAATTTTCGAGTCCAATAAAGTTGTACCCACTGAATTTGATGAACCTCTCCTTATTAACCAATTTTCGAATTCAAAAAAAATCTACCCAGAGGAATTGATGAACCTCTCCTTATTAACCAATTTTCGAATTCAAAAAGATCTACCCAGAGGAATTGATGAACCTCTCCTTATTAACCAATTTTCGAGTCCAATAAAGTTGTACCCACTGAATTTGATGAACCTCTCCTTATTAACCAATTTTCGAATCCAAAAAAATCTAATTAGAGGAATTGATGAACCTCTCCTTATTAACCACTTTTCGTGTCCAATAAAGTTGTACCCACTGAATTTGATGAACCTCTCCTTATTAACCAATTTTCGAATTCAAAAAAATCTACCCAGAGGAATTGATGAACCTCTCCTTATTAACCAATTTTCGAGTCCAATAAAGTTGTACCCACTGAATTTGATGAACCTCTCCTTATTAACCAATTTTCGAATTCAAAAAAATCTACCCAGAGGAATTGATGAACCTCTCCTTATTAACCAATTTTCGAATCCAATAAAGTTGTACCCACTGAATTTGATGAACCTCTCCTTATTAACCAATTTTCGAATTCAAAAAAATCTACCCAGAGGAATTGATGAACCTCTCCTTATTAACCAATTTTCGAATCCAAAAAAAATCTACCCAGAGGAATTGATGAACCTCTCCTTATTAACCAATTTTCGAGTCCAAAAAAGTTGTACCCACTGAATTTGATGAACCTCTCCTTATTAACCAATTTTCGAATCCAAAAAAATCTAATTAGAGGAATTGATGAACCTCTCCTTATTAACCACTTTTCGTGTCCAAAAAAAGTTGTACCCACTGAATTTGATGAACCTCTCCTTATTAACCAATTTTCGAATTCAAAAAAAATCTACCCAGAGGAATTGATGAACCTCTCCTTATTAACCAATTTTCGAATCCAATAAAGTTGTACCCACTGAATTTGATGAACCTCTCCTTATTAACCAATTTTCGAATTCAAAAAGATCTACCCAGAGGAATTGATAAACCTCTCCTTATTAACCAATTTTCGAATCCAATAAAGTTGTACCCACTGAATTTGATGAACCTCTCCTTATTAACCAATTTTCAAGTCCAAAAAAATCTACCCAGAAGATTTTATGAACCTCACCTTATTAACCAATTTTCGAATCCAATAAAGTTGTACCCACTGAATTTGATGAACCTCTCCTTATTAACCAATTTTCGAATTCAAAAAAGATCTACCCAGAGGAATTGATGAACCTCTCCTTATTAACCAATTTTCGAATTTAAAAAAATCTACCCAGAGGAATTGATGAACCTCTCCTTATTAACCAATTTTCGAATCCAAAAAAGTTGTACCCACTGAATTTGATGAACCTCTCCTTATTAACCAATTTTTGAATCCAAAAAATCTAATTAGAGGAATTGATGAACCTCTCCTTATTAACCACTTTTCGTGTCCAATAAAGTTGTACCCACTGAATTTGATGAACCTCTCCTTATTAACCAATTTTCGAGTCCAAAAAAAATCTACCCAGAGGAATTGATGAACCTCTCCTTATTAACCAATTTTCGAATCCAATAAAGTTGTACCCACTGAATTTGATGAACCTCTCCTTATTAACCAATTTTCGAATTCAAAAAAGATCTACCCAGAGGAATTGATGAACCTCTCCTTATTAACCAATTTTCGAATCCAATAAAGTTGTACCCACTGAATTTGATGAACCTCTCCTTATTAACCAATTTTCGAATTCAAAAAAATCTACCCAGAGGAATTGATGAACCTCTCCTTATTAACCAATTTTCGAATTCAAAAAAAATCTACCCAGAGGAATTGATGAACCTCTCCTTATTAACCAATTTTCGAGTCCAAAAAAAGTTGTACCCAGAGGAATTGATGAACCTCTCCTTATTAACCAATTTTCGAATCCAAAAAAATCTAATTAGAGGAATTGATGAACCTCTCCTTATTAACCACTTTTCGTGTCCAAAAAAGTTGTACCCACTGAATTTGATGAACCTCTCCTTATTAACCAATTTTCGAATCCAAAAAAAATCTACCCAGAGGAATTGATGAACCTCTCCTTATTAACCAATTTTCGAATCCAATAAAGTTGTACCCACTGAATTTGATGAACCTCTCCTTATTAACCAATTTTCGAATTCAAAAAAAGTTGTACCCAGAGGAATTGATGAACCTCTCCTTATTAACCAATTTTCGAATCCAATAAAGTTGTACCCACTGAATTTGATGAACCTCTCCTTATTAACCAATTTTCGAATCCAAAAAAAATCTACCCAGAGGAATTGATGAACCTCTCCTTATTAACCAATTTTCGAATCCAATAAAGTTGTACCCACTGAATTTGATGAACCTCTCCTTATTAACCAATTTTCGAATCCAATAAAGTTGTACCCACTGAATTTGATGAACCTCTCCTTATTAACCAATTTTCGAATTCAAAAAAAATCTACCCAGAGGAATTGATGAACCTCTCCTTATTAACCAATTTTCGAATCCAATAAAGTTGTACCCACTGAATTTGATGAACCTCTCCTTATTAACCAATTTTCGAATTCAAAAAAGTTGTACCCAGAGGAATTGATGAACCTCTCCTTATTAACCAATTTTCGAATCCAAAAAAAATCTACCCAGAGGAATTGATGAACCTCTCCTTATTAACCAATTTTCGAATTCAAAAAAAGTTGTACCCACTGAATTTGATGAACCTCTCCTTATTAACCAATTTTCGAATTCAAAAAAATCTACCCAGAGGAATTGATGAACCTCTCCTTATTAACCAATTTTCGAATCCAATAAAGTTGTACCCACTGAATTTGATGAACCTCTCCTTATTAACCAATTTTCGAATCCAAAAAAAATCTACCCAGAGGAATTGATGAACCTCTCCTTATTAACCAATTTTCGAGTCCAATAAAGTTGTACCCACTGAATTTGATGAACCTCTCCTTATTAACCAATTTTCGAATTCAAAAAAAATCTACCCAGAGGAATTGATGAACCTCTCCTTATTAACCAATTTTCGAATTCAAAAAAATCTACCCAGAGGAATTGATGAACCTCTCCTTATTAACCAATTTTCGAGTCCAATAAAGTTGTACCCACTGAATTTGATGAACCTCTCCTTATTAACCAATTTTCGAATCCAAAAAAATCTAATTAGAGGAATTGATGAACCTCTCCTTATTAACCAATTTTCGAGTCCAATAAAGTTGTACCCACTGAATTTGATGAACCTCTCCTTATTAACCAATTTTCGAATTCAAAAAAAAATCTACCCAGAGGAATTGATGAACCTCTCCTTATTAACCAATTTTCGAATCCAAAAAAAGTTGTACCCACTGAATTTGATGAACCTCTCCTTATTAACCAATTTTCGAATCCAAAAAAAATCTACCCAGAGAAATTGATGAACCTCTCCTTATTAACCAATTTTCGAATCCAAAAAAATCTAATTAGAGGAATTGATGAACCTCTCCTTATTAACCAATTTTCGAGTCCAATAAAGTTGTACCCACTGAATTTGATGAACCTCTCCTTATTAACCAATTTTCGAATTCAAAAAAGATCTTCCCAGAGGAATTGATGAACCTCTCCTTATTAACCAATTTTCGAGTCCAAAAAAGTTGTACCCAGAGGAATTTATGAACCTCTCCTTATTAACCAATTTTCGAATCCAAAAAAATCTACCCAGAGGAATTGATGAACCTCTCCTTATTAACCACTTTTCGTGTCCAAAAAAGTTGTACCCACTGAATTTGATGAACCTCTCCTTATTAACCAATTTTCGAATTCAAAAAAATCTACCCAGAGGAATTGATGAACCTCTCCTTATTAACCAATTTTCGAGTCCAATAAAGTTGTACCCACTGAATTTGATGAACCTCTCCTTATTAACCAATTTTCGAGTCCAATAAAGTTGTACCCACTGAATTTGATAAACCTCTCCTTATTAACCAATTTTCGAATTCAAAAAAAATCTACCCAGAGGAATTGATGAACCTCTCCTTATTAACCAATTTTCGAGTCCAATAAAGTTGTACCCACTGAATTTGATGAACCTCTCCTTATTAACCAATTTTCGAATTCAAAAAAAATCTACCCAGAGGAATTGATGAACCTCTCCTTATTAACCAATTTTCGAATCCAAAAAAAATCTACCCACTGAATTTGATGAACCTCTCCTTATTAACCAATTTTCGAATTCAAAAAAAATCTACCCAGAGGAATTGATGAACCTCTCCTTATTAACCAATTTTCGAATTCAAAAAAAGTTGTACCCAGAGGAATTGATGAACCTCTCCTTATTAACCAATTTTCGAATCCAATAAAGTTGTACCCACTGAATTTGATGAACCTCTCCTTATTAACCAATTTTCGAATCCAAAAAATCTAATTAGAGGAATTGATGAACCTCTCCTTATTAACCACTTTTCGTGTCCAAAAAAAGTTGTACCCACTGAATTTGATGAACCTCTCCTTATTAACCAATTTTCGAATCCAAAAAAATCTACCCAGAGGAATTGATGAACCTCTCCTTATTAACCAATTTTCGAATCCAATAAAGTTGTACCCACTGAATTTGATGAACCTCTCCTTATTAACCAATTTTCGAATTCAAAAAAATCTACCCAGAGGAATTGATGAACCTCTCCTTATTAACTAATTTTCGAATCCAATAAAGTTGTACCCACTGAATTTGATGAACCTCTCCTTATTAACCAATTTTCGAATTTAAAATAAATCTACCCAGAGGAATTGATGAACCTCTCCTTATTAACCAATTTTCAAATTCAAAAAAAATCTACCCAGAGGAATTGATGAACCTCTCCTTATTAACCAATTTTCGAGTCCAATAAAGTTGTACCCACTGAATTTGATGAACCTCTCCTTATTAACCAATTTTCGAATTCAAAAAAAAATCTACCCAGAGGAATTGATGAACCTCTCCTTATTAACCAATTTTCGAATTCAAAAAGTTGTACCCAGAGGAATTGATGAACCTCTCCTTATTAACCAATTTTCGAATCCAAAAAAAATCTACCCAGAGGAATTGATGAACCTCTCCTTATTAACCAATTTTCGAATTCAAAAAGATCTACCCAGAGGAATTGATGAACCTCTCCTTATTAACCAATTTTCGAATCCAATAAAGTTGTACCCACTGAATTTGATGAACCTCTCCTTATTAACCAATTTTCTAGTCCAAAAAAAATCTACTCAGAGGAATTGATGAACCTCTCCTTATTAACCAATTTTCGAATCCAATAAAGTTGTACCCACTGAATTTGATGAACCTCTCCTTATTAACCAATTTTCAAATTCAAAAAAGATCTACCCAGAGGAATTGATGAACCTCTCCTTATTAACCAATTTTCGAATCCAAAATAAATCTACCCAGAGGAATTGATGAACCTCTCCTTATTAACCAATTTTCGAATCCAAAAAAATCTAATTAGAGGAATTGATGAACCTCTCCTTATTAACCAATTTTCGAATTCAAAAAATCTACTCAGAGGAATTGATGAACCTCTCCTTATTAACCAATTTTCGAATCCAATAAAGTTGTACCCACTGAATTTGATGAACCTCTCCTTATTAACCAATTTTTGAATCCAATAAAGTTGTACCCACTGAATTTGATGAACCTCTCCTTATTAACCAATTTTCGAATTCAAAAAAAGTTGTACCCAGAGGAATTGATGAACCTCTCCTTATTAACCAATTTTCGAATCCAAAAAAATCTACCCAGAGGAATTGATGAACCTCTCCTTATTAACCAATTTTCGAATTCAAAAAAATCTACCCAGAGGAATTGATGAACCTCTCCTTATTAACCAATTTTCGAATCCAATAAAGTTGTACCCACTGAATTTGATGAACCTCTCCTTATTAACCAATTTTCAAATTCAAAAAAGATCTACCCAGAGGAATTGATGAACCTCTCCTTATTAACCAATTTTCGAGTCCAATAAAGTTGTACCCACTGAATTTGATGAACCTCTCCTTATTAACCAATTTTTCGAGTCCAAAAAGTTGTACCCAGAGGAATTTATAACCTCTCCTTATTAACCAATTTTCGAATCCAAAAAAATCTACCCAGAGGAATTGATGAACCTCTTCTTATTAACTAATTTTCGAGTCCAATAAAGTTGTACCCACTGAATTTGATGAACCTCTCCTTATTAACCAATTTTCGAATTCAAAAAAATCTACCCAGAGGAATTGATGAACCTCTCCTTATTAACCAATTTTCGAATCCAAAAAAAATCTACCCAGAGGAATTGATGAACCTCTCCTTATTAACCAATTTTCGAATCCAATAAAGTTGTACCCACTGAATTTGATGAACCTCTCCTTATTAACCAATTTTCGAATTCAAAAAAAATCTACCCAGAGGAATTGATGAACCTCTCCTTATTAACCAATTTTCGAATTCAAAAAAGATCTACCCAGAGGAATTGATGAACCTCTCCTTATTAACCAATTTTCGAATCCAAAAAATCTAATTAGAGGAATTGATGAACCTCTCCCTTATTAACCAATTTTCGAATCCAAAAAATCTAATTAGAGGAATTGATGAACCTCTCCTTATTAACCAATTTTCGAATCCAATAAAGTTGTACCCACTGAATTTGATGAACCTCTCCTTATTAACCAATTTTCGAATTCAAAAAAGATCTACCCAGAGGAATTGATGAACCTCTCCTTATTAACCAATTTTCGAATCCAATAAAGTTGTACCCACTGAATTTGATGAACCTCTCCTTATTAACCAATTTTCGAATTCAAAAAAAATCTACCCAGAGGAATTGATGAACCTCTCCTTATTAACCAATTTTCGTGACCAAAAAAGTTGTACCCACTGAATTTGATGAACCTCTCCTTATTAACCAATTTTCGAATTCAAAAAAGTTGTACCCAGAGGAATTTATGAACCTCTCCTTATTAACCAATTTTCGAATCCAAAAAAATCTAATTATAGGAATTGATTAACCTCTCCTTATTAACCAATTTTCGAGTCCAATAAAGTTGTACCCACTGAATTTGATGAACCTCTCCTTATTAACCAATTTTTGAATCCAATAAAGTTGTACCCACTGAATTTGATGAACCTCTCCTTATTAACCAATTTTCGAATTCAAAAAAGATCTACCCAGAGGAATTGATGAACCTCTCCTTATTAACCAATTTTCGAGTCCAATAAAGTTGTACCCACTGAATTTGATGAACCTCTCCTTATTAACCAATTTTCGAGTCCAAAAAGTTGTACCCAGAGGAATTGATGAACCTCTCCTTATTAACCAATTTTCGAATCCAAAAAAATCTACCCAGAGGAATTGATGAACCTCTCCTTATTAACCAATTTTCGAATCCAATAAAGTTGTACCCACTGAATTTGATGAACCTCTCCTTATTAACCAATTTTCGAATTCAAAAAAAATCTACCCAGAGGAATTGATGAACCTCTCCTTATTAACCAATTTTCGAATCCAAAAAAAATCTACCCAGAGGAATTGATGAACCTCTCCTTATTAACCAATTTTCGAATCCAATAAAGTTGTACCCACTGAATTTGATGAACCTCTCCTTATTAACCAATTTTCAAATTCAAAAAAAATCTACC
Source organism: Rhizoglyphus robini (assembly GCA_023373905.1). Lineage (NCBI taxonomy): Eukaryota > Metazoa > Arthropoda > Arachnida > Sarcoptiformes > Acaridae > Rhizoglyphus > Rhizoglyphus robini. The sequence goes on along the minus strand of JAKIJQ010000132.1, from coordinate 7,377 downwards.
CAGAGGAATTGATGAACCTCTCCTTATTAACCAATTTTCAAATTCAAAAAAGATCTACCCAGAGGAATTGATGAACCTCTCCTTATTAACCAATTTTCGAATCCAATAAAGTTGTACCCACTGAATTTGATGAACCTCTCCTTATTAACCAATTTTCAAGTCCAAAAAAATCTACCCAGAAGATTTTATGAACCTCACCTTATTAACCAATTTTCGAATCAAAAATAAATCTACCCAGAGGAATTGATGAACCTCTTCTTATTAACCAATTTTCGAATCCAAAATAAATCTACCCAGAGGAATTGATGAACCTCTTCTTATTAACCAATTTTCGAATCCAAAAAAATCTACCCAGAGGAATTGATGAACCTCTCCTTATTAACCAATTTTCGAGTCCAAAAAAGTTGTACCCACTGAATTTGATGAACCTCTCCTTATTAACCAATTTTCGAATTCAAAAAAAATCTACCCAGAGGAATTGATGAACCTCTCCTTATTAACCAATTTTCGAATTCAAAAAAAATCTACCCAGAGGAATTGATGAACCTCTCCTTATTAACCAATTTTCGAATCCAATAAAGTTGTACCCACTGAATTTGATGAACCTCTCCTTATTAACCAATTTTCGAATCCAAAAAAAATCTACCCAGAGGAATTGATGAACCTCTCCTTATTAACCAATTTTCAAATTCAAAAAAGATCTACCCAGAGGAATTGATAAACCTCTCCTTATTAACCAATTTTCGAGTCCAATAAAGTTGTACCCACTGAATTTGATGAACCTCTCCTTATTAACCAATTTTCGAATCCAAAAAAATCTACCCAGAGAAATTGATGAACCTCTCCTTATTAACCAATTTTCGAATCCAAAAAAATCTAATTAGAGGAATTGATGAACCTCTCCTTATTAACCAATTTTCGAGTCCAATAAAGTTGTACCCACTGAATTTGATGAACCTCTCCTTATTAACCAATTTTCGAATTCAAAAAAGATCTACCCAGAGGAATTGATGAACCTCTCCTTATTAACCAATTTTCGAGTCCAAAAAAGTTGTACCCAGAGGAATTTATGAACCTCTCCTTATTAACCAATTTTCGAATCCAAAAAAAATCTACCCAGAGGAATTGATGAACCTCTCCTTATTAACCACTTTTCGTGTCCAAAAAAGTTGTACCCACTGAATTTGATGAACCTCTCCTTATTAACCAATTTTCGAATTCAAAAAAAATCTACCCAGAGGAATTGATGAACCTCTCCTTATTAACCAATTTTCGAGTCCAATAAAGTTGTACCCACTGAATTTGATGAACCTCTCCTTATTAACCAATTTTCGAGTCCAATAAAGTTGTACCCACTGAATTTGATAAACCTCTCCTTATTAACCAATTTTCGAATTCAAAAAAAATCTACCCAGAGGAATTGATGAACCTCTCCTTATTTTTTTTAATATGGTCAATATTTATTAAGAAAAATGAAAAATGTATACAAGGATAGATTAAAAGATAGAAAGAGAATACATGATAATAAAAGATAGTAATAAAAGAGATAGTAATAAAAGAGATATAGGATATGTAATAGTATTTACAAAATATTTACAAAAGTAAAAATAAAATCTTGACTAGGTAATCGGAGGATCCCATGAGCGAAAGTTTAGAATAATGTCGTGGGAGTCACATGCAGTTTCGATCATCAAATTTTCGATCATTCGAGGGGCCATTTTAAAGGTGTCCTTAAGAAGGTTGAGACACACGTTGTGGATTGACCCACGAGAACCAAAAATGAGACCAAACACCTCGAGTTCGGTGACATCAATATATCCTAATGATCGAATCCATTCAATGATGAATGTGCTTATTCGAGTGTATTTGGCACGTTTATTGTCGTCGTAGTTGTCCAGGCTTTTGCTGTGGTACTCAAAGCTGACTCCAACATCCAGACATCGTGCTACCTTACAGCCTGCTTGAACCACAATCAAATCTGGAATCAAATACTTTCGGCCATCTTCCGCTATTCGTTCACCTGCTACTTCAAGGCCTTCGTAATATATCCGCTGCTCGCGGAAACAATCAAGGGGATGCGTCCGAAGATGGGATTCGATCCGATCCAATAGACGGTCGTGACGCTTGCCTTGTGCAGTTCGGGTCAATTTACACTCATTCAGGACATGAAACATGGTTTTTTCTTTCGAACAGAATAGACACCATTCTCCATCTTTTATCATAGCTCCTGCTCGAATCTGGAGTAGCTTCATTTTCTGGTCTTCGGGTAGATCAGTTAACCCTGAGAGGTGTTTGTTAACCATCGAACCACCAATCAAGAAGTAAGAATGTCCGTCATTGATTCTCCGAATGTCACGAAGCAGCCGTTTCTGGTTATCGTTGTCGGCTGGGCACAAACGGTTGACACGTGACAATTCGTCTTGAAACCATTTTGATTTGGTTGTTGCTCGTACGAACCACGAATTGGATTGGGCAAGTCTGTTCATGCGGTTGAGGGAAATCCTTGGCACTTCGTACCGAAGTTGTAGTAGAGCCAGACCACCAGACTTGTGGGATAGATAGAAAAAGGATGTTGGTGTCTCCAGTGGCAGTTGAAGGATCCTCTTAACCAGACATCGAATGCGGCCGTCAATATCGCGAAGAGTGGAGTCCAAAGATTTCTCATGGACTAGTCGATGTATCATTTCAGGGATAAGGTGATTTCGAACCAAATATAGTTTACGCCAGGGTGACAATTCAGCTGTTTGGATGCGGTGGAGCTTGAAACAGATGTCGGTTGTCCTGAAGCGGTGAGAATCGTCTTTATCTATGATGGCTCCGAGATAGCGAAAGGATGGTACGGGCTCAATCTGTTGGCCATCAATGGTAATCTGCTCGTCGGTACCGAACAGCACAGTTTTGGTGGCGTTAATTTTGAGACCAACTTTACGGTAAAATTCGATTGACAAAGCTGCAAGCACCTCAATTTCATTGTTCGTCCTGCCTGCGAGGAGTGAGTCGTCCGCGAATGCGAGGCATCGAAGCAATTGGCCACCTATCGGGAATCCCATGTGTGATAGATCCAGCGCTCGAAGCAGTTGGTCGATCACCAGGTTGAATAGAATGGGACTGAGGGGACAACCTTGCTTCATCCCTCTTCTTATCCAGATTTTCAAAGATATCTTCCCATTGAACTTCACAACAGTTTGACAGTCACGGTATAGGTTCCGAAGAAGGTTTATGTCAGCCCGTTTCATCCCATTTGCCTTACAGATTACGAACACTGATTCTTGACTCACTGAATCGAATGCCTTGGAGACATCAATACCGGCAATCGTAACGTTTTGATGGGACAAGAAGCGACATACGGTGATTGCCTCGTGTGTGCCATCCATAGGAAGAAAGCCTTTCTGGCATTGGTGGGGTTTGAGAAGAGCCTGAAGCCGACGGGCCAAGATAGCAGCCAATATACGATAGGCAATCGAACCCACCGTAATAGGGCGATAATCGGCAGGGTTTGTTGAAACCTTCTTTGGAATGAGTGACGTGGTTAGTTTGCGCCAGTCGTCTGGTATGTCTTGAACCCACAAGCAAGCATTCAATACCACTTTTAGTACGTGCATGTGGTAGAGTAGATCGGTTGCGCGGATACCATCCAAGCCGGGTGACGACTTTCTCTTCGCTCTCAAATGATGGGAAATATCGCGATGATCGATGTACTGACTTGCGCTGATGGACTCGGGCTCGTGTACTATGATCGGATCGAGGAGATTGGAAGTTCGTACACTGAAGATCTGATTGAAGTGGTGATACGCCTCGTCGATGTCCAGTTCTGCATGAACTTCTCCTCGAATCAGATGGCTCCAGACTTTCTTGGAATCCTTGGCCGCCAGTTCCTCATTAGTCACCACTTCGCTAGTAGCTCTAACCGACGGAGGGCTCCTTCTTCTAAACATACGCCTCCTCCTCCTCCCGATGATACGGCGAGCCTCATACCTCTCCTTATTAACCAATTTTCGAGTCCAATAAAGTTGTACCCACTGAATTTGATGAACCTCTCCTTATTAACCAATTTTCAAATTCAAAAAAAATTTACCCAGAGGAATTGATGAACCTCTCCTTATTAACCAATTTTCGAGTCCAATAAAGTTGTACCTACTGAATTTGATGAACTTCTCCTTATTAACCAATTTTCAAATTCAAAAAAAATCTACCCAGAGGAATTGATGAACCTCTCCTTATTAACCAATTTTCAAATTCAAAAAAGATCTACCCAGAGGAATTGATAAACCTCTCCTTATTAACCAATTTTCGAGTCCAATAAAGTTGTACCCACTGAATTTGATGAACCTCTCCTTATTAACCAATTTTCGAATTCAAAAAAAATCTACCCAGAGGAATTGATGAACCTCTCCTTATTAACCAATTTTCGAATTCAAAAAAGTTGTACCCACTGAATTTGATGAACCTCTCCTTATTAACCAATTTTCGAATCCAAAAAAAATCTACCCAGAGAAATTGATGAACCTCTCCTTATTAACCAATTTTCGAATTCAAAAAAGATCTACCCAGAGGAATTGATGAACCTCTCCTTATTAACCAATTTTCGAGTCCAATAAAGTTGTACCCACTGAATTTGATGAACCTCTCCTTATCAACCAATTTTCGAATCCAAAAAAATCTAATTAGAGGAATTGATGAACCTCTCCTTATTAACCAATTTTCGAGTCCAATAAAGTTGTACCCACTGAATTTGATGAACCTCTCCTTATTAACCAATTTTCGAATTCAAAAAAAATCTACCCAGAGGAATTGATGAACCTCTCCTTATTAACCAATTTTCGAGTCCAATAAAGTTGTACCCACTGAATTTGATGAACCTCTCCTTATTAACCAATTTTCGAATCCAAAAAAAATCTACCCAGAGAAATTGATGAACCTCTCCTTATTAACCAATTTTCGAATCCAAAAAAAATCTAATTAGAGGAATTGATGAACCTCTCCTTATTAACCAATTTTCGAGTCCAATAAAGTTGTACCCACTGAATTTGATGAACCTCTCCTTATTAACCAATTTTCGAATTCAAAAAAGATCTTCCCAGAGGAATTGATGAACCTCTCCTTATTAACCAATTTTCGAGTCCAAAAAAGTTGTACCCAGAGGAATTTATGAACCTCTCCTTATTAACCAATTTTCGAATCCAAAAAAATCTACCCAGAGGAATTGATGAACCTCTCCTTATTAACCACTTTTCGTGACCAAAAAAGTTGTACCCACTGAATTTGATGAACCTCTCCTTATTAACCAATTTTCGAATTCAAAAAAAATCTACCCAGAGGAATTGATGAACCTCTCCTTATTAACCAATTTTCGAGTCCAATAAAGTTGTACCCACTGAATTTGATGAACCTCTCCTTATTAACCAATTTTCGAATTCAAAAAAAATCTACCCAGAGGAATGGATGAACCTCTCCTTATTAACCACTTTTCGTGACCAAAAAAGTTGTACCCACTGAATTTGATGAACCTCTCTTTATTAACCAATTTTCGAATTCAAAAAAGTTGTACCCAGAGGAATTTATGAACCTCTCCTTATTAACCAATTTTCGAATCCAAAAAAATCTAATTAGAGGAATTGATGAACCTCTCCTTATTAACCAATTTTCGAATTCAAAAAAGATCTACCCAGAGGAATTGATGAACCTCTCCTTATTAACCAATTTTCGAGTCCAATAAAGTTGTACCCACTGAATTTGATGAACCTCTCCTTATTAACCAATTTTCGAATTCAAAAAAGATCTACCCAGAGGAATTGATGAACCTCTCCTTATTAACCAATTTTCGAGTCCAATAAAGTTGTACCCACTGAATTTGATGAACCTCTCCTTATTAACCAATTTTCGAGTCCAAAAAAGTTGTACCCAGAGGAATTTATAACCTCTCCTTATTAACCAATTTTCGAATCCAAAAAAAATCTACCCAGAGGAATTGATGAACCTTTCCTTATTAACCAATTTTCGAGTCCAATAAAGTTGTACCCACTGAATTTGATGAACCTCTCCTTATTAACCAATTTTCGAATTCAAAAAAAATCTACCCAGAGGAATTGATGAACCTCTCCTTATTAACCAATTTTCGAGTCCAATAAAGTTGTACCTACTGAATTTGATGAACCTCTCCTTATTAACCAATTTTCGAATTCAAAAAAAATCTACCCAGAGGAATTGATGAACCTCTCCTTATTAACCAATTTTCAAATTCAAAAAAGATCTACCCAGAGGAATTGATAAACCTCTCCTTATTAACCAATTTTCGAGTCCAATAAAGTTGTACCCACTGAATTTGATGAACCTCTCCTTATTAACCAATTTTCGAATTCAAAAAAGTTGTACCCAGAGGAATTGATGAACCTCTCCTTATTAACCAATTTTCGAATTCAAAAAGTTGTACCCACTGAATTTGATGAACCTCTCCTTATTAACCAATTTTCGAATCAAAAAAATCTACCCAGAGAAATTGATGAACCTCTCCTTATTAACCAATTTTCGAGTCCAATAAAGTTGTACCCACTGAATTTGATGAACCTCTCCTTATTAACCAATTTTCGAATCCAAAAAAATCTAATTAGAGGAATTGATGAACCTCTCCTTATTAACCAATTTTCGAGTCCAATAAAGTTGTACCCACTGAATTTGATGAACCTCTCCTTATTAACCAATTTTCGAATCCAAAAAAATCTAATTAGAGGAATTGATGAACCTCTCCTTATTAACCAATTTTCGAATCCAAAAAAATCTACCCAGAGAAATTGATGAACCTCTCCTTATTAACCAATTTTCGAATTCAAAAAAGATCTACCCAGAGGAATTGATGAACCTCTCCTTATTAACCAATTTTCGAGTCCAATAAAGTTGTACCCACTGAATTTGATGAACCTCTCCTTATTAACCAATTTTCGAATTCAAAAAAATCTAATTAGAGGAATTGATGAACCTCTCCTTATTAACCAATTTTCGAGTCCAAAAAAAGTTGTACCCAGAGAAATTGATGAACCTCTCCTTATTAACCAATTTTCGAATTCAAAAAAGATCTACCCAGAGGAATTGATGAACCTCTCCTTATTAACCAATTTTCGAGTCCAATAAAGTTGTACCCAGAGGAATTTATGAACCTCTCCTTATTAACCAATTTTCGAATCCAAAAAAATCTAATTATAGGAATTGATTAACCTCTCCTTATTAACCAATTTTCGAGTCCAATAAAGTTGTACACACTGAATTTGATGAACCTCTCATTATTAACCAATTTTTGAATTCAAAAAAATCTAATTATAGGAATTGATGAACCTCTCCTTATTAACCAATTTTCGAGTCCAAAAAAGTTGTACCCACTGAATT